>QXEO01000383.1:4430434-4813949 GCA_007115705.1 Dactylis glomerata
ACTCGAGGACGAGCAGGAGTTAAGCTTGGGGATGCTTGATACGTCTCAAACGTATCTATAATTTTTGATGCTCCATGCTTGTTTATACACCATTTGCTTTGTGTTTTGTTACACTTCGTGGCATTTTTATGCATTTTCCAGAACTAACCTACTAACGAGATGCCACAGTGCCAGTTCCCTATTTTCTGCTATTTTTGTGTTTCAAAAAAGCTACATAGGAAATGTTCTCAGAATTGGACGAAACAAAAGTCAAAGTTTCTATTTTTTCTGACACGAGACGAAGTCCAAAGCAGAGATGGAGGGGGACCAGGGACCGGCCACACCATAGGGTGGCACGGGCCAGCCCCTAGCCACGCCACCAGGTGGTGGGGCCACCTGGCCCACCTCTTGAGGCCGCCCTTCCGCCTATATATTCCCCTCGACGGGAAAACCTAAATGCCCCGATAAATTTTCCATGGAACATACTGCAATCCACCGCCATCATCGATGCAAGATCGGGACGGTCCAGAAGCTCTTCCCGGCACCCTGCCGGAGAGGGGAATCACCGCCGGAGGCCTTCTTCATCACCATGCCTGCCTCCGGAGTGATGTGTGAGTAGTCTACCTTGGACTACGGGTCCATAGCAGTAGCTAGATGGTTGTCATCTCCTCCATGTGCTTCATGTTTAGATCTTGTGAGCTACCTATCATGATCAAGATCATCGTTGTGTAATTCTACATGTTGTGTTTGTTGGGATCCGATGAATATTGATACTATGTCAAGTTGATTTACTGAATTATTATCTCTATGTTGTTTATGATCTTGCATGCTCTCCGTTGCTAGTAGATAACTTGGCCGAGTAGATGCTAGTGACTCCAAGAGGGAGTATTTATGCTCGATAGTGGGTTCATGCCTCTAGTAATCTGGGGGAGTGACAGAAACCTCTAAGGTTGAAGATGTCTTGTTGCTACTAGGGAGAAAACAATGATCTTGTGTTCAAGGATATTTGTATTGTTTACATTAGACACTTTGCTTAAGGCGATAATCTGTTGCTTGCAACTTAAAACCCAATGGTTGCTCGGATGACATCCGGCGGGTGGATTATTAGTCATAGATGTAGTTGGATTACGGTCTATGTATTGTGTTGTAATGCCCAAATGAATCTCATAGTGATCCTCATGACATTTGTGTGCTTTCTTTATTCTATCAATTGCCCAACTGTAATTTGTTTACCTAGCATGTTATTTATCTTATGGAGAGACACCACTAGTGAACTATGGACCCTGGTCCATTCTTTTACACTATTATTACCGTTTACCATTTACTCGCTTTATTTACATTCTTGCAAATTATTACCTTTTACCACTCGATACGCTTAATCCATTGTTTCCAGCAAACCGGTGAGATTGACAACCTCACTATAAGCTGGGGCAAAGTACTTGGTTGTGTTGTGTGCAGGCTCCACGTTGCTGCTGGTGCAAAGCTAAGCCCTGGACAAGGCGCCATATATAAATTGTCCGGAGCTGTCGCGAAGCTAGCGAGCATCAACCTTCGGAATTTGGTTCTTTCTCCTACTGGTTCGATAAACCTTGGTTTCATACTGAGGGAAGACTTGCTGTTGTGCTCATCATACCTTCCTCTTGGGGTTTCCAACTGGGCGGACATCTACACGCCATCAAAATCCAGATTGGAAGCCTTGATTGAAACATTCTAATTGTATTAGGGATTTTTTTGTAAATAATTACTTGAACGTGACGGTGGGAGGATTCTGACATCTTTTTCTGTATGGAGGGAGTTATTAAATGTTGGGAAAATATAGACAGAAGCGCGGCACACTCCCCGCTCCGTGTGGCGGCATGTTGTGGTTAGGAAAAACGTATTTATGCCTCTAGGGACCGATCACATCTTATCTTCTTGCAACCTTATCCATTTCGGGAGTGTTCTCAACCACTCATTCTCTCTCTATCTCTCTCAAAACCATTGATGCGTTGTAAACGTATCTATAATTTTTGATGCTCTATGCTTATTTTACACCAATTGCTTTATGTTTTGTTTACAATTCGTGGCATTTTTATGCATTTTCTGGAACTAACCTATTAACAAGATGCCATAGTGCTAGTTCCTATTTTTTGCTGTTTTTCTATTCCAGGTTATTACTGAAGAAAATATTCTCAAAATTGGATGAAACAAAAGCCAAAGTGCCTATTTTCCTGACACGTTCATAGAATCCAAAGGGGAGATGGAGATGGGCAATGAGCCGGCCACACCTGGTGGTGACACGACCTCCCTTCTAGTCGCGGCGCCCCATGGTGTGGGCCCCTCAGGCGCCCATGGACCTCGCCTTTCTGCCTATAAATTCACATCCTTGCGAAAACCCTAAAGGCCCGAACCCCCATCCATGAAAAGTTTTGTAGCCACCGCCATCGTCGACCCTAGTTCGGGAGGGTTCTGAAGCTCTTCTCGGCACCCCGCCGGAGAGGGGAATCATCACCGGAGGCCTTCTTCATCACCATGCTTGCCTTCGGAGTGATGCGTGAGTAGTTCATCTTTTGTGCCACCATGTTTAGATCTTGTGAGTTGCTTAACATGATCAAGATCATCTTATTGTAATGCTACATGTTGTCTTTGTTGGGATCCGATGAATATTGAGTACTATGACAAGTTGATTATTGATCTATCATGCCTATGTTATTTGTGATCTTGCATGCTCTCGTTGCTAGTAGATGCTTTGGCCAAGTAGATGCTTGTGACTCCAAGAGAGAGTATTTATGCTCGATAGTGGGTTCATGCCTCTAGTAATCTGGGAGAGTGACAATAACTTCAAAGATTGTAGATGTGTTGTTGCTACTAGGGAGAAAACAACAATCTTTTGTTCAAGGATAATTGTATTGTTTACATTGCACACTTTGCTTAGTGCAATAATCTGTTGCTTGCAACTTAATACCCAAAGGTTGTTCGGATGATATCCTGAAGGGGGATTATTATTCATATATGCAGTTAGATTACGGTATATGTATTATGTTGTAATGCCCAAACGAATCTCATAGTGATCTTCATGTCATGTACATGCATTGTTATGCATTCTCTATTTGTCAATTGCCCAGCTGTAATTTGTTCACCCAGCATGTTATTTATCTTTATGGAGAGACACCTCTAGTAAACTGTGGACCCTGGTCCATTCTTTTACATTGATAATACCATCTACTGCAAACACTATTTTCTTTCTGCAAGTACTATTTTATTTTATTCACTGCAAATAAACATCTCTTTCCACACTATACGTTAGTCCTTTGTTTTCAGCAAAACTAGTGAGATTGACAACCTCACTATAAGTTGGGGCAAAGTAGTTTGGTTATGTTGTGTGCAGGTTCGACATTATGGCTGACACCAGTAGTGTGTCCTGCCAAAGTCAGCTAGCATCAACCTTCCGAAGTGATTTCTTTCTCCTACTGGTCGATTAAACTTTGGTTTCATACTGAGGGAAAACTTACTACTATGCTCATCATACCTTCCTCTTGGGGATTCTCAATCGGTCCTGTGAGACATCAACCATCACTATGACATCACGCTGGGAAACCCTAGGAGCATCATGCCAGAGAGGCCATCGCCGTTGGGTGTAGCGTCCTACCTTTTGAAAAAGGCATGACTCCTGTGTTAAATGCTACTCCCTGGATCATTGATAGCACCACAGTACAAAATATAGTAATCATTGCAGATAATGTCATTTATTACATCGCAAATCCAGACACGATAGTCTTTAAAACCTTACAATAATAGCTTAGCCACTTGGACTAGCTTGAATACTAGAGTTTAACACAAAATAACACAACGGAAAGTAAATTGCAATGAGCCTCCATCTTCAGCAAGTGCCATAGGCAGACATGTTGGAATGTAGACTCAAGATTCCTACCAATTACTCTTCCTCGAAATAACCTGCATGTTTGAATATGCAGCCCCAAAAGGGGTCAGTACAACAACATACTGGCAAATGACATATATATGGTGGTTGTTGTGAATGAACTATACTACATGATATTTGGCTAGTCGATCTTTGGGGGCTAATTTGCATAAAGCTAGTTTTATCCTATATTTTCCAAATCAAAACATTTTTAAATCTTGAAAAAGGTTTTTGAGATGAGCACATGAAAATCACTCGAGTCCATCCCTCGAAATGACCCCACGTGGTTAAGTATATCTTGAACTACTTAGACACCCGAGTCCATCCCTCGAATGACTAAGCAATTTTAATTAATTAGAAAAGGTGATGAGATTCTTCTGTACAGACCATGTCTAGAGACTCAAGTTGTCCATAATCGGGGACACGGCTAATCGATTAGTTTTACACCCTGCAGGGTTTGTATACTTTCACCTTAAGACTCATTTTACCGAAAGAATAAAATGAGACAAGATCTTTCAGAAGAAGCATTCAACCATCCGAGTCTGACCGTACCCATCTACCACCCTCTGTCAGTACCCATGGATGAACCCTTACATCATACTCAATCAAGACAAAGCCCATAGTGTCATAAGGCTGCACTAGAAGTATACTACACATGGAATACATATTAATCTCTTTGTTCCTGAGTGGCAAACCACAAGTGCACTCTCAAGTTACCACATACTCTAGGTCCTTCCCCTAGGCATGCAGCCCTGAGTAGCCACTAACCCAAACTACCAATTCACCCAGGTGATTCATTGAAGTTGTTGCTTTTAATTAAGCAACTGGCATCACTTTCAAAAAAAAATAGTAGCAATCCTAGCAAGGTTGGGGTTTAAGTGTTGCCTACACACTACTAGGATCTTGCATTGTATAAACTTCTTTGAAAATCAACCTATCATGCATACTACTGGTAAAACACTAATGCAGTAGTAAAAATAGGTAGAAGAATGTGTGTCGCTTTCCTTGCAAACAACCAGCACACTCACAGCAATCACACTTGTGGTTCAGCTCCTCTTCACAATCTAAACAAGAAATATTGCACACAAATAAACACACAATTCCAATATGACAATCATTGCATGTATGCATGCATGCAACAAACATATTAATTTCATACAACTTATGCTGTATGAAAATATTGCAATTTAAGTTCCTAGATGATAGGTTTTAGTAAAACAAAACCAATGCAAAAAGAATTAATCAATGTGGGGACCCCGGCTTACCACCCGGGATTCCCGTTATGCATACAATTCATGATCCCAGGAAGACCGTCATGAATCCACATAATAGAGTTGGGATTACGGAGTACAACATCCATTACATAAATAAGTTGTTAAGTATTACATAGCCTCTTGGCTGAATACAAATGCCATGCAGGGCAAGTTCAACAGACACACTTAACATAAGTAGCAGCGGATACACGCAGTGTAGTGACCCAAGTCAGGCCTACTACCCTATAGGCGACTGACCGGGAAACGATTCCTAATTCGCACCGGCATCGTCATACTCCTCATCATCCTCCTCATAGTCATCTCCAAAGTCTGGCCAAGTTAATAGCCAGGGACAAAGCCGTGAGTACATTTTGGAATTGTACTCGCAAACCATCTAAGAGAGAACATTCACATGATACATGGTTGTAGCAAGGGTTGGCTTGTTTTCAAGTGACTATGTGCTACTAATTTCTCGTGTCGATATAGCATGTCATACGACATCTCTATATCCTTATTAAAGAACATTTATCTATAAGTACTTGGTAAAATCTCTAGGAAAGGGGGAAACTCCGTTGAAAGGTAAGGTCGGTGGTCAATCAGACATGACCACCTCAAATTGTCGGCAGTACCCTCCGAGTACTCCGAACCACTTCTCGTGCCACGACCGTACCCTCCAAGTACTCCGTCTGGCACAAAACTCCAATTTTCTAGAAAACCATTTATAAACACTAAAACCTGACATTGGGAATGTAGTGATCTTCACAACTGTCCATGACCGAGGACTCGGCTATTCGAATAGGTTTTCACTCTGCAGAGGTTGTACACTTTACCCACACCATTCGATAAATCCGCCGGGATGCCACCACGGACCATCATACCTAAGTATGCGGGGTTCGGATAATCGATCAAAGCCCTCCATCTACCTTCCTTAGTACGGGTGCCTACCCTGTGGAGTTTACCTCCCCGGCACGTCCCGGCAGTACCTCCTCCAGAGCGTAACTCCGGCGCCACAGCGAGAGAAACCAAGTGTCTTCCAGCGGCTCGGGATATGCCTTGATATGTGTTGACCTCATATTGCATCAACCCTGATTCCGGGGTCCTATAGACCCTTATATAGTTGTGAGGCTCCCCGCACTAAAGCAGACAGACTTCAAACTAGGCCCCGTCCCATACCGGGGTAATGTGGTTGCACGGGTTAATTGCTTCGAGCGACTACAAAGAAATACCAATGCCTTTTTCTAAAACCACCAACTCCTTTCTTCCATATCCCAAGTGTCCATTTGTCCCAAAAGTCATTTTGAAAACATTTCAGTGGAGTAGATACTACTCCAAGGTTTTCGTAACCATTTTTGAAACTTTTCCAAGAGTTTTTCCCATCCTAGAGTTTTTGGCTCCACTACAAGTGTTTCCCAAAGGCTTCGATGCTAATCATCGAGTCTCTACTTTCAGGGGTAAAAGGGTAGGTGCTAATGGTGTCACCCTTCATGGATGATAACAATACGACTTGTGGAGCTAAGTCGCCAACTATTGCTATCTAGGGACTAATAGCAATATAAGAAAAGCAATGCATAGTAATAAGAGCAAGAGTAGAATAATGCATAGTGCCATGATAGGATTCAGATATGCAACAAGTAGATGGCTTGTCCCTGATCACCTTCCTCCTGGTACTCAAACACTTCTCCCTCCTCCGCACAGTCATCGTTCGATTCTATCGCCGGAAAAAAAAGAAACGAAGACACACACAATAAGAATTCATACATACATGAAGTTCACTCAAACAACACCACACAACTCAAGCATTGAGTATCAGAAACAAACATGTTTATATAACAGAACATATATCTATTTTATAAACAAAAATAAACACCAACATTATATCAAGCAATTCCTAGTTGTATGGTAATACTCATTCATAAGCAAACACTTGCATGCATCAAGATACATCAAAACATGGCACCAACATACCTACTGATAGCTAACAACATTTCAGAAACATCACAATTGGAATTAGACTTAAATACTATAAAGGTGATTTAATAAGAAAATACCAATTCTAGAAATCACTAGAATGGCAAGATAATTCCCTAAATTAATCTATAAGTCCTAAAATTCTAACAGAGACCATTTTGGAAAGCTACTGGGATAACCAACACCCCAGAAGTGGAATCACTCCAAAATAATTAATATATTGTGCACAATAAATCAATTACTGCAGAATATTGACATCACCAAATTAATCACTACAAACAATGCACACTTCCTAAATTAGTGAAACCAGTTCCTATAAATCAACATTGCAGTAATGCATCAGTGAAAATTGGAAATACCAATTTTCATTAAACAGAACAACAGATTTGCTTAAATATGTGTAAATCTTTAGATCTACTCTATTAAATCCTCACATAATATTTAGGAGCCCAAAAATCACACATGCAGTACCAGGTGATAGACAATATTGCACTGAACATAGCAAAATTTGAATCATAATTTTCTGAGGCATAAAACATTTTCAAACTGATTTTAATTGCAGCACTCAATCATCAAATAAATAAAGAAAGTGGAAAAAAAGAAGACAGGCTGGATCTGGCCAGGCCAAGCCAGATCTGGGCCAGATCCAGCCCAGCAGGCTCGCCGGCCAGCCCGGTGTGGTGAGCGAAGCGGTACGCAGCCTTGGCCGTTCGATTAGGCGGCGATCGACGGCCAAGGCGCGTCGTCTTTGCCGATGCTGCACGCGCGTGAGGGGGCATAGCCCCAGCTAGGGTTTCACGAGGAGAGCTCACCGAGCGGCGGCTGGTGGTCGGCGGTGGCTAGCTTGGCAGTGGAGGGGTCCAGGAGGTGTGATATGGCTCGGGGTCGTGCATGCAGAGGCGATGGAGAGCTTGGCAGCGATGACGCGGTTGTGAAGAGCCTCGGCAGTAGCTCGATGATGCCGACGTGCTCCTACTACCCTGGGTCAAACAAGAGGGAAGAGTGAGATCCAGGTGGCATCTACAAGCTAGGTAACCATAGAGAGAGTAGAGAGAAATGGCTGGGTTGACAGCAACCTTCTCCCTTGCCATCGATGATCTACCTAGCGATCTCGAGCTCGCTGGTGGCTGCTTCTCCTTGGCTAGGCATCGGCGAGGTTCTGCAGGTGAGTGGGAAGGGGAGAGGGAGCAAATGAGAGAGAGGGAGGCTTCCAGAGAGGGCTCCTAAGTTTTTATTCTGACAGATGGAGTCGGTCTATGGTGCACCGATGATGGTCACCATTGGGTGCCGTGGGCGGCTGTGCGGGGCGACACGGTGCGCTGAGTCTAGGGAACATGGGTGCCGTGTCGGTGGTGGGCTGGTTCGGCTATGGCACGCGTGGGTTCAGAGAGGGTGCGCTCAAACCGGTGCTCAGCGGGGGCTTGTCAGTGCAACGTGGGGCAGGGCGAGGGTGGCATCGTGTGCTGCGCGCTCTGGATAGCCCAGTGACGTTGACCTGGCACGGCCGAGGGATGGTGCACGTGGGTTCTCGCCGGTTTCTGCTACTGGGAATTGGTTCGTCATGTCGAGGCAAGCCTGGCGGTGAGATGACAGGGCAGGGGGTGGTCGGTGGCGTGCTGGCCAAATGGGGATGCCCACGGTGGCCATGGCGATGTCTGGGCGGGCGTGGGGTGATCGACCAGCGTTTCTGCGATGTGGGGTCGGGGTAGGGTTTTAGCAGGGTGGCGTGCTTCAGTTAGGGGTTGACGGCGGTGGGGTGGTCGAGTTTAGAGGGAGAGAGAGGGGTTCTGGCAGGGGCGTCGGCCTTGGGCTCCTCTTCTCCCTCGAGTCCAACCGGGAAACGACAAGGAGTCGATCTTAGGCAAGATTTGATGCTGGGCTTTGAGTTGATATGATGGAAGCCCCTTTGGTTGGTTTGCAAGAAAGAAAAAGAAAGAAGGAGAGAAAAACATGGGCTAGGGTCTTCATGGCCGAATTTCAAATTCAAATTTGAATTCAGATGAGAAAGATTTGAAAACCTACCAAAATAGTTTCCAGACTTTTCAAACCCAAACAATAAGTCATAATCAAAGTTTGGTAATTTTTTGAATAGCTAGGCTAGGGTTTTGGAGATGCCTCCAATTTTGGGTTTAGGATCAAAAATAAAAGAAAAAGAAAAGAAAAGAAAAGAGAGGTGATCACACCAATGATCTATACTAGGGTTTTTGGCTTACACAAATATGAGCTAGGGTCAAAATATTCTGCATAAAATCATAGCACACTTTCTAGGTAAATAGCACATGTGTTTTAAAAGAAAACAAGGCATAATTCAAGCAAACACTCTCACATGAAATCATAGGCATACACACTTGCGCACATAAAATCATGCATTCACATGATAACACCCATGCTAGCACTCACAAGAAATCATGCATTCATGGGACACAAGCACATTGCTGAGCAGAGGTTTTTATTTTACCCAAAATAAAGTGCTTAAGTAAGAATTTTAAATCTTGGTCACAAAAGTGGGGTGTTACAGACCTTCCCCCCTTAAAAGAATCTCGTCCCGAGATTCGGTAGCTAAGCGTGAAGTAGCCCGGGGAACTCTCGTCGCAGATAATCCTCACGTTCCCAAGTGGCTTCGTCTTCGGTGTGGTTACTCCATTCCACCTTATACATCTTGATCTTGTGTCTACGGGTAAGTCGGACGTCTTCCTCAAGAATGCGGATTGGTCTCTCCCGGTAAGTGAGGTCGGAGTTTAGGTCGATGGAGTTCTGGTCGATCTCGGTGAAGGTCTCTAGTTTGTTGGGAACTTGAAGGCATTTGCGGAGTTGCGACATGTGGAAGACATCATGGATCTCGGATAGTTTTGGGGGTAACTCCAGCTTGTAGGACATGGTGCCCTTACGGTCCAAGATCTTGAATGGTCCAATGTACCGGGGTGCAAGTTTACCTTTGACGTGGAAGCGTTGCATACCCTTGAGTGGTGTGACTCATAGGTAGACAAAGTCTCCCACATTGAAGGTGACAGGTCTCCTTTTTGGGCCAGCATAACTCTTCTGTCGAGACTGAGCTGCTTTCAAATGGTTGCGGATGAGCTGGACTTGCTCTTCGGCTTCCTTAATTAAATTGGGCCCAAATACTTGGCTTTCTCCAGTCTCGGACCAGTTGAGAGGGGTACGGCACTTGCGTCCGTAGAGAGCTTCAAAAGGGGCCATTTGCAAACCAGCTTGGTAGCTATTATTGTAGGAAAACTCCGCGAATGGCAGACAGTCTTCCCACTTGGTTCCATAAGATAGGACGCAAGCTCGCAACATGTCTTCAAGGATTTGGTTAACTCGCTCTGTTTGACCTCCAGTTTGTGGGTGATAGGCTGTGCTGAACGAGAGCTTCGTTCCTAGAGCTTCGTGAAGTTTGCTCCAAAATCTGGAGGTGAATTGAGTGCCCTGATCAGTAACGATCACCTTGGGCACTCCATGAAGGCTAACAATCTTGGACATATACAGGTCAGCTAGGTGTCGGCCTTTATGGGTGGTCTTGATAGGTAGAAAATGGGCGACCTTGGTCAAGCGATCAATGATGACCCAGATGGAGTCGTGACCTTGGTTTGATCTAGGCAGTCCAGTGATGAAATCCATTCCGACCTCCTCCCACTTCCACATGGGCACCTTTAATGGCTGCAGTAAACCCACGGGCCTTTGGTGCTCAGCCTTGACACGCTGGTAGACATCGCATCGCGTGATGTAGAAAGCTATCTCCCACTTCATACTGTGCCACCAAAACTGTTCCTTCAAGTCCTGGTACATTTTTGTGCCTCCGGGATGAATAGAATAAGGGGTATCATGGGCTTCTGCCAGAATAAGCTGCTTCAACTCCTCGATGCTCGGGACGCATAGGCGGCCATTATACCATAGCACACCTTCCTAGTCAATTGAGAACCCAGGTACTTCCTCTCATCCCATCCTACGTTTAATACCTTCGATACTCTCGTGACCCTTCTGAGCTTCCTTGATTTGGTCAAAGAGAGTGGGTCGGACTTCAAGGTTCGCTAGGAAACCATGGCTTACCAGCTGAAGCCCAAACTTCTCGAACTCCTCGCATAGGGTTGGTTGACTGGTCTTTAATAGGGCATTCAGAGAACAAGGTTCTCAGATGAGGGCATTGGCAACCACATTCGCTTTACCTGGATGGTAATGAATGCCTAGGTCGTAATCTTTGATAAGCTGTATCCATCTTCTCTGCCTCATATTCAACTCCTTCTGGGAGAAGATGTACTTAAGGCTCTTGTGGTCGGTGTAGATCTCACAACGATTTCCCATAAGATAGTGTCACCATGTCTTGAGGGCATGGACAACAGCGGCAAGCTCGAGGTCATGAGTAGGGTAATTCATCTCGTGAGGGCGCAGTTGACGGGACAGGTAGGCAATGACCTTGCCGTCTTGCATAAGGACACTTCCAAGACCAAGCTTGGATGCATCGCAATAGATGTCGAAGCTCTTGGTAATGTCGGGCATGGTTAGGATGGGAGCTATCACTAGTCTCTTCTTGAGTTCTTGGAAACTCTGCTCGCACTTCTCAGTCCACTCGAATTTCTTGTCCTTCTTGAGTAATTGAGTCAATGGGCAAGCAATGCTGGAGAATCCTTCTACAAACTTTTGGTAGTAACCGGCTAATCCAAGGAAGGCTCGGACTTCGGTGGGGTTGGTTGGGGCTTTTCTTTCCATGATGGAGGTGATTTTTGAGGGGTCAATGGATACTCCACCAGCTGAGAGTACATAGCCTAGGAATCCAACTTCTTTCAGCCAAAACTCACATTTGCTGAACTTGGCGTAGAGTTGGTGTTCATGCAGGGTTCCCAAAACTAGCCGCAGATGCTCTGCGTGCTCTTCCTCGGTCTTAGAATAGACCAAGATATCATCGATGAAGACCACCACGAACTTGTCGAGGAACTTCATAAATACCTTATTCATGAGATTCATGAAATAGGCGGGGGCATTGGTTAGGCCAAAGGACATGACGGTGTACTCGAATAGACCGTAGCGAGTAGTGAAAGCGGTCTTGGGAATATCAGACTCTCAGACTTTCAGCTGATGACATCCAGTGCGGAGATCAATCTTGGAGAACACTCTGGCTCCATTCAGCTGATCAAATAGATCTTCAATCTTCGGGAGTGGTTATTTATTCTTGATGGTTACCTCGTTGAGTTTATGGTAGTCCACACATAGTCGTATGGTACCGTCTCGCTTGTCCACAAATAGAACAGGCGATCCCCATGGTGAAGCGCTGGGACAGATAAGGCCTTTGCTGAGCATGTCAGCTAGTTGCTTCTTTAACTCCTTGAGTTCTTGGGGGTTCATACAGTAGGGTCATTGGGCAATAGGAGCTGTTCCGGGAATCAACTCAATTACGAACTCGATATCCCGGTCTAGGGGCATACCTGGCAACTCCTCGGGAAAGACGTCGGGGTACTCACATACCACCAGAACTTGATCAAGAGTCGGCCCGGAGACAGACTTCTTGTAATAGGTTTTGCGGGATGGCATGGTGGCTACGTGCTCAACCTGAACTCCATTACTGTTGGTCACGGTTATGGCCTTTCGTGTGCAATCAATGTGCCCCTGGTACTTGGACATCCAGTCCATTCCAAGTACCACATCCAATCCCTTGGTACCCAGAACAATCAAATCCGCTTGGAACTTCTAACCGTAGAGTTCTACTAGAACGTCTCTGCAGGACAGTTGGGTCTTGACCGATGACCCAGGTATTTGTACTATCATGAGTCTATCCCTGCGACTAGGTTTCAATCTACCCTTATCCACGAAGTTCTCCATGACAAACGAGTGTGACGCGCCAGAGTCAAATAGAATCTTTGCAGGCACAGAGTTGACGAGAAACGTACCAAGCACAACATCGGGTGCCTCCTCTGCTTCAGCTGTGTTGATGTGATTCAAGCGGCCATGAGCAACAATGGCTTGACTCTTCGGGTTCTGTCCAGGGGGTCCACGGCCTTGTTCTTCTTCATGATCTTCCTCTTGGCAGAGAGAAGATGGTGACGTGAGAAGATAGACTCCTGGAGGTCCTCTCGAAGTTTAGCAAGCTCAAGTCCCCTCTCATCGGCGACCATCCGGACATGGTCCAGATGCTCCTGTGTGTGGTGCAGGAGAGCCTCAGTGTGGCAGAAGTGGCGGCTAAAGGGAGTGTGCGCGGCAGCCTGGTAGGGAAGGCCATCAGCGTTGACCCTCCCGTAGTGCTCGTAACGAGTCCCGAGTAACTCGTCGTAGTGGAGGTGGACAAGGCGTGAGATGGCGTGACATAGAACGCGCATCAGACCAGCGCCCCAGTTGGGCTCGATCACCTCAATGGTGAACTCCGGTGAGGTGGGCGGGACCTCCTTCCCGCGGACCTGGCAAACCACACGGAAAGCCAGCTCGCGGGTACCCTCCTCAAATAGGCGATAGCCTCGCACCTCGGGACGCGGTCGTCCAAGGCGCGCGGCCAACTCCACCAAGTCCCTCTCGAAGACCAGCACGTCCTCGTGGGTGCCAACCTGACGGTGCGCGGTAGGAGCGTCCATCTACACAAATTTTAGAGTAGAGTTTATTAATGACTTACCCAAGTGTGCAAAATTTATACATAAGTAAAAACTTGAATTTAAATGCAAGTAATTAAAGATGCTTAAAGAATAAGGGAAGAGATGAGAGCAATATATATTTACCTTTGATATATAAAGCCATCTCTTTTATTTTAAGAAAATATTTTTTTGGTCCGGTCTAACGCCCATGCTAAACTAGGGTTTTCTAAGGTCAGGATGACTCTGATACCAACTCTGTGGGGACCCTGGCTTACCACCCGGGATTCTCGTTATGCATACAATTCATGATCCCAGGAAGACCGTCATGAATCCACATAACAGAGTTGGCATTACAGAGTACAACATCCATTACATAAATAAGTCGTTAAGTCTTACATAGCCTCTTGGCTAAATACAAATGCCATGCAGGGCAAGTTCAACAGACACACTTAACATAAGTAGCAGCGGATACACGCAGCGTAGTGACCCAAGTCAGGCCTACTACCCTACAGGCGACTGACCGAGAAACGAGTCCTAATTCGCACTGGCGTCGTCATACTCCTCATCATCCTCCTCATAGTCATCTCCAAAGTCTGGCCAAGTTAATAGCCAGGGACAAAGTCGTGAGTACATTTTGGAATTGTACTCGCAAACCATCTAAGAGAGAACATTCACATGATATATGGCTGTAGCAAGGGTTGGCTTGTTTTCAAGTGACTATGTGCTACTAATTTCTCGTGTCGATATAGCATGTCATACGACATCTCTATATCCTTATTAAAGAAGATTTATCTATAAGTACTTAGTAAAATCTCTAGGAAAGGGGGAAACTCCATTGAAAGGTAAGATCGGTGGTCAATCAGACATGACCACCTCAAATTGTTAGCAGTACCCTCTGAGTACTCCGAACCACTTCCCGTGCCACGGCCGTACCATCCAAGTACTCCGTCCGGCACAAAACTCCAATTTTCTAGAAAACCATTTATAAACACTAAAACCTGACATTGGGCAATGTAGTGATCTTCACAACCATCCATGACCGAGGACTCGGCTATTCGAATAGGTTTTCACTCTGCAGAGGTTGTACACTTTACCCACACCATTCGATAAATCCGTCGGGATGCCACCACGGACCGTCATACCTAAGTATGTGGGGTTCGCATAATCGATCAAAGCCCTCCATCTACCTTCCTTAGTACGGGTGCCTACCCTATGGAGTTTACCTCCTGGGCACGTCCCGGCAGTACCACCTCCAGAGCGTAACTCTGGGGCCACGGTGGGAGAACCCAAGTGTCTTTCGGTGGCTCGGGATATGCCGTGATATGTGTTGACCTCATATTACGTCAACCTAGATTCCGGGGTCCTACATACCCTTATATAGTTGTGAGGCTCCCTGCACTAAAGCAGACAGACTTCAAACTAGGCCCCGTCCCATACCGGGGTAATGTGGTTGCACGGGTTAATTGCTTCGAGCGACTACAAAGAAACACCAATGCCTTTTTCTAAAACTACCAACTCCTTTCTTCCATATCCCAAGTGTCCGTTTGTCCCAAAAGTCATTTTGAAAACATTTTAGTGGAGTAGATACTACTCCAAGGTTTTCGTAACCATTTTCAAAACTTTTCCGAGAGTTTTTCCCATCCTAGAGTTTTTGGCTCCACTACAAGTGTTTCCCAAAGGCTTCGATGCTAATCACCGAGTCTCTACTTTCAGGGGTAAAAGGGTAGGTGCTAACGGTGTCACCCTTCATGGATGATAACAATACGACTTGTGGAGCTAAGTCGCCAACTATTTCTATCTAGGGACTAATAGCAATATAAGAAAAGCAATGCATAGTAATAAGAGCAAGAGTAGAATAATGCATAGTGCCGTGATAGGATTCAGATATGCAACAAGTAGATGGCTTGCCTTGGTTGGCTTGTCCCTGATCACCTTCCTCCTGGTACTCAAACACTTCTCCCTCCTCTGCACAGTCGTCATTCGATTCTATCGCCGGAAAAAAAGAAACGAAGACACACACAATAAGAATTCATGCATACATGAAGTTCACTCAAACAACACCACACAACTCAAGCATTGAGTATCAGAAACAAACATGTTTAGATAACAGAACATATATCTATTTTATAAACAAAAATAAACACCAACATTATATCAAGCAATTCCTAGTTGTATGGTAATACTCATTCATAAGCAAACACTTGCATGCATCAAGATACATCAAAACATGGCACCAACATACCTACTGATAGCGAACAACATTTCAGAAACATCACAATTGGAATTAGACTTAAATACTATAAAGGTGATTTAATAAGAAAATACCAATTCTAGAAATCACTAGAATGGCAAGATAATTCCCTAAATTAATCTATAAATCCTAAAATTCTAACAGAGACCATTTTGGAAAGCTACTGGGATAACCAACACCCCAGAAGTGGAATCACTCCAAAATAATCAATATATTGTGCACAATAAATTAATTACTACAAAATATTGACATCACCAAATTAATCACTACAAACAATGCACACTTCCTAAATTAGTGAAACCAGTTCCTATAAATCAACATTGCAGTAAAGCATCAGTGAAAATTGAAAATACCAATTTTCATTAAACAGAACAACAGATTTGCTTAAATATGTGTAAATCTATAGATCTATTCTATTAAATCCTCACATAATATTTAGGAGCCTAAAAATCACACATGTAGTACCAGGTGATAGACAATATTGCACTGAACATAGCAAAATTTGAATCATAATTTTCTGAGGCCTAAAACATTTTCAAACTGATTTTAATTGCAGCACTCAATCATCAAATAAATAAAGCACAGGGGAAAAAAAGACAGGCCGGATCTGGCCAGGCCAAGCCAGACCTGGGCCAGATCCAGCCCGGGGTGGTGAGCAAAGCGGTACGCGGCCTTGGCCATTCGATTAGGTGATGATCGACGGCCAGGGCGCGTCGTCTTCGCCGATGCTGCATGCGCGCGAGGGGGCATAGCCCCAGCTAGGGTTTCACGAGGAGATCTCACCGAGGGGCGACTGGTGGTCGGCGGTGCTAGCTCGGCGGCGGAGGGGTCCAGGAGGTGTGAGATGGCTCAGGGTCGTGCATGCAGAGGCGATGGAGAGCTTGGCGGCGATGACACAGTCGCGAAGAGGCTCGACAGTAGCTCGATGATGCCGACATGCTCCTGCAACCCTAGGTCCAACAAGAGGGAAGAGTGGGATCCAGGTGGCGTCTGTAAGCTAGGGGACCAGAGAGAGAGTAGCGAGAAACGGCTGGGTCGATGGCAACCTTCTCCCTTGCCATCGATGATCTACCCGGCGATCTCAAGCTCGCTGGCGGCTGCTTCTCCTCGGCTAGGCATCGGCGAGGTTCTGCAGGTGAGTGGGAAGGGGAGAGGGAGCAAATGAGAGAGAGGAAGGCTTCCAGAGAGGGCTCCCAAGTTTTTATACTGACAGACGGTGTCGGTCTATGGTGCACCGGTGATGGTCACCATTGGGCGCTGTGGGCGGCTGTGCGGGGCGGCACGGTGTGCTGAGTCCAGGGAACATGGGTGCCATGTCGGTGGTGGGCTGGTTCGGCTATGGCACGCGTGGGTTCAGAGAGGGTGCGCTCGAACCGGTGCTCAGCGGGGGCTTGTCAGTGCAACGCGGGGCAGGGCGAGGGTGGCATCATGCTTGCAGCACGGTGCCGGGCAGGCGTGTGTGATCGGTGGTGCAGGAGAGGGTCGGCATGCGCGGGAACGTGACCCGTGTGATGCGCGCTCTGGACAGCCCGGTGACGTCGACCTGGCACGGCCGAGGGGTGGTGCACGGGGGTTCTTGCCGGTTTCTGCTGCTGGGAATTGGTTCGTCGTATCGAGGCAAGCCTGGCGGCGAGATGATAGGGCAGGGGGTGGTCGGTGCCGTGCTGGCCAAACGGGGATACCCACGGTGGCCATGGCAATGTCTGGGCGGGCGTGGGGTGATCGAGCAGCATCTCTGCAATGTGGGGTCGGGGTAGGGTTTTAGCAGGGTGGCGTGCTTCGGTTGGGGGTCGATGGCGGCAGGGTGGTCGAGTTTAGAGGGAGAGAGAGGGGTTCTGGTGGGGGCGTCGGCCTCTGGCTCCTCTTCTCCCTCGAGTCCAACCGGGAAACGAAAAGGAGTCAATCTTAGGCAAGATTTGATGCTGGGCTTTGAGTAGATATGATGGCAAAGCCCCTTTGGTCGGTTTGCAAGAAAGAAAAAGAAAGAAGGAGAGAAAAACATGGGCTAGGGTCTTCATGGCCGAATTTCAAATTCAAATTTGAATTCAGATGAGAAAGATTTGAAAACCTACCAAAATAGTTTCTAGAGTTTTCAAACCCAAACAATAAGTCATAATCAAAGTTTGGTAATTTTTTGAATAGCTAGGCTAGGGTTTTGGAGATGCCTCCAATTTCGGGTTTAGGATCAAAAATAAAAGAAAAAGAAAAGAAAAGAGAGGTGATCACACCAATGATCTATACTAGGGTTTTTGGCTTACACAAATATGAGCAAGGGTCAAAATATGCTGCATAAAATCATAGCACACTTTCTAGGTAAATAGGACTTGTGTTTTAAAAGAAAACAAGGCATAATTAAGCAAACACTCTCACATGAAATCATAGGCATACACACTTGCACACATAAAATCATGCATTCACAGGATAACACCCATGCTAGCACTCACAAGAAATCATGCATTCATGGGACACAAGCACATTGCTGAGCAGAGGTTTTTATTTTACCCAAAATAAAGTGCTTAAGTAAGAATTTTAAATCTTGGTCACAAAAGTGGGGTGTTACAATCAAAAAGCACTTTTAGTTATTTAATTATTGCAAAAACAGTGACACAAGGGAAATTAGGCTACACCAAGTTTGTGCATGTTTCAAAACGTGATAATTTTGATTCTAAAAGAATCTACAAGTCCAAAGTAACCCAAGGACTACAAAATTATAAATTTTAGACTTGCGGAACAAAAGATATAAATTAATTTGCATAAAATAGGGTTTAAATCAATCTGAAATTCAATCCAGATTTGGAAAAAAAAACTTTGTGATTTGAATACACTAATGGATTCTACACATCCTAAGCTTTCCATTTATATAAAATTTGTTAAAAACAGAACTATAGAACTTTTTATATGAATTTTACAAGATTCAGCAAGTTTAAAACAAATTAAAACAGATTTTGAAACGGGGCACTCCTAGGCTCGACATGTGGCGGCCTCCGATTGGAGCATACCGCTTCGGGCGGATTGGGATCCTGTGCGCCGTTAGATCTGAATCAGATCCGACGCTCCAGGTGGCTCGGTACCGGTTCAGGGCGTTCTAATCGCAGCCGTTAGAAATAGATCAGACGGAGGGAAGAGGTGAGGGGCGGAGCTCACTGGCGGCCAGCTAGGGTTCTGGCGAAAGCGCTCGGATTCAAATGGTGCCGATGATGCAGGGCTCCCCGGAGCAGGCGGATGTGACTATGGGGTGCGCCGGGATGCGGCGAGCTCGTGGCTGGCGGCGGCGACATCGATTGCTTCTCATACGCGCGCCGAGGGTCAGCTGGAGGCGGCGGGTGCTGCGGAGCTGCGAGCTCAAATCGCGGCGACCTCGGGGCATGTTTCTCTGTGAGGTTGGGAGAGAAGAGAGAGGGGGCGGAGTGGGGTATAAATAGGCGGGGAGTCTTGGGCTAGGGGCTAGGGTTCAGGGGTGGCGCGAGATCGATGGCTAGGGGCGTTACCGTGCCCGAGCCGGACTCTGTCGTGAGGTAGAAGATGGACTGACAGGTGGGACCCACCTGTCAGCATCCAACTGCTGTGCGCGGCGTACTGCTTCGGCTCGGCGGGGCTAGCTGGGCTGGGCCGGTTATTCGGCCTGGGCCGAATCGGCGCCCCTAGCCTTTTCTTCTTTTTTTCTATTTTTCTTTTTCTTTTCTGTTTTCTAATGAAACCTTGAAATTCCAAAATACCTTGATTTGAATAATTTCAAATCTGCAAAGTTTTGGAAAAGAAACCTAGGGTTGTTTTGGACTAAATAAAACTCAGACAAGGGGAAAAAGTAAAAGGCAAAGATTTTAGAAGAAACAAAATTGGCTCGCATAAACCATTTGACCAAATTTCAAAATAAAAGACTCTTAATGGAAAATTTTAAAACCAAGTTTTTCTTGAAAAAGCAGATATGAATGTATGCATGCTGGTTTTAAATTTTTGAAAAATCTGAGATGTTACAGACTAACCCCCTTAAAATGAAGCTCACCCTCGAGCTTCGAAAAGGCTAGTAAAATAGGTATTGGTGATATTCTCGAAGGGTTTCTCCATGCTTTCAAGTATCTTCCTCTGTGTGGTGACTCCGCTGTGCTCTACAGAACTTGATGGTTTCTCCTGGTAAAACAAAACACTTCCCTACTATGTCCAAAACTTCTAGGCCAACCCCCTTAAGATTGTTTAGCCTAATAACTTTAAATTCCAAACAGAATTTGTATCTAATCCTCTTCTGCTGGGGTGGTGAGTGTAATTGCTCTTTCCTATACCTCATTGGGGAAATGCATGTTTGCTCACAAATGCTCTTGATATGAATAAATGTGATGATCCATTATCAAATAAAATCCAATGCTGTAAAAAGTTGAGTGGAAACGTACCCGTCACTTCTTCCACATTGATGTGGTTCACATGTCCCTTCTTGAATGGATTGGGCTTAGCATTTTTGTCTGGCTTATTATCAGGGCAATCATTTGCAAAGTGTCCAGTCTTCTGATACGTCACTAATGTATCTATAATTTTTGATGCTCCATGCTTGTTTTTACACCATTAGCTTAGTGTTTCATTACACTTCGTGGCACTTTTATGCATTTTCTGGAACTAACTTATTAACAAGTCGCCGCAGTGCCAGTTTCCTATTTTCTGCTATTTTTGTGTTTCAGAAAAGTTACACATGAAATATTCTCGGAATTGGACAAAACAAAAGCCGGACGTCCAAAAATTCACCGAAGCTTCCAGAGAAATGAAGAGGAGACAGAGTGGGGCCACGAGGGCCCCACACAATGGTCCAGCGCGGCCTGGCCCCTGGCCGCGCCCCCTATGTGTGACGGCACCTCGGCCCACTCCTGACGATGCCCCTTCGCCTATAAAGACCCCTCGACAGGAAAAACCTAAGTGCCCGATCACTTTTCCAGAACACATCGCGATCCACCGCCGCCGTCGACCCGAAGATCGGGAGGGTCCATAAGCTCTTCCCGGCACCCTACCAGAGAGGGGAATCGCCACTGGAGGTCTTCTTCATTGCCATGCTTGCCTCCGGCGTGATGAGTGAGTAGTCTACCTTGGACTATGGGTCCATAGCAGTAGCTAGATGGTTGTCTTCTCCACCATGTGCTTCATGTTTAGATCTCGTGAGCTGCCTTACATGATCGAGATCACCGTTATGTAATTCTACATGTTGTGTTTGTTAGGATCCGATGAATATTGGTGTTATGATTGAGTTGATGTACTGAATATTATCTTATGTTATCTCTATGTTGTTTATGATCTTGCATGCTCTCCATTGTTAGTAGCTATCTTGGCCAAGTAGTTGCTAGTGACTCCAAGAGGGGGTATTTATGCTCGATGGCGAGTTCATGCCTCTATTTAATCTGGGGGAGTGACAGAAACCTCTAAGGTTGTAGATGTGCTGTTGCTACTAGGGGAAAACAACATTCATATGCTCGAGGGCATATGCTTTGTTTACATTACACACTTTGCTTAATGCAATTATCTGTTGTTCGCAACTTAATACTTGTGGAGTTCTCGGATTGATTCGCCACAAGTGGATTAGTAGTCATAGATGCAGTTGGATGGCGGTCTATGTATCTTGTTGTAATGCCCAGAGTAAATCTCATAGTGATCCTCTCATCATATGCACATTGTCTTTATTCTATCAATTGCCCAACTGTAATTTTTTTACCCAGCATGTGTTATTTTATCTTATGGAGAGACACCACTAGTGAATTGTGGACCCCGGTCCTATTTCCTTTATATAGCTATCACCTGTTTACTTACTCGCACTGTTTACTTTACTCATATATTACTATTGCTTTCCACTCGATACGCTCATACCCTTTATTTCAAGCAAACTGGTGAGATTGATAACCTCATCGTAAGTTGGGAACAAAGTATTTGGTTGTGTTGTGTGCAGGTTCCATGTTGCTACTGGTTGAAGACGCGCTAACAAGTAATCATTAACGGCGCCCTTGTTAGAGCATCACGCAGCTAGTGGGCATCACCTTCAGTCATATTTCGTCCTCCTACTGGATTGATAACCTTGGTTTCTTACTGAGGGAAAAACTTGCTGCTATATTCATCACACCTTGCTCTTGAGGTTTCCAACTAGCCGGTCATTTACTTCATTAATTACACGCCAACAAGTTCTCTGGCACTATTCATCACCGCGCCATCAACAAGTTTTTCTCGCGCCGTTGCCGGGGAGGAAGAAGACTTCTGCAAGGGGAGTTTTCGCATGCACATCCTTTACTTTGTTTTAAGTTTTGCTTTACTTTATTTTTACTTGCATCGTTTTATCAAAAACACACAAAAATTAGTATCCTTGATAGTTGTTTTTACTTGTTTGCTTTTAGTTTTGCTAGAATGGCTACTCCTGAGAACACCAAGTTGTGTGATTTTACTAGCACTAATAATAGTGATTTTATCTGCACTTCTATTGCGCCACCTGCTCCTGCTGCAATTTTTTATGAGATTAAGCCTGCTTTATTGAACCCTGTTATGAAAGAGCAATTTTCTGGTGCTAGTACTGATGATGCTGCAGCTCATCTCAACAATTTTGTTGAGCTATGTGAGATGCAAAAATATAAGGATGTTGAGAGTGATATTATTAAGCTTAAGTTGTTTCCTTTTTCTTTGAGAGGAAAAGCTAAGGATTGGTTGTTGTCTTTGCCTAAAAATAGTATTGATTCATGGGCTAAGTGTAAGGATGCTTTTATTGGTAGATACTATCCTCCTGCTAAGATTATAGCTTTGCATAGCAATATTATGAAGTTTAGTCAGTTTGATAATGAACATGTTGCTCAAGCTTGGGAAAGAATGAAATCTATGATAAAGAATTGTCCCACTCATGGACTGACTACTTGGATGATTGTCCAAACTTTTTATGCAAGACTGAATTTTTCTTCAAGGAACCTACTTGATTCAGCTATTGGAGGCACTTTTATGTCCCTTACCTTGGGCGCCGCAACAAAGCTTCTCGACAATATGATTGTAAATTACTCTGAATGGCACACCGAGAGGGCTCCACAAGGTAAGAAGGTAAATTCTGTTGAGAAAACCTCTTCCTTGAGTGATAAGATTGATGCTATTATGCTTATGCTTTCAAATGATAGGACTCATGTTGATCCTAATAATGTTCCTTTAGCCTCTTTGGTTGCCCAAGAAGAGCATGTTGATGTAAACTTCATTAGAAATAATAATTTTAACAACAATGCTTATAGGAACAATTTTGCTAGTAACAATTATAGGCCGTATCCTTCTACTAATGGTAATGGTTATGGTAACTCTTATGGTAATTCCTCCAACAACACTAGGGCCGCGCCCTCCGAGCTTGAGGTAATGCTCAAGGACTTAATCGGTAAGCAAAATGCTTTTAACAAGTCTGTTGAGGAAAAGTTAGGCAAAATTGATATTCTTGCTTCTAAAGTTTATAGCCTTGCTCATGATGTTGAACTTCTGAAATTATAAGTGTTGCCTAATGATGTGAAAGAGAACAATGTTTTTGCTACTGCTAATGCTATCCAAGTTAGAATTGATGAAAATGTTAGATTGTTAGCAGAATTGCATTCTACATGGGAAAGAGAGGATGAGATTGCTAGGAATATGAAAGTTTGTACTTTTACTACCTCTAATGATGTTGTTCCTAATACTAGCAATCCTCTTACTTTGATTGGTGTAGAGAAAACTCCCACTCCTTGTGTTAAAAAGCCTAAAACTGCTAAAACTTTTTCTCAAAAGAGTGCTGAAATTTTTCCGAGTGTAGGAGATGATAGCTCTGTTTCCTTTAATGATTTTGATGTTGATGGCTGCAATATATCTGAAGTTATTTTGTTCTTGCAAAAGCTTGCTTTGACTCCTAATTCTAGTTCTATAAATGTTGCTTTTACTAAGCATATTACCAATGCTCTTATGAAAATTAGGGATGAAAAGTTGAAGGAAAAAGCTTCTGTTCCCAAGAAGTTAGAAGATGGTTGGGAACCCATCTTTGATATGCATGTTAATGGTTTTTATTGCCATGCTTTATGTGATCTAGGTGCTAGTATTTCTATTAATCCTAGAAAAATTTATGACATACTTGATTTACCGCTGCTTGAAAAGTGTTATTATGATGTTCCTATTGCTGATATTGCTAAGAAGAAACCTTTGGAAAGAATTAATGATGTTATTATTGTGTTTAACAATAACCTTGTTCCCGTTGATTTTCTTATCATGGATGTTGAATGCAATGCTTCATGTCCTATTATTTTGGGAAGACCCTTTCTTCGAACTGTAGGTGCCATCATTGATATGAGGGAAGGCACCATCAAATATCAATTCCCACTCAAGAAAGGTATGGGACACTTTCCTAGAAAGAGAAAGAAATTAGTGTTTGACTCTATTCTTAGAGCAAATTATGAGCTTGATGCTTCATCACTTGATATTACTTGATTCGCACTTTCTGCGCCTAGATCAAAGGCATTAAAGAAAAGCACTCTTGGGAGATAACCCAATGTTTTAAATTCAGTTCTTTTTCTTTTATTTGAGTCTTGGAAGTTATTACTACTGTAATGACCTCTCCTTATCATTTTTATTTCGTTTTTGTGCCAAGAGAAGCCTCTAATTTGAGCGAGGTAAGATTTGGGGATGTTGCTGTCCTGAAACAGTTTTTGGTGCTGCACCGTAAAAAATCGTGAAAATTCTATTTATATCTTTTGGACCTGCGATTTCTTGTGCATATGCCCCAGGTTATATTCAAACTTTCATTAGTTGAACACTTTTTGATTTGAGCAACAGAAAACCCTCTAAAAATTCGACCTTTGCCAGCTGTTCTGTTTTGATAGATTTCTGCCAATATTTGTGTTTGCCGCTTTATCGCTTTCTTTTTTAGTTCTTTTGATCACGGAACTTTTGGGGAAGTTGCTACAGTAGTATATACTTTATATGTGGTGGTTTTTAGTTGAAACCTGAAGCAAAAAGGGTTGATTCTATATTATGCTTAAACTAATGTTGCTAATAGATTTGTGTTTAGTTTTGTATGAAGGAAGTTTTCAAGTGTAGGGATCGGAGAATGATGAGATGAGTTGAAGAATGGACAAAAGCTCAAACTTGGGGATGCCCATGCATCACCCCAAGAAATATCCAAGAATTACAAGCGTCAAAGCTTGGGGATGCCCCGAGGCACCCCTTCTTCATCGGCAAAAATTAGGCCACCTTTCAATACGCTATATTTTTATTGCTTCATGCATTATGCGTTTTTCTTGGAGCGTCAGCTGTTTTTAGTTTTCAGTTTTGTTTAGTTTTGTTTGCTGCAATAAATGGTTGGACCCCAACAAATTTCTTTTGGAGAAGTTGCCTTGCTTTTCATTTGCTAAGAACACTCTGTTTTTCATTCTTATAATTTCAACGAGTGTTCTCTTTTTCTAGAACTGCGTTTAGCTTTCGATTTTCGCCTTGATTTGTGTTCAGATCTTGTTATATTTTTACATCAAGGTGTATTTTTTCCTCTGGTCTATATTGGTGTTCATCAAAAGAGTTGGCTATAAAAAGGTTGAATGGTGTTGGAAAAGATAAAAAGCTTTATGCAAGAAAGTGGTACAAGAAGGAGCTTGCGTAGACTGCGGCTAAGGCTTTTGCATGTCGTGCTTGATGTCTTTTTGATAGCATGCTTAGTGGTTTTTCTGTAGCATGACTTGTCTCAAATAACTGAGATTGCTTAATGAGCCTTTGAAAAAAATCATGCGTTGTTTTAATTATTTTGGTTTTCTCCTTGATGCTTTATTTGGGTTGACTTGGCGCATGCTCACACATGTTAGACTCATACAAAGTCGCCAATAGCCTCTATGATCATTTAGTTTTTGACTTTTGATGCCATCTTATGCTTCTTTTAATGTTTCTTTGTCGCTTTGCATGATTATGGCCGTTATTGCTCTCTTAGTTGGTCGCTCCCAGTCTTTTGCTAGCCCTCGTTTTGTACTGAGTATGAGCTCTACTCGTCCATCCAACTCCTAAAAACCAAGTTTTGCCAAAGTGTCCACCATACATACCTATTAGCAATTTGCTATTCCAAAGTACATTTGACTTGCTTTTATCTACTCTTCAAATTAAACTCTTACCAGTGTTATGCAAAAATTGGTCAGTAAAGCTCTCACGAACCTGATGGCACACTTTACTTTTCTCGCTTTAAAATTTTGACATTGCGGTCTCTTATGTTGAGTTGTTATGCTTGCAAGTTCTAAGTTGGGAATTAGCCCAGCCATGCCGTCATGGGGCAAGCTTTCAACATTGCATTTCTTATTTGAGTTCATATCGTGATCTTTTGTTTATGGATACTCGTGGTGTGAAATGAATTGGGAATCTTGCGGGATCATGGAATTTGTATATGTGTTAGAGAAATGCCTGGGCCGCCAATCTAAGCCATGCATAATTCATGGTGGAAATTTGCAGCATGCCCATAGTGGACATTCGATAACGCATCTCAAAATAAAAAGCTATACAAATGGTAAATAAAAGAGATGTCGAGGTGTTCATTGTCTGCTTGTCCTGTCATTTTGATGTGGGCATGTTCCATGTCATCGGGCACGGAGGTACCCTGTTGGCGGTTCTCGATGATACGTGTATACTTACAATGACAAGAGCTTGCTTGGGACTCTAAGTAAAGTAGCATGAGGTTTGGGTACTCGTATTCATGGGACACGACGTTTTCAACTTATGATTTGTCAAGCATATGCAGCATAAGTGTTCTCACATTAACTTTCACCATTCAAGATGCTTATGATGGGGGCAATGAGAGCTCAAAGCCGGTAAGTACCATAATTTTTGAAGGTTTATAAAACTTGCAATCACTGCTTCCCTCTGTGAAGGGCCTTTCTTTTACTTTTATGTTGAGTCTCCACCTTCTATCTTTATGCACAATTAAGAGAGCATAGTTGTCATTCTGAGTATAATGTGCATTGTCCCAAAGTTTTCATTAATTGATTCATGATGTTGGTTTCACTTGTTCTTAAATTACTTATATCTAGTCGCCCTCTTAAACTTGAAGGTGTCCTATGCATTTATGTTTTGCTCTCTCTCATTAAGGACAAGCTAAAAACCATTTGTATGTTTTTCCTTATGATTTGAACACACGTTTGACTTTCATTGTTTCATTTTCATGATCTTTTATTTGTGTTCTTCTTCATGTTATAACATGGTTGCTAAGTTTCTTCTATCAAGATTATGTCTTTCATGCCCATGTTTTAAGTTCTTTTGATCCCAGTGCACAACGCTTACATATATGATCAAGATTGTGTATGTGCATGTCACCTCAAAAATTATTTCTTTTGTTATCACTTACCTACTCGAGGACGAGCAGGAGTTAAGCTTGGGGATGCTGATACGCCTCTAACGTATCTATAATTTTTGATGCTCCATGCTTGTTTTTACACCATTTGCTTAGTGTTTCGTTACACTTCGTGGCACTTTTATGCATTTTCCGGAACTAACTTATTAACAAGTCGCCACAGTGCCAGTACCCTGTTTTCTGCTATTTTTGTGTTTCAGAAAAGTTACACAGGAAATATTCTCGGAATTGGATGAAACAAAAGCCTGTAACACCCCACTTTTTGCTACCCTGTTTAAGTAGTGATTTGTGAGCCGAAAATGAGGGCCAACAAAAACTTTTTGTGCAAACCTCTGGAAGTACTATTTATTGCTTGTGTTTTCTTGGTTGTTATGTTAATGATGTCTGTTTGAGTTGCTTGTTGAACACCATTGTGAACTAACACAATCCTTGTGCCCTTGAGATCATGCCTTTATTTATGCTTCTAGCTATTTTTCCAAAACCATTATCTTGGCAACCTCTCCTTTTTCAAATTATTCTAATTGTCCAAAACAAGAGCGAAGATTTATCTTTGAGACAAAGCTTTTATCAAAACTAAGCATTTACAAAATTATCAGGACCTACAAAGTAGAGTGGTTCCACTATTTTACAAACATATATTTTGTTGATATTTATAAAAGGATTTCAAACACCTTTAAGAAAACTTTCTAAAGGAGATGTTATGTCTCTACTAGTATCTGAAAAATCTACAGAAGCTTTACTCCTTTATTTGAAGCTCTCTTTTCTACTTGACCATGGCATGATCACCATTGAGCACTTATTCAATCATTGTTTCTGGTGATGCTAGATTAGCTGCAAATGATTAACCTTGTGTGGTGAGTTGACTTTGTGTGACTGTTTGACTTTGATGAGTTGCTTGTGTGTGGATATAATCCTCATATAGGCCTGTGGCCTAACCTATTCAAAACCCATTCTTCGAATTTCTCTCCCAAGGTAAATTATTTTCATCCTATCTTTCCAATAAAACCTACCCTGTTGTTTTCCCTCTCAATCCTAAAATCTCTAACTCTAATGTCCAAGTCTTACCATAAGACATTAGGAGCCCCTTTTTGAGGAATTTTAGAACCAATCAAACTAGCCTAAGGAAAGCACCCATGGTGTTATTAGAATCATCTACATCCCATCTTGTCGCTAGTGGTGGGAAACAGTATAGCGGGCCCACCAATAGGCTACCCACCCGAAAGACACTATGGGTCTCCTGATGTGGCATTGGAGTTACGCTCGAATGTGGAGGTAGACTGTCAGGGTGTGCCGGGGAGGTACATACTCCATAGGGTAGATTCCCATACTAAGATAGATAAGTGAAAGGCTTTGATCGGGTGCTTGTCGTGGCATATGATGTTATGCAGGGAAGATGCCCACATGATGAGTATCCGGATAATTGTGGGTAAAGTGTACAACCTTTGCAGAGTGTAAATCTATTCGAACAGCCGAGTCCTCGGTCATGGACGGTTGGGACGACCGTTACTTAGCCCAATGTCAGGTTTTTGGTTTTACAAGAAAGTTTTCGGAAAAATGGAGAATGGTGCTGGACGGAGTACTCGGAGGGTACTGCCGTGGCACGGTTATGGTTCGGAGTACTTGGAGGGTACTGCCGAGGGATTGAAGATGGTCATGTGTGATTGACCTGGTTTTATAAAGGAAGGTGGCCATGTTTGATTGACCACCGACTCTCTCCTGGAAATCAAATGAGTTTCTCCCTTTCCTAGAGATTTTGCTAAAAAGGTTTTCTAAATGTTTTCTTTAATAAGGATATAGAAATGTCGTAAGACATTCTATATTGACATGAGAAATTGACTAGATAGGATAAAGCTATATTAGAGCCTTTCTCCTTGCTACAGCCAAACTGCATGGCAACACTTCTTCTTAGATGGTTTGCGAGTACAATTCCAAAATGTACTCACGGCTTTGTCCCTGGCTATTAACTTGGTCAGATTATGAAGAAGGTTATGAGGATGATGGTGAGGAGTTCGACGACGCTGGTGTGAACTAGGAACGTCTCCCAGTCAGTTGCCTGTAGGGTAGTAGGCATGACATGGGCCATCAACGCTGCTTAGTATCCGCTGCTTAGTTGTAAACTTGCCCTACGTGGCATTATCAGTCTTGGTCATGTGACCAATTGTAAGACTTTATTTCGGTACTGTAATGGATGATGTAATTCTGTTATCAACTCGGATATGTGGATTCATGACACACTGATCATGGGATCGTGAATTGAATGCATATCGGAAATCCCGGGGTGGTAAACCGGGGTCCCCACAGAGTTGGTATCAGAGCCATCCTGACTGTAGAAGACCTTAGTTAGCATGGGCATTGATAGGAAAGTAATATTTTGCTAAAACTATTTGCAAAGGTTATTTCTTCTAAGTAGCCAATAGTATGGCTTATACCTTTCTCACCTCTTCAAAACTTCTAATCTTATCTCTCTAGTTTTCAAAGATGTTTGAAGTCTATTACTCCATCTGTCTCATCTTCTTCAAAACTACCTATTGGACGATGTCCCCAAATAGACCTGGTGCTTAGCAACACAATATGGAGCAAACTTTAGAAGGATGTCTTCAAACCTCTCCAGCTGCAAAGGAAGAAGGATATTGACAAATATTTTGCCCTTGGATGACACCAATGGCTCTGTCAAGAACTTGACCTTGTTCCTCCCTGGAATCGCACTTTTGCAATCGCCAAGGGCCAAGTACTCAATTGCTTGACTAGGAATTTTTAGGCATGTCATGAGACATTGCCACATATGGAGAACTTCAATGACCTTCCGAAGACCTCACATCAATGCGATGTAAGACAAGAAGACCTGTAAATTCGCCCTTCCCAACTCTGCATTGGCAGTTCAACAACACCGCGGCTTCACCCCCAACTGCCATCAAGTTTCTGCTGAAGCGAGATTCAAGAAGAATGAAGACATCAACAACTATGGCCAACCATGACCCTAGGATGAATAGGACTAACCCCAAACATCGCGAGTTGTTAGGCATTGTTGGTACTTGAAGTACCTCATGTGATTTGTGCAATTGTTTGTTGTTTGCCTGGTGTATTCTTGATATTGTTTGAAGATTGCTTTGTGTGTTTCTTGAGTGTGTGTTATTGCCTTGTGCTTATGCTTGTGCTTGGCATCTCAGCCTCAAAACCCATCTGGCAAATAAAACCCCAAATATGAAACCTCTCAAAAAGGTGTTTTCCCTCTCATCCACTTATGTCTACTCGAGTAGCATACATAAAGTGAAGCTAAGACGCTAACTCTAACCTTGATAATGGTGGATAATAACTCTTCTCGCAATGCCTTCCCCATATCCGACATGACATTTTTTTTGCTTTGTGCTTCAAGCCTCATCAAGACCTCTCTACAATGTCAAGGAAGCAGAAGATAGACCCGCCTATACTACAAAGGACTTCTAGGAGACAAAGACTTCACTAACCTGGAATCGTCTAACCATAATTCTAGATATCCGCTAACTTTGATGATACTCTCTTACCACCCCAACACTTGCTAAATCTTCTAACAAGCCAACTAACATTGAGCATAGTAGTATCAAAGCCAAGCCTAACTTCTGTAGTTCAACATGTTATCACCACTTGGAGCTGAAGACTCACGAGTTTAATCTCCGCCAAGCAAATAGAAGAGTGAAGACTCTCCAAAATCGAGCCATCAATGCCAACTCTACATTTAGGAGATACCAATGGAGGTAGCAACGAGAAAAAGTGAAGACTTTTCTAACCAACTCACTCACTCGTTCAAATTTTGACGGGTTTGAAACTAAAAATGACTTATGCCATGAGTATAAATCCACCTAAAGATTTCTTGGAAGATGAAGTCAACTCCAGGTATCCCAATATACCTCAGGATCCTCAAGCCTACAAGAAGATGGAGAAGCAGGAAGATCTTCACTGGTCTCCACCAACCCGAAGACAAGAAGAAATAGATCATTGACCACTGGAAGACACACCATCGGTGGTGCGCCACCACCTGATGTGTTTTCAGCTCAAGCGCAAGACAACCCAGAAGAATGGGTTCAAGTAGGACTAACCCGCGCCTTGGTAGTTAGGAAGCGTAGAGGACTAAGTCGACAGATTTGGCGTGCCTATCAAGAATGAAGCATAAGTGCTCTTGTCTACTATCTTCAGAGGACTCCAAGCTCGAAATTAGGGGTCTACGCCAACATCAAGCCTCAAGGCGAGACACCAAGGTATGAAGGTTCCATCAAGCTATATGAAGGAAGCGACAACCCCCAAGACAATGAAAGCTGCCCGAGAAGCCTCGACTCTTCAAGATCTCAATTTGCGAGCTAGAAAAACCTTCTAACTCTTGAAAAATCTTTTTGGGTGTACTAGATAGCCTAACCCCGCTAACCTTAAAAATGACCAGACGAGGTTTCGACAAGATACTTTTGGCAACATCAACTCTTCAGCCATCAACTTCGGCAAATAAAGATGGTCTTCATCTTCGGCAAAAGCAAGACTGTGACGCAACTCAAAGTATCACCAGTGAGTTGGAAGAGCAACCATTGAGGCCTAACTCTAGCTTAGTCTCATCACCTCCTACTACTACGCTTAGGAATCTCGGGATGAGATTCTGTTTAAGGGGGGAAGAGCTGTAACACCCCACTTTTTGCAACCCTGTTTAAGTAGTGATTTGTGAGCCAAAAATGAGGGCCAACAAAAACTTTTTGTGCAAACCTCTGGAAGTACTATTTCTTGCTTGTTTGTCTTGGTTGTTATGTTAATGATGTCTGTTTGAGTTGCTTGTTGAACACTATTGTGAACCAACACAATCCTTGTGCCCTTGAGATCATGCCTTTATTTATGCTTCTAGCTATTTTTCCAAAACCTTTATCTTGGCAACCTCTCCTTTTTCAAATTATTCTAATTGCCCAAAACAAGAGCCAAGATTTATCTTTGAGACAAAGCTTTTATCAAAACTAAGTATTTACAAAATTATCAGGATGTACAAAGTAGAGTGGTCCCACTATTTTACAAACATATATTTTGTTGATATTTATAAAAGGATTTCAAACACCTTTAAGAAAACTTTCTAAAGGAGAAGTTATGTCTCCACTACTTTCTAAAAAATCTACAAAAGCTTTACTCCTTTATTTGAAGCTCTCTTTTCTACTTGACAAAGCCATGATCACCATTGAGCACTTTTTCAATCATTATTTCTAGTGATGCTAGATTAGCTGCAAATGATTAACCTTGTGTGGTGAGTTGACTTTGTGTGACTGTTTGACTTTGATGAGTTGCTTGTGTGTAGATATAATCCTCATATAGGCCTGTGGCCTAACCTATTCAAAACCCATTCTTCAAATTTCTCTCCCAAGGTAAATTATTTTCATCCTATCTTTCAAATAAAACCTACCCTGTTGTTTTCCTTCTCAATCCTAAAATCTCTAACTCTAATGTCCTAGTCTTACCATAAGACATTAGGAGCCCCTTTTTGAGGAATTTTAGAACCAATCAAACTAGCCTAAGGAAAGCACTCATGGTGTTATTAGAATCATCTACATCCCATCTTAGAAGGCTCCTCTCAGTTTTTGCAAAATATTTTCTTGCAGTCATTTTATCAAACACCTAGTGTGCAGACTATCTTAATGTCTGTTAACAGATTCAATTTTCCAACACTTGTATTAAGCTCATCTATCCTATCCATGGCAATGTACCTTCCTAGAACTCATCCTTGATGTGTATTCTTCCATTCTTTCCATTATCACCTAGTCATTTGAGGTCATCTGCTACTTGTTCTAGTCTTGTTTCTGACCCTAATCAAACCACTGACCATTTGACTATAATCAGTTGCACTTTGGCTCCCACTTTTAAACTTTGAAATAAATTGTTCAGAGACCATCCTATGACCTATGACCTATTCCTCTTATTTTTGATCTACTCTAACTACCTATGCACTTGCATGTGCATTTTGAGGTATGCCACCTATTTATGTGACTAGGTTTTGAACCCTAGTCAAAACTGATTTCACTTTCTAGTTTTCCTTGATCATCTTGGTAATTTGTTAGCACTCATAATAAAATCTCTCCATAAATTCATTTCCTCTCTACTAGAATTTGGAAATGTTATTCATGCACAATATCACTCTTCTTCCATCAAAATGACTATCTCCTTATCTCATCTTTCTTATTCAACAAAATGCATATGAATGGTAACCATGTTATTTCATGCCCTTTTCTTCTCATCAAGTAAATTTTATAATCTTATACCATGCTACCCTATTCCTATAGGATCCTATGGAACGAAAACCCTAGTTGCCTACTTTCCAAAAAAATTAAGATCTTGTTCAATATATTTATTGGGCAAACCATCAAACTGCAAATGTTGGCGACTAGTTTTATTTTGCTAGATATGACAAATCCATACTCAACTTTCTCCCCACTCCTCTAATCTATCCATGCATACATCTCACTAGAAGAGTTAATTTTAACTCAAAAATCCAAATATTGAGGCATGCATGCATTCTTCACCATACCTTTTCCCTAATTATTCAAATTCATTTGAAAACTTCACCAAGCCACCCCATTGATCCCTCCAGCACCCTCACACACCTTTGGTCGAAATAACACTGTAGCAGTCCCTCTCCCTCTTGTCCTTTAGTGGTTGGAAGTAGGAGGAGGAGAAGATACATGCAACTCTTGTGCCAATTTAAAAACTTGCTGCAGCCACTCTTCTTGGGCAAGCCAGCCATCCCCTGACCCTCTCTCATCCTCTCCACCGCCCACTCGACCAACCAGAGCACCTCCCTAGACCCCACATACCCAAACCAACCAAAACCTACCGTGAGCCTCTCCCTCTGTTTATAAGGACCCAGACCGTCCCAGCCTCACCGTCCTGGCTCATTCTACTCTGCTAACTTCCCTCTACCACTCCCAGAGCCCACGCTCAAGCCCCCAATCCAATACTGCCATGGAGAGCGAGTTCTTCATTTCGGTGCTGCAAGCTTGCGAGGAGCATAGCCACTGACCCAAACCTTCTCTGCCTCTCTCCTCCGTACCATATGAATTCTCTCTTCTAGATCTACCTAACCGTGCTCTTATACTCGTGCAGGAGTTCCCGGAGTCGCCACCATCACCTCACCCCTGCACGCACCGTTGCAGATGGAGTCAATGCTCCCAAGCTCCAACCGCCTCGCCAGAACCATCCCCAAGGTCGCCGTGAGCTCCGCATCCGCTCCGCCACCTCCCCGCTGGCCTGCTGCAACCCTAGGTGAGCCCCTGCGAGACCCTGACCCAGCTAGGGTTTCTACCCCATCCACCATGGCTGAAGGTAGGAGATGCCCCAGAGCCGTCGATCATAACTTGATCGGGCGGCCGAGGCTCCTCCATACCGTTTCGGTGCCCAGGGGCGCTGACCAGCGGGCCCATCCGGGCGGGCGTTTAACCGCGTCGCTCGCACGCAGCAAAGCCGCTATGGGCCAGCCCAGCACTGTGCAGCCCGGGATCTGTTCAAATCGGCACGTAACAGTTTTTTTTAGGGTTATCGGTTAGGTTATTTTTCAAACAGATCTGAAATGTATAAAATATCTAGAAAAATAACCAGGCACTCAATTGACCTGATTCAAATTTTTGTGGGTTCCTTATTCAAATATCTACCAAATTGCACTAGTCCCATGGCAAAATAATTTTCGTAGATGTATCTATATATAAACTTGTGAATCTAGCCCCCTTTCACTCAAAAATCCAAATATGAGGTTCTGTAGATTGAAATTGTGTGTTTCCAATTCTCAGTGCTAGCTAAATGTGATATCCTACCTGTGACACTTGGTTTGCTATTTTAGGCTGTTTATTTTCTCTGTAGTAATTATAATGGTGATTAGGGTAGATTGCAATAATTAAATTGCTGCGACCAGTAGGAATAATATTTTGGTATGATTCCAACTTCCTTGGAACATACATTTCAGTAGCTTTCCAAAATGACCTCTGGTGGAATTTTGTGACTTCTAGAGAATATTTGGGGATTTATTTGCTCCTATATTTGTTGTTAACACTATAAAAACCATAATAAAATGGCCACAACTTATTTTGGAGTGAAACCAATTTTGTGAGGTTTAGAAAACCAAAACCGTCCTGTTGGTATGCTAGTTGTGAGTTTTGACCAAATTAAGTGCCTGCAAGTTGTTAGTTGCATATTAGGGTTTGTCGCTCAATAAAAACCCCCTTATTAGGAATAAAGTGCTGTACCAATAAAAATTTGAATGTTGTTTGGAATCTAAACTTGTTTGTTTCTGATGCTCAAATGGTGTGGTTTGCTTGCTGTTATGATGGTGTGCTTGGTTTATGCTTGTTAGCTTATTGTTTGTTATTCTTTATCGACGATAGAATCGAACGAAGAGTGTGTTGAGGAAGGAGAAGTCTTTGAGTACCAGGAGGAGGAAGACCAGGGACAAGCCAACCAAGGCAAGCCATCTATACTTGATACATATCTAATCCTATTCACTTACTTTGCATGTTCCATAAAGGTTTATTAAACTGCATGTTTTTATATTGTTATAGTTCTTGTAGCAATTATTTGTTGGCTCAAGCTCCACGAGCCAATTTGTTATCATCCTCCGAGATGACCCCGTTGAACACCTATTCACAACCCTTGCAGTAGTGGCTTGTTGATTAGCAGCATAGCCTTTGGGAAACTTTATAGTGCAGCAAAAACTCTAGGTTGGGAACACTCAAATCAGTCTTTGAAAATGATTTCGAAAACCTTGGAATGGAGTGCTATTCCATTGATGGATTTCAAAAAAATGAGTTTGAAAATAAGGTGGGGATGTATATTCCGGAGTTGGAGGCAGGAGTTTTTCAGAAATGACATTGGTGATCACTAAGTGTTCGCTCAGAACAATTAACCCATGCAACCACGATTACCCTGGTATGGGACGGGGCTTAGCTCGTAGTTTGTTTATTTTAGTACGGGAGTCTCATAACTATATAAGGGTACGCGGTACCCCAGAATCCGGCTTGTCGCTAGTGGTGGGCAACAGTATTGTGGGCCCGCCAATAGGCTACCTGCCCGGAAGACACTATGGGTCTCCTGACGTGGCACTGGAGTTACGCTCGAACATGGAGGTAGACTGCCAGGGTGTGCCAGGGAGGTACATACTCCATAGGGTAGATTCTCGTACTAAGGTAGATAAGCAAAAGGCTTTGATCGGGTGCTTGTCGTGGCATATGATGTTATGCTGGGAAGATGCCCACACGATGAGCATCCGGATGATTGTGGGTAAAGTGTATAACCTCTGCAGAGTGTAAATCTATTCGAATAGTCGAGTCCTCGGTCATGGATGGTTGGGACGCCCGTTACTTAGCCCAATGTCAGGTTTTTGGTTTTACAAGAAAGTTTTTGGAAAAATGGAGAAAGATGCTGGACGGAGTACTCGGAGGGTACTGTCGTGGCACGGTTATGGTTCAGAGTACTTGGAGGGTACTGCCGAGGGATTGGAGATGGTCATGTGTGATTGACCTGGTTTTATAAAGGAAGGTGGCCATGTTTGATTGACCACCGACTCTCTCCTGGAAATCAAATGAGTTTCTCCCTTTCCTAGAGATTTTGCTAAAAAGGTTTTCTAAATGTTTTCTTTAATAATGATATAGAAATGTCGTAAGACATGCTATATCGACATGAGAAATTGACTAGATAGGATAAAGCTATATTAGAGCCTTTCTCCTTGCTACAGCCAAACTGCATGACAACACTTCTTCTTAGATGATTTGCGAGTACAATTCCAAAATTTACTCACGGCTTTGTCCCTGGCTATTAACTTGGTCAGATTATGAAGAAGGTTATGAGGATGATGGTGAGGAGTTCGACGACGCCGGTGCAAACTAGGAACGTCTCCCAGTCAGTTGCCTATAGGGTAGTAGGCATGACATGGGCCATCAACGCTGCTTAGTATCCGCTGCTTAGTTGTAAACTTGCCCTACGTGGCATTATCAGTCTTGGTCATGTGACCAATTGTAAGACTTTATTTTGGTACTGTAATGGATGATGTAATTCTGTTATCAACTCGGATATGTGGATTCACGACACACTGATCATGGGATCGTGAATTGAATGCATATCGGGAATCCCCGGGTGGTAAACCGGGGTCCCCACAAAGCCGAACGTCCAGAAATTTACCAAAGCTTCCAGAGAACCGAAGAGGAGACGGAGTAGGGCCACGAGGGCACCACACAATAGGGCGGCGTGGACTGGCCCCTAGCCGCGCCCCCTATGTGTGATGGCACCTCGGCCCACTCCTAACGATGCCCCTTCGCCTATAAAGAGCCCTCGACGGGAAAAACCTAAGTGCCCAATCACTTTTCCAGAACACATCGCGATCTGCCGCTGCCGTTGATCCAAAGATCGGGAGGGTCCAGAAGCTCTTCTCGGCACCCTACCGGAGAGGGGAATCGCCACCGGAGGTCTTCTTCATCGCCATGCTTGCCTCCGGCGTGATGAGTGAGTAGTATACCTTGGACTATGGGTCCATAGCATTAGCTAGATGGTTGCCTTCTCCACCATGTTCTTCATGTTTAGATCTCGTGAGCTGCCTTACATGATTGAGATCACCGTTATGTAATTCTACATATTGTGTTTGTTGAGATCCGATGAATATTGATGTTATGATTGAGTTGATGTACTGAATATTATCTTATGTTATCTCTATGTTGTTTATGATATTGCATGCTCTTCGTTGTTAGTAGCTATCTTGGCCAAGTAGTTGCTAGTGACTCCAAGAGGGGGTATTAATGCTCGATAGTGGGTTCATGCCTCCATTTAATCTGGTGGAGTGACAGAAACCTCTAAGGTTGTAGATGTGCTATTGCTACTAGGGGGGAAACAACATTCATATGCTCGAGGGCATATGCTTTGTTTACATTACACACTTTGCTTAATGCAATTATCTGTTGTTCGCAACTTAATACTTGTGGAGTTCTCGGATTGATTTGCCACAAGTGGATTATTAGTCATAGATACAGTTGGATGGCGGTCTATGTATCTTGTTGTAATGCCCAGAGTAAATCTAATAGTGATCCTCTCATCATATGCACGTTGTCTTTATTCTATCAATTGCCCAACTGTAATTTGTTTACCTAGCATGTGTTATTTTATCTTATGGAGAGACACCACTAGAGAATTGTGGACCCCGGTCCTATTTCCTTTATATTGCTATCACCTGTTTACTTACTCGCACTGTTTACTTTACTCGCATATTACTACTTTCCACTCGATACACTCATACCCTTTGTTTCAAGCAAACCGGTGAGATTGACAACCTCATCGTAAGTTGGGAACAAAGTATTTGGTTGTGTTGTGTGCAGGTTCCACATTGCTACTGGTTGAAGATGCGCTAACAAGTAATTGTTAATGGCGCCCTTGTTAGAGCATCACGCAGCTAGTGGGCATCACCTTCAGTCATATTTTGTCGTCCTACTGGATTGATAACCTTGGTTTCTTACTGAGGGAAAAACTTGCTGCTATATTCATCACACCGTGCTCTTGGGGTTTCCAACTGCTGGTCATTTACTTCATTAATTACACACCAACAAGTTCTCTGGCACTATTCATCACCGCGCCATCATCTTCCTGCCCTTGAAACAAGTGATATGAGAAAGATCCCTCTTAGTTCCCGAGTTATGAGGGTGTTACCCATTTCCTCCATTCTGATGTCCATTGTTTCCATTGTGATTCCCATTGCCTCCATTGTGGTGACCATTGCCTCCATTGTGGTGACCATTTCCTCCATTGTGGTGACCATTGGAGTGGTTTCCTTAGTTTCCACCATTGTGTCTATGGCCATTGGAGTTGCTACCGTTTCCATTTCCTCCAGAGGAGTGGTGTCTCTTGTGGGAGTGTTCAGTGTGAGTCTTGTCATTGCTGAACTTCCTCTTATGGTTTTTCTCCTTCCTAATGTTGTTGTCCAGAGTGACAGCTTGGTCTAGCAGAGCCTGGTAGCTTGGAGCATATGCTACTTGCAGTGGTACCTTAAGTTCCCCTTTGAGTCCATTGAGAAACTTATCCTTCCTCTTGGCATTAGCATCGATGTCTTCTGGTGTGTACCTGGATAGAGAGCAGAAGTCATCCATGTACTCCTTCTGTGTCCTGCCACCCTGCTTCAGAGTGCAGAATTTGTCCTTCTTCATCTTCATAATGCCCGTGGAGATATGAGCATTACAAAAGCATTCCCTGAAGGTGTCCCAGTCCAGACCTTCAATTGGATTGGTGACTTGGTAGGTTTCCCACCACATCGTTGTTGGTCCCTCAAGCAGGTGGGCAGTGAATCTAATCTTTTTAGCATATGTGCACTCATAGGTAACCAAGTCCTTGTTGACTGAATGCAGCCAGTCGTTGGCCACTATTGGGTCTGTGGCAGATGAAAACTTATTGGGTCTGAGCCTCAGGAAACATGCCAACCTGTCAACCTGGGGTGGAGGTGGTGGGGGTGGGGGTGGCAGATTGTTGTTATTGTTGTTAGCACTTGCCTAGATGAATTGTGTCATCATCTGTATGAACTGCGCCTAGGCTGTGGCTAGCTGTTGAATGACATCGTTGTTGTTGTTGCTGTTGTTGTCGTTGTTGTTTTCACGGCTAGGCGGCATCTGAGGTGGTTTTAGCACAGGTGAGTAACAGATAGATGGAACTAAAGGATAAAATCTTCCTACCCATGCACAATACAACATTCCAAGCAGCAAACAAGCTAAAATCAAACAGTCACTGAAAATCCTTTTGATAAGTTTTGGAAAAACACGCTAACAATATAACATGGTCATACACCAATTTGGTATGATCATTAGGTTATTATGGTATTCGTTGGTTCTATAAACTAGAATCTTGGTGGTCTATTCTATTGCTGTCTTTATTGCTCCATGTTCTCATTTCCACTTCCTCAAAATATTGTTGGTGTTGTGCAGTCTTCATACCATCATTTATCCAAGTTCTTCGTTGGCCTTCAATGTAGTTCTTCATGTTGAGTCAAGGAATAACATATGAGTAGAAGTCTCATTCTTCTAGCACATTGTGATCATCTTGTCCTTGCTTGATGGTTTCAGGGTTGAGTCATCTAAAGTAAAGAGGAAACCTTTGAAAAATGAGTGTGAGAGAGAATACAAGAAGTTTTGAAGATGCATACATTTTTTATCCTATGGTCTTCCTATTTCTAATCCAAGCTTAGGGTCTCAATCCTATAGACAACACTATGCTCTGATACCATTCTGTAGCGTCCTACCTTTTGAAAAAGGCATGACTCCTGTGTTAAGTGCTACTCCCTAGATCAGTGATAGCACCACAGTACAAAATATAGTAATCATTGCAGATAATGTCATTTATTACATCACAAATCCAGACATGATAGTCTTCAAAACCTTACAATAATAGCTTAGCCACTTGGACTAGCTTGAATACCAGAGTTTAACACAAAATAACACAACGGAAAGTAAATTGCAATGAGCCTCCATCTTCAGCAAGTGCCACAGGCAGACATGTTGGAATGTAGACTCGAGATCCCTACTAATTACTCTTCCTCGGAATAACCTGCACGTTTGAATATGCAGCCCCAAAAGGGGTCAGTACAACAACATACTGGCAAATGACACATATATGGTGGCTGTCGTGAAAGAACTATACTACATGATATCTGGCTAGTGGATCTTTGGGGGCTAATTTGCATAAAGCCAGTTTTATCCTATATTTTTCAAATCAAAACATTTTTAAATCTTGAAAAAAGATTTTTGAGATGAGCACATGAAAATCATCGAGTCCATCCCTCGAAATGACCCCACGTGGCTAAGTCTATCTTGAACTACTTAGACACCCAAGTCCATCCCTCGAATGACTAAACAATTTTAATTAATTAGAAAAGGTGATGAGATTCTTTTGTACAGACCATGTCTAGAGACTCAAGTTGTCCATAACCGGGGACATGGCTAATCGATTAGTTTTACACCCTACAGGGGTTGTGCACTTTCACCTTAAGACTCATTTTACCCAAAGAATAAAATGAGACAAGACCTTTTAGAAGAAGCATTCAACCATCCGAGTCTGACTGTACCCATCTACCACCCTCTGTCAGTACCTATGGATGAACCCTTACATCATACTCAATCAAGACAGAGCCCATAGTGTCATAAGGCTGCACTGGAAGTATACTACACATGGAATACATATTAATCTCTTTGTTCCTGAGTGGCAAACCACAAGTGCACTCTCAAGATACCACATACTCTAGGTCCTTCCCCTAGGCATGCAGCCCTGAGTAGCCACTAACCCCAAACTACCAATCCACCCAAATTCATTGAAGTTGTTACTTTTAATTAAGCAGCTGGCATCACTTTCAAAACAAATAGTATCAATCCTAGCAAGGTTGGGGTTTAAGTGTTGGCTACACACTACTAGGATCTAGCATTGTATAAACTTCTTTGAAAATCAACCTATCATGCATACTACTGGTAAAACACTAATGCAGTAGTAAAAATAGGTAGAAGAATGTGTGTCACTTTCCTTGGAAACAACCAGCACACTCACAACAATCACACTTGTGGTTCAGCTCCTCTTCACAATCTAAACAAGAAATATTGCACAAATAAACACACAATTCCAATATGGCAATCATTGCATGTATGCATGCATGCAACAAACATATTAATTTCATACAACTTATGTTGTATGAAAATATTGCAATTTAAGTTCTCAGATGATAGGTTTTAGTAAAACAAAACCAATGCAAAAAGAATTAATCAAAAAGCACTTTTAGTTATTTACTTATTGCAAAAACAGTGACACAAGGGCAATTAGGCTACAGCAAGTTTGTGCATGTTTCAAAAAGTGAGAATTTTGATTCTATTAGAATCTACAAGTCCAAAGTAATCCAAGGAATACAAAATTATAAATTTTAGACTTGCGGAACAAAAGATATAAATTAATTTGTATAAAATAGGGTTTAAATCAATCTGAAATTCAATCCAGATTTGATACAAAACTTGGTGATTTGAATACACTAATGGATTCTAAACATCCTAAGCTTTCCATTGATATAAAATTTGTTAAAAACGGAGCTGTTGAACTTTTTATATGAATTTTACAAGATTTAGCAAGTTTAAAACAAATTAAAACAGATTTTGAATCGGGGCACTCCTAGGCTCGAAACGTGGCGGCCTCCGATTGGAGCATACTGCTTCGGGCGGATCGGGCTCCTATGCATCGTTAGATCTGAATCAGATCCGATGCTCTAGGTGGCTCGGTACCGGTTCGGGGCGTTCTAATCGCAGCCATTGGAAACAGATCGGACGGAGGGGGAGGTGAGGGGCGGAGCTCACCGGCGGCTAGCTAGGGTTCCAGCGAAAGCGCTCGGCTTCAAATGGCACCGATGATGCAGGGCTCCCCGGAGCAGGCGGATGCGACTACGGGGTGCGCCGGGACGCGGTGAGCTTGTGAGTGGTGGCGGCGACGTCGATTGCTTCCCGTACGCGCGCAGAGGGTTAGTTGGAGGTGGCGGGTGCTGCGGACCTGCGAACTCAAATCGCGGCGACCTCGGGGCGTGTTTCTCTGTGAGGTTAGGAGAGAAGAGAGAGGGGACGGAGGGGGGTATAAATAGGCGGGGAGTCTTGGGCTAGGGGCTAGGGTTCGGGGGTGGCGCGAGATCAACGACCAGGGGTGTTACCGTGTGCTGGCGTGTGAGCAGACGGTCCTTGTGCGTGGTGGATAACCAGCCCGTTGGGAACCCCAAGAGGAAGGTATGATGAGTATAGCAGCTAGTTTTCCCTCAGTTAAGATACCAAGGTTTATCGATCAGGAGAGGAGAGACAAACGACTGAAGGTGATGCGGAACCTGTACACACACAACCAAGTACTTTGTTTCCAACTTGCGATAAGGTTGTCAATCTCACCGGTTTGCTTGAAACAAAGGTTATGAGCGTATCGAGTGGAAAACAATATAGTATGCGAGTAAAGTAAACAGTGCGAGTAAAGTAAATAGTGCGAGTAAAGTAAACAGGTGATAGTAATATGATGTAAATAGGATCGGGGTCCACAGTTCACTAGTGGTGTCTCTCCATAGATAAAATAACACATGCTAGGTAAACAAATTATAGTTGGGCAATTGATAGAATAAAGATAAACGTGATATGTCAAGAAGATCACTATGAGATTTACTCTGGGCATTACAACAAAATACATAGACCGCCATCCAGATGTATCTATGACTAATAATCCACTCCCGGGGATATCAATCCGAACACCCCAGTAGTATTAAGTTGCGAACAACGGATAATTGCATTAAGCAAAGTGTGTAATGTAAACAAAGCATATGCCCCTGAGCATATGAATGTTGTTTTCTCCCTAGTAGTAACAGCACATCTATAACCTTAGAGGTTTCTGTCACTCCCCCAGATTAAATAGAGGCATGAACCCACTATCGAGCATAAATACCCCCTCTTGGAGTCACTAGCAACTACTCGGCCAAGATAGCTACTAACAACAGAGAGCATGCAAGATCATAAACAACATAGAGATAACAAAAGATAATATTCAGTATAGCAACTTAATCATAAACACCAATATTCATCGGATCCCAACAAACCAAACATGTAGAATTACATAACGGTAATCTCAATCATGTAGGGCAGCTCATGAGATCTAAACATGAAGCACATGGTGGAGAAGACAACCATCTAGCTACTGATATGGACCCATAGTCCAAGGTAGACTACTCACTCATCGCTCCGGAGGCAAGCATGGCGATAAAGAAGACCTCCGGTGGCGATTTCCCTCTCCGGCAGGGTGCCGGGAAGAGCTTCTGGACCCTCCCGATCTTCGGGTCGACGGTGGCGGCGGATCGCGATGTGTTCTGGAAAATTGATCGGGTCCTTAGGTTTTTTCCGTCGGGGGGTCTTTATAGGCGAAGGGGCATCGTCAGAGGGGGAGCCAGGCGCCCTCACGCGGGGCCCACGCAGCCAGGGGCCTGGCCGCGCCACCCCTGCGTGTGGGGCCCTGGTGGCCCCCCTCCTACTCTCCTTCGGATCTCTGGAAGCTTCCGGGTAAAATAAGACTTCAGGATGTGGTTTCGTCCAATTCCGAGAATATTTCCTGTGTATCACTTCTGAAACACAAAAACAGCAGAAAACAGGAAACTGGCACTGTGGCACTTGTTAATAGGTTAGTTCCGGAAAATGCATAAAAGTGCCACTAAGTGTAACAAAACAATAGGCAAATGGTGTAAAAACAAGCATGGAGCATCAAAAATTATAGATACGTTGGAGACGTATCACCGTGCCCGAGCCAGACTCCGTTGCGAGGTAGAAGATGGACTGACAGGTGGGCCCCACCTGTCAGCATCCTACCGCTATGCGCGGCGTACCTCTTCGGCTTGGCGGGGCCAGCTGGGCTGGGCCGAATCGGCGCCCCCGGCCTTTTCTTCTTTTTTTATTTTTATTTTTCTTTTCTGTTTTCTAATGAAACCTTGAAATTCAAAAATACCTTGATTTGAATAATTTCAAATCTGCAAAGTTTTGGAAAAGAAACCTAGGGTTGTTTTGGACTAAATAAAACTCAGACAAGGGGAAGAAGTAAAAGACAAAGATTTTAGAAGAAACAAAATTGGCTCACATAAACCATTTGACCAAATTTTAAAATAAAAAACTCTTAATGGAAAATTTTAAAACCAAGTTTTGCTTCAAAAAGCAGATATGAATGTATGCATGCTGGTTTTAAATTTTTGAAAAACCTGGGATGTTACATCGGGGCACTCATCGGAGGATGACACTGTCGGGCACTCATCGAAGGGAGGCCGCCGTCCCGCAAGGAAGAAGTAATAGCGGAGGCTGCCCCGCGGGCCGCTGCCGCCACGAGGAAGGAGTAGCAGTCGAGGCTTCCCTACCGGCCGCCACTGCGCGAGGAAAAAGTAGCAGAGGAGGTTGCGCCGCCGGCCCCCGCTGTTGGGGGACGCCTCGGTTGAGGCCACCGCCGTGGGGGACGCTAGTTGTGAAAACGGAGCGGATACGGATGGATAGTAGTCAAACCGTATTCGTTACCATATTATTTTTGGATTCTGAATCGGATCAGATAGTGTGCGGATACTAATACGGAATCAAAGTCTATCGATAAAGAATACGGACGCGATATGGAGCGAACACGATTCGGTTGCGGATAAATATTTTTCGGATCTCTCATTAATAATAAAGTAAAATTAGCTTGTTATTTTTCTACATACATAAATATATATTCATATAAAACTAGTTTGTGCCTTGCATGGTGGTGTTTATGTATAATAATACAAAATGTATCTCTTTTTTATCTTCTCTTCTCAGTCACGTACTCATCAACTCATATCAAATTTGGCAACTAGGCAACTAGGCATTAACTTTGGCAAATTTGCCTTGCTTGTTATTAGTTTTGATCTTGTAATTAACTAATCTGGCAACTAGGCATTAACTTTGACCACTTAATTAAGCTATCGCTATGACAAGATATGGCAAGTATAGAACCCGTCAACTAGGCCAAACTAATTTTGCAAATGGTAATCTACCAAAAGGCAAGGATGATAAAGCTCTGTCTAGAAAAAAAAGTTTTGCCTAACATTCAAGCATGTAACGTGTGGATGTGATTAGATGGGTAAGACACATGTGATCAAAAGTAATTCGTAGGGACATGATTAGGTGGCTAGCCGTATGTGACCGATCGTAATTCTAGGCAGGGTTGTCAGACGTCACGAGAGCGCACGAGCATCGGGCGTAGCTGATTGGTTAGTGTAACTTTTTTTTCTGCCGCACGAGCCCTAGCCCGGTGTGACGCTGCCGGGTAGGTCGATCTTTAAATGTTCTACAAAATGTTCATCATTGCAAAACACAAGGACTGCACGCGCCCCTAAATCTAGTTATATATGTAGATATGAGGAGAGAAAGCGAACTCCTATTCTGCTCAAGAAGATAATATGGAAAGGGAGAACCGGAGAGAGGGGATTTGGTACATATGAGCACTAGTGCTCCCCTCACTTTCAGAATTTTAAATTTTTAAAAATCTCACACTTTTATATCTCCAAAAATTATATCGTTAAATATATAGATAGATATGTACAAGAGGAGTGTGGGCGAAAAAGTCCTATTAAAAAATACGTTGTATTTTGAAAGATATAAAAAAGACAAATTTCTGATAGTAAATAGTAGTAAAGTAGTAGTAAAATAATATATATTTTTATCAGAAATTTCCTTTTTGTATATCCTAAAATATAAAGTATTTTTTAACAAAACTTTTTTACGTATGCTCCTACTATATATATTTTTCTATATATTTAACGCCATAATTTTAAAAAACATAAAAGTGTAAAGTTTTGAAATTTTTAAAAATCTAAAACTAAAGAAATCACGGGTGTCCATGTCTCAAATGAACTTCCCGAGAACTGGAGCTATTCAATCGATTTTTGGGTCAAGTAAAGCCGTAGCAGCTACACAATACTACACATGGCAAAAAACAAAAAACAAAATGAACCCACAGCAACAAACAAACGGACATTTTTGCTAGTTAGTGCTCACTGGAAAAAAAAACCTGAGTGGTGTGTGAGTCGAATCTCCCGAGGAGAACAATGGGAAAAGAAACCCAGAATCATGGATGAGTAGGAAGGAGACAGAGTTTTACAGCACGTAGTGTTCCTTGAGGGGGACGGCAGCTGTTTACAGATGAATTTCTACTTATTTCCTTCGTGTGTGGCAGGCATGTCAAGCCACAACTGTGACAATAAAACAAACGCATACATAAGTTAATACGATATCATTTAGGTTTGGCAGGTTGATGCCCCAAATACACGTTACTTAGTGGCAAATTGAACATATCTTAACAAACAATTGCTAGACAAATGGTAAGGTGAAGGAGATAAGATATTTGCTATGGATCATTTATGGTCGAAAAAGCAAGTAGGTTGTGGCTACTGTCAAACCACCACCATTGTCTCACTGCCATAAGTTAATTTCCATTACAACAAATGATTGAGAATTGTTGAGCCTGCGATGTTGTTTCACTAACACCTACTTTGCCAGGCATCCCAGGTTTAGCACATAAGTCCACGGCACTTTAGGAAGAACTTTCCATGTAGAAAAGATTATTGACTTCAGCGCATGTAAAAATTTGCCATGTAGACAAGATAACTCACTTCAGCACAGGGAGATGATCTGTGCTCACTTCTGCTCAGACAACAAAAATACCATGAGACGACTTATATAACAAAATACTTCTAAATGGATCTATTTGTAAGGCGAGCGAGTACAGGTGAGCAGAAGGCAAAACCAAGACACGACCTTGCAATAAACCTTTATAAATTCAAGTGAAAAAAAACTAGGCTTTCACTTTTTTTTCAGCCCCAAGAGGAATAAAAAATATTCATTGCTTCATGAGATTCACAAGTTGACAAACCTTAACTAGAAAACAGAACTCGTGCCATTACCTTCATCATGCCTTCCTTAGTGCTTTCAACAGCGCCAATGCCGCTGTACCAAACAGCCTTCTGGGTTGATAATTAACTTTTTGTTGCCAATTCCCACCCATGACTGCAGATGCTTTGCCAGTTGATTTATTCAACATACTGATCCGGTCAGTCTTCATCTCCTTAAGAGAACACGTTTTTACAGGAAACCTGGATGTTAACACTGATCTCCAATACGGAAAGAAACTTCTCCTTGCGAATTTGAGGTCCCATCCTCTAGGCTCTTTCTTCACTTTAGCCTGGCTCGTAAGTCAATAAAGATCTTAATGTTAGAAAACCCAAAACATACCAGCAGAAACCGCTTACTACCATGCAAGATGAGATAACTTAAGTTACTTAGGGGAGCAGATATTATTGACAGAGGTAAGTACTGAAGGTTCAATATAACAAGTCACATGCTTGTGCTAAACGGTTATCCCACAATTACCTTCGCTTTACAAACCAAACTATACCCTATCATTCAAGAAAAGACAGAAAATGTTTGCTAATAACATGCAACAGAGAGAGAAGGCATAAAAATCAGTTACATTATAAAGACCAATGCATGTTGGAAATATTAGTGTCAGTAAGAACTGCTCCGATCAACTTGACTTCAAAAATGCTAATTACACTTCAACCAATGTTCTACGCACGAGGAATTTGAAAATAATCAGAGCAAAACACAACACGATGTGACAGGTCAGCAGGGAGGGGGTATTTCCATCATTCGAGTATCTCTAGTTCTTTACCTTTCCATTTTGCAGACATGGCACTTCCATACCTGCTTTGATCCTAGACATCTCCCCTGTTTTCCATCACAGATAATTAGTGTTTATATTCTCAAATTCTGAAAGAAATACTTCAATCAAATACACACCAAGTTTGTGAGGCAGCTCTTCAAGTGACAGCACATTCTTATAGGGGCAGCTTCAAGAACAAGAAATAAGATTAAAACCATTCCTATGCAAAGTTATGAGCAACCAAGAAATGAAAGCGATGTGTAAGGAAGTACAGTTCGCCAATATCGACATCAACTCCAGCAGAACAAAAACCATAAGCCTTCAGAATAAGCGAAACACGTTCAAAGACCTCCTCATGGGGCACAACATACGGTGCCTGCATGCCATTTTTTTACGTGTGAGGGGACAATGATAGCACTGTGACATAACCAATAACAAGCGAGAAATGATAGCAAGTGTTGTTTGCAATGGGAACACATAATAAATATCAGAGTTAAATAAAGCGCTCCTAAGCACACGCTTAAGCGTGCCTAGGCGCTGAGCGGAGGCAAAATGCCTAGTGCTTAATTGCACTTAAGTATGCACTTAGCGCTTTAATCCTTCAGAAAAGGGAAAGGCGGAGACAAAACGGTCGCTCAGCGACACAACCTTGATAAATATTACAATTGACTTTCAACATGGCGTGCCATCGAACTTCTGTACCACTGACTACCAACTTGAAATATTATCATAACACATGATCAATATTCCACACAGATCTAATGGTTTTCTACTAAAATATGTACACACACAAAAATAAAGATCAATCTCTAAAAATGTCATTTATTTACAAACCAAGCAATGCTAGAAATTGAAAGAAGTTGTTTACAAGTGTTTGTACAAACAGAAGAGAAATTGTAATATACATGCATTTGATTTAATATATTCTGTTTAAAGTATATTTAGTTTTTCATTTCATACTTCATATAATTGTATTTGAATTCCTAATTAGTAAACACAAATGTTCAGCTTACTCACTGCTATTTATTTTTGTATGTATTCAGTAAGTAACTACAATTTTGCTAACAACTGAAACTGCCAGTTTGATACCTTTGGATGAGACCTTATGTAAGAATCAAGAGTTTCACCAGCTTCGGAAATTACATCAACAAGATCCCGTATACTATCAAAAAGCTTTCTTTTCGCCTCTAATGACTCCATTTCAACTCCTTTCTCATACATCTCCAATTTTATGGAAGTAATGTTGCCCACAACAAGGCTAGTGATAATACCAAACCCATCCATCTTACTTTTATTTTTTTGGCATGCATCCAGCTTACTAGTGCTGCTTCGCATGCAAGAAGATACCCCACGGATCTGTTCTTGAGCTGCTAGGAGTAAAATGGCTGTATGGACGATCATCCCATCTTTCATGTACTTGTCAAGCTCAACCAACAGATTATCTGTGTGTTTGGCTAGCAGCCTAGTTGTATCCAAGAAGAGTTTCTGCAACACAATTAGCATTGAGAAAAACTCGTGAAAAAAAAAATTTCAGAAGTTAACAGCAATTTAGATTGTTCTGTGCTAGTTGAAACATGGACATACACATACAGAGAGTAACACAGGGAACTACAGCCATTTAGAGAAGTGCAGACATAGGTATGTAATGTTATTGGGTATTGCTATATCAGTGGTTTGATATATATGTCAACTTTTTGTTATGTTGCAAAGCAAGTAATTTTGTGCAAAGATGGATGCGAAACAAACCATTTCGGGTAGGCACAGGATGTGGAGGAGCTTCAGGACATAGTTGATATCTGCCTGACCGCAGTCCAGATGCTCTTGATAAGGATTTAGACTGTCCTCCAGGTACTTATGCATGCAAGTGTTCTCGACCGCAACATGGAGTGGGAGTAAGTCCTCGGTGACAAAATCGCCAGCTGTGCGTAAATTGGCTGATGCACCATGGCACAATAGCAACTCAATCATATCAACGGAGAACATTTCAGCAGCTCGGTGGAGGGGGAAAAACCCATACTGTGTAATGCAGTTCGGGTTGGCTCGGAACCCACAAAGCTCAGGATCCTCACCAACCAAGACTACTTGGGCACATTTTAATGCATTATACACAACTAGCTGGTTTAAAGTTTCTGGCGTGATGATGTAACCCCAAGTCATGCCCCGTCCATTTTGATTCAAGAAGCGGATGAAAGGTCGGGCACTATCCTTTTCCAAGATTGGCACCAAGCGGGGTAATATATCGAAGAATGCATCATTTACCCACTGGTTTGATCAATTCACAAATGCAAACAATTAAAAGAAATTAGTGAACAGAAATGTTGCAACAGACAAGTTAGATACTAAAAAATCTGCATGTCAGTTGAAAAGAACCTGAGGAGTACGGTCCAGGGTGATTATATTGGTTGCTCTGGACTTAGCAAGAATAGCCCCTGTTTTCTTCATCCACTGTGAGAGAGGTTCACCATCAAGAGCTGTGAGACTACAGAAAGGAAGCAATGTAGTAGAAAAATATCATAAAGGTGGTTAGTTACTGCACCTCTTTGACTGACATGATATGAGCAACTATGTCAGCATGGCATGGAGGACCAGAATCACATGGAGGGTAGGCAGGATTCCATGGGTCATGTTGTCCATCTGTGGTACATCCAACTCTCTCTTTACCATCATCTCCAGGGCAAGCAGTTTCTTTTGCCGCCTTTCCGTGCATTGTCTCCATGGGTCAGACCTGGCTTGTAATGTCAGTTCCCCTGTCTGTTAAAAGTAAAGTTTATATTTTTGTTTGATTCTACATTTTGTAGAGAACTTGTGCTACGCAGTACAAAGCTAGAATGCTAGACTTTAAAAAGTCTACTTCTCATAACCATAGCATTTTCATCAGTTGGGAAAAAAGAAAAGTTTATGCAAAACTTACAATTATGGCAGGACGGTATTGGTATGGTTTTATGTGTTACTTCCAAAATAAGGCAAGCAAAATAGTAACTTTCGACTGCAATTTGCTTTAATATTACAATTTCATGTTTCTAAGCTAAAAATGAGCACATCATCACTAGTATATATAAATTAATTGAAAGGTAGCGCAGCCATAGAAATTGTGAGTTGAACAACCAATATAACATCCTTAAGTGAGACATAGACATAGTATTTCCCTCAGACGTCAGTTCTCTATCCATCAATATCTAGTCCCTCAATTTCATTCAAGCACAACAAAAAAACGAAATTGCAGGAATACAACAGGAGTTGAACCACAAGCTAGTAAAAGGAATAGATGGAAAAAACGAAATACTAATAGTAATTGCTACAAAAATTGTTTCTTTGTACTAGCAGTTACTATGATGGTCCGAAAATAAAGAGAATAAAAGTCGAAATTCAAGACATATATAATAATAATAATTGACATAAAATTTTTTCTTTGTGGCAGTTAATGTGATATTTCGAATCTCAACTGCTATTTCCTTTTAGGCCCCGCCTGGTTCCCTGGAAATTAGGGAAAACGGAGGAAGAAAATTACGGACCTGACGAGCCCACGCGAAAAATCCTGAGCGGACCGGAAAAATCGTCGGCAGGGGGAAAATTAAACTACCTTCCAAGCAGGGCCTTACTGGTGACTCCTAGATTATATTACCTCCGTCCCGAAATGTAACCCTTTTTAGAGAGCTAACTTAGCCCTAAAAAGGCTTACATTTTGGGACGGAGGTAGAGTAGCACGGAATATTCTTAAAAAAACTACAGTAGCACGGAATATACTTGCTAGTCAAAAGCAACCAAATCCACAACTGGATAGACTGATTCAGCAATGAAAATTTGCAGGCGTGCTTTTAACCGAACAGATCAGCATACCGCGGATTGGAGCTACCGAGATAAGAGTTTGCCAGAGGCCGGATCTAGTAGGAGGGGGAAATATGTGGAATTAGAGGAGGGGCATAACTAACCCTAGGAACAAACAAACGCCGCCCCAGATGTACAAGAAAAGGGCTGACAAAACCCTAGGAGCAAGAGTAAGGTGAGGGAAGAGGAAGAAGAGGCGAACATAACTAACCACCGTCAGAACTGACCGCAGATCCGCCGCGCCGTAGAAGGAGGAGAGCTGCGCCGGGAGCGCCGGGAATGACGAATGTGAACACGATGCGGTGAGAATATCGCGCCGGATGGGTGGACTTTATTGTCCCGGATTGTTCGAGCATCTCGACACGCGGCCCAAAACGCCTCCCCAATGCGTGCGGGCCTCGGGGTAAAAAACGTGTGGCCACACATCTATCCTAATCGTAAACCTATATATGGTGCACCCACGGCTTGCCTCCACAAAAATCAGAAATTACCGACCGTCGGATAGTTTTACACAGCGAATCCCGACCTTCCATTTTTTATCACCGCGCGTCTGTATAAAAGGCCCGACGGTGAAAACCTAGCCGAATCAGCGCCCGCGAGTCAACCGCCACCCCCTCCTTCCTCCCCTGCTCGCTCGCGCCGCCGCCCGCGATAGCACCGCAGCGCCCCCCCACCTCTTCCTCACTCCCGGTGGCGGCTGGTCGGCGCGGGGATGGTGCGAGGCGGCCTGACGACATGGGGACGGCCTGAGCCGGTGGAGGAGGATGGCGGCGGCCCGGCGCGGGGACGACCTGAGGCGGAGGCCTAGCACGGGCATGATGCGAGCCGGCCGCGGCGGCCCCAGCGTGAGGAGGCGGCGGCGGCCCGAGCGCGGCGGTGGCGGCCGCGCGTGGGGACGGCGCGAGGCGGGGGCGGCACGAGGCGGCAGCGGCCCGGCCGCGCATGCCGTGGAGGTTGGCCGCACGTCGGTGCTGAGACACGGACGCAGGCACCTTCTTCTCCTTCGTTGCTGCTGTGCCCCTTGCCAGTCCCCAGGTTTCTATTTCTTCCTCTCTCTCTCTTTCTTGATGGTACTTTATCTTGATTTTTTTCCTTGGTTGATTGATTGCTGCGTTGCTTCCTGTGAGGAAGATGGAAAGGGGAAGAACAAAGGATGAGGGAGATGAAAGCTCCAAAGCTAGAGGATTAGGCGGCCATGGCAAGGGGTGGGGGAGACGTCTAATCTCTTCCTCCCTTCAATATAATTTTTATTTATAATTCTGTGTCTTAAATCGGGTGATAAATCTGATGGAATTTTTGTGGCTATTGTACAGATCTAGAAATTTCTCATTTTTAAATTGCTTTCTATGAAGATTCAGTGGAGTGTAATCTTCAGTTGGTGTATTTGCAAATAGATTACTGTAAGATTGTTGCTCTATTTTTTACATTTTATCACCTTCATTAATGTTACTTTTACCTTTTCTTTATTCATTGAGGTGCATGGGAATTAGGTTCTAGGCTTAGCATTACATCATTTTCGTGTTGTTCCTTCCATGTATATGTAGGTGTTATTTTCTACTAATAAGAAAATCCATGTGCATGAATGTTGGTTGGATGATATCATTTATTGGTGGCCTTTTTCTGCTTTTAAGTATTCTTTTATGTATTGTCTGACCAATTGCTTTACTGCAGATTTAGTTAAGATTCAGATTTCCTGAAATAACAGAAATTGGGTGATGCATATTTAAGTCTGAAAGTTTTACTGAACCAATACTTCTATACATATACCTCTTCAGCTCAGTGCACCTTATAGAACGTATGTCGTTGCAACATCACATGTTGATGGTATCTTATCTAGCATATATTTGGCCTAGGTTACCCGTGCTCTTACATTCAAAATAAAAGAAAAGTGGTTGAGCTAAAACCTGAAGGAAATAAATAATCGGATTTAACTTCATTGTCATGGGGTAAATGTATTCCTGGTTGGTGCCGTGATTGTTCAAGAAGCTCAGGTATTTACTTATTTTCCTGCTAGCATTTGACCATCATTTGTGAGTATCATCTTCACTATCTGCCAATGTAATTGGTCTCTCTCTGTTGGTGTTTGAATGATGTGCTGGCCTAGATTACTTGTGTTCTTGCATTTAAATAAATGAACAGTGGTTGCGCAAGCTGCTGGCTTAGTATCTGTAAGCAACTCAGCGGGGCAAGCATCACTAAGTACATTGACATATACAGTATGCTTCAGTTTTACATTTCATTACTATACTGTATTGTGTATGATTTATGATAAGTTTGCTAACTTTGGATCATATCCTTGAAGGGAGTAATTCGTCTTCTCTCAATATGAGCCAGTGGATTTCCATGGAATTAGCCGCATACTTAAAGATATCCTTTCAGGTTCTGGGTTGGTTGCTGGTATAACTGTGTCCCCAACTTTAACGAGGCCAGCTGATGAGGTGAATATTGTTTTATGAAAAGTATATTAAGCTAGACTATAGCTACTTAGATTACCATCTAATTTTAATGACATCTGGTGACTGATAATTTTGTTCTGTTGTTATTACTAGCTAAGTTTACAAGTGATGCTTTGATTTTTGAATTTTAAATTCACTCATGTATGAATGCAGTTCAGGCTTGTATTCTAAACATAATTACTATTCTACCAAACAATGGAACATCCATGAAAGTTTATAAGGAAGTTCCCTGCTGGATGCTCATAGGCTGTAGTTGCTTTGTGCTTGTGGGTTTTGCATAAAAAATAGTCTCTTATACTTGTTTGCTTTCCAAGAAGCGTTCGGAAAAGAAAAGATATTGGTGAGGTATGTGACCATAGAGTTATGTTTATATGATGTTACACGTTCCCCAAGTAAGTAGTAGTGCATGTTTTGTGTTTGCACCTATAGAGGTATACTTTAGTACTGCTTGGCTTATGTGCTATTCAAGGTGTCTGAAAAGTAGGCACCAATTTAATATAGGGTTTGTTTGTCTCTGTAATTGCTTGGAGCAAATTATTAGTTTAAATTACCTAATGCAATATTTACATTTTTCATGTCTATTGCTACAGGTCAAACTGAATCAGATTCATTTATAGCTTAGTGCCAAGAATCCTGCTATTACATTGCTTTTCTTTGCCTCCTTTCCTCTCTTTACTGTCATCCTATGCTACCTGCTTTTTGTGTTTGTTCTGCATTACATAATCTTTTTGTGCCCTATTTCGGTAACTATATTTTTCGTGGCATCCTGCTATTTGACCAAATGTATGGATGCTTAAAATGTTGTTTTTTGTCAGCTCCGATTTTGTTTGTTTCAAGGGCGTTGTTGCCTCAGGACATTGCTATGTTTTTCTATCCATCATGTATGTACCCAGATGCTTCTTTCATAGAGGAGTTTGGATTTCATCTCTCTATCAACTCTTCCAACATCATTTCAAATCTGAATATGCAAGTTGCCTTGGTTTGATGCTTTAAGTTTCTCAATGGCTGTTGTGACTGAAATCATCTATAAATAAGAATTCTTTATGAGGCTATAGCATTCTTTGTTCCAACGAGTGTTGTGTTGATTAGTATGAGCTTCTACATGTGTCTGTCATTTTTCCAACAGTCACATTACCTCGGAAATTAGACGGGAAGAGTCGAAGAAGTGACTACCAACACTTGGAAACAATGGGAATCGTCTGCCATGGAGAGGCGACTATCATCACATGGAAATAATCTGCCGCAAGTGTTTTGGTATACTATGCTGCATTTGCCGTAAATTTTGCTTGCATATGCTCAATTTACAAAGGAGCAGTTCTGTTTGTTGTAACGACCCAAGATTTTATCAAATTTTGGGGGAAAATTTTGCTTTTATTTTGCTTGTGTTGATTGAAAATTCACAGGGATTTAAAACTTTTTTTGTCTATTTGAAAGCTTTATTAGAAAACTATTTTAAACTTTATATTTATTTCTTGAAGAACTTCTTTGAGAAAGACCAAGTATTAAAATACTATTTTCCAGCCTTTATTCAAACCTATGCAAGCATGCTTGCAAAGGAGTGAATCACAGATGTGTTTTATTTAGTAAAGATTATATTTTAAGTTTGAAATATAATTTCAAACATTATTTTATAAAGTATTATTCTCCTATTTTCAAAAGATTTATTCTCAAACCCTAGTTCTATTTTTGTTATGCAAGCAAAACCTTTATGCTATGCACATAAAGTTTTATTCAAAAACATATTTTATTTTGAAAACCTGTTTCTTACTGTCCCACTTTGATACCTTGAATTTTAGAAAACATTTGCATTTGGTTTGAAGTCATTTGAGTAACAAATGCAAAAGTTATGAAAGAAATAGAAAACAGAAAAAGGAAAAGAAGAAAAGAAAACAAAAAAAATAGGAAACTGGACCTCGGGGAACCCTTTCGGCCCAGAAGAGGAACCAGCCCGCGGCCCAGGAAAACAAACCCGAAGCGGTACTCTTCTTCCCTCTCTCTCCCCGCTGACAGGCCGGACCCACCGGTCAGGTTCTTCTCCCTCCCCCAGCCGTTACTCCTCACTGGTAACCGACGCCGCCGATCAAGCCCCACTCCCCCTCGTTAATCCGCAGCGGAAACGACGCCCCAGCCACGCCTATAAATTCCCTACCCCTCCTCTCCATCCCCCCCCTTCCTTCCCCTGCAGATCGTGCCGCCAGGCTAGCGGAATTTCTCGCCGGAGTCGCCTGTACCTGCGGACGTTCCCGGACGAAATCAACACTCCCGAGTAAGTTCGTGCCTTCCTCCTCCTCCCAACCTTTCTCCCTGGTCACAGAGCTTCCCCTGAAGACCTCCATTTGCTCATTTGCGCTGCAGAACGATGCATCCATCCATCGACAGAAGCACCTCGCCGCCCGCGCCTGCTCCAGTCGCCCTCCTCCCCCTCTGCAGGAAACAATCGAGGTCGGCAACCTCACCCGCAGGATCACCACGCCTCTGCAAACCTCGTCGGCCACTTCATCTTCACCGGAGACCACCAGAGCATCACCGGAGGTCGACACCTGGGCCGCTACCTCGCCGGAGTTGACCTCGCCGAAACCCTAGGTGAGGACCTCTCTCAGATCTTCTCTGATCCGTCCGATCGAGATCCAACACCCCAGATCAAGTCACTTACTGAACCGGTATGGGATGATCTAATCCATCCAAATCCCTTTAAATCCAACGGCCTCAGTTCCTGATCCAAACGAAGCGGTACCAGCGAATACCGTAGCGCCACGTGGCCCTGTCTGAATCAAAATAGAATTCAAATAGGTTTTTCGAATCAGATTTGATCCAAGTCTTTGAAAAATCATAACTTTTATTCTGTAGGTCCAAAAATAACAAATAATATACTGTTGGAATCCTTAGAACATCTAGAATCCAGCAGTACCATAAAATCTTATATTTTATGGGCTCAATTTGAAACTATTTTCAAATTGGAATCAAACCTTCTATTAGCTTGATTAATTCATATCTTTAGAACCAAGTATCCAAAAATTACAAATTTGTAGTCCTTGGAATCCTCTCAACTTGTAGAACATCATAGGATCAAGAAAATCCAAATTTGATACGTGCACACACTTTGTGCATTCAAATCTATCCAAATCACTATTCTGATCATAGTTTGAATTCTATAAATGATTTTGGAGTGATTCCCATTGCAGTGACTTTGAATTACTGCAAGCTATCCAGTAGCATCACTCCCATAATTTCTTGAACCACTTCAGAATTATTCAAATTCTAATATGAGAATTTGAGTATTCCTATATAGATTAATTCTATTTCTATTTCAATCAGTGATTCCTTCTACATTAGCAAATCCTAAAATCATACCTAGCCATCATTGTTGCCTAAACAATATCTTGATCAAGATCATATCTACTTAGACCTATCTTGCATAGTACCCACTTATTCAAATTACAAATGTGTCATTTGAGTAAAGTGTGATACTTTCAATCTTAGTTTCTACCTTTGCTACTATGGTATTGATCAAATCAACATCATAGTACTTAACCCAATCCCATTTACTCATTAGGAACCTTAAGCCTTGTTTTCAAGCATCATCTATACATATCCATTTCATATAGCCAATTACTCATGTCTACTCAAATCTTAGCCCTGCATTGAACTATTCAATTTGCATTTGAGTTAATTGAGTACTTCAATGTTATAAGAATCCTAGCCTAAGCTTAAGTGTAATATATACTATTTAAGAATAATTGTTGTTACACTTATTCAATAGTATTGCTAATGCACTATTTCGTCTCTTATGTGATTTACCCACATGAGATATTCTAAGATTCAATATGCTTTAATAAAGCATAGAGATCTCACTCATTATAATTTTGTCTAATTCATATGTACCCAAATTGCAATTGTGCTACTTGAGTAGAATATGAATTCATCTCAAACCTAGATTTTGTTAATGTGGTGTTGTTATAACCCGTACCATAGTATGTGTTATACACCATGTTGATCCATGAACCATTTGAGCCATGTCCTCAAATATCAATCATTCATACCCAATCCAATGCCTACTTAGTTTTGTTCACATGTATTGAACTATTCAACTTGCAAATGTGCTAATTGAGTTGTTCAAGCATTCTTAAAACCTAGTCTAGTTCCTAAGTGCAAATAGATACTATTTAAGAGTAATTATTGTCACATTTACTCAATAGTGTTGTAGTTGCACAAATTGACTCTTGTGTAATCTATTACACATGAGCTATTCCTAAAACTCTTATATGCTTTGATAAAGCATAAAAACTACATCAATTATATTGCCTAGTCCAATTCTCTCTCATATCATATTGATCTTCCCCAGCTAAACTCTCAAATCCATATCTCACAAATCATGATCCTTTGCCCTATCTTTCTTGTCATGACATATCAATAAATCTAAATTGTTATACAAACACCTTTCAATTGTTTGATTGTTTGATTGTGTTGGTATGGTATGTTTATGTTATGTTATTTCTGTGCTATAGTTGGTGCGAAGAGCTACGTGCTTAGTTGAGAGAAGTGGAACGTCGTGATCTTCAAAAGGCAAGTGACACACATATCCCTCACCCATTTTACTTATGCATTAGTTGTTCACCTCTTGTAGTATGCATGATAGGTGTTTTACTCAACTGTTTTATCAAATGCTTAGATCCTAGTAGTGTGTAGCTATCCCTCAAACCCCACCTGATAGGATGCTAAATACTCTGTTAATATTGATGCCATGCTAAGATCACTTGAAAAGTGTTTTGTGAAAAGTTAAGAACTTCAACTAAAATGAAACACCTGGGTGGAATGGTTTGATAAGATGAGGCGAGGTAGGTGGGTTCTGGGATGCAAGCCTCATAAGAGGATGTGGGAACAGAATGCCGCTCGGGATGGCCACCCAGGAATAAAGAGATGGCTATGTCTTCCATGCTTAGTGTACTTCCAGTGCAACCTTATGACATTATGGGCTCTGTCTTGACTGATTAGAATGTGGGAGTGCAACTTGTCGGCAAGAAGTGGTGGTAGTCAAATTATAGGTTGGGAGCGGTGCTTGCCAAGTTAGTTGTCCTCTCCTTCTAAAAGGTCTCGTTTCATTTTATGTATGGGCATAAAATGAATCGTAAGGTGAAAGTGCACAACCCTTGCAAGGTGTATAAAACTAATCGATTAGCCGTGTCCTCGGTTATGGACAATTGAGTCTCTAGACATGGAATGTACGGAATAATCTCATCACCGATTCTGAATTATTAAAAATTTGTCTAGAAACCCCTAGGTAGGAACTAAGGACCATACACTCCAAGGGGTGGTGGTGCCTGAGGTTCCGAACTTTGTTGAGTTGCGCCCAGAACTACATACCGGCCAGTATGTAGTGTATGGGGGTTGTCTTGACCCTTGAAAAATAAAAATTTGTTGAAAGAAAGTATTAAAATGGATTATAGGATAAAATTGGCTTTATGCAAATCAGCCTATGAGATCCACCAGCCAAATGTCATGTAGTATAGTCTTTCCACAGAAATGCCACCAAATATGTGTCAATTGCCAGTACATCATTGTACTGACCCCTCTGGGGCTGCATATTCAAACGTGCAGGTTTTATTTCGAGTAAGGAACCAAGAGTAGGATCTCGAGCTTACATTCCAACACGTCTGCCTGTGGCACTTGATGAAGATGGAAGCTCACTGCAACTATGCTTTATGCTGTGTACTCATAAGGTAGAAGACCTATGTAACTGGATTTACGATGTAATATTGATGCTATTGCAATGATTACTATATTTTGTACTGTGGTGCTATCTACTGATCCAGGGAATGGCACAGATACACAGGAGATTTGCCTTTAGTAAAAGGCGGGTCATTACAAATGGTATCAGAGCATAGTGTTGCCTGTAGGATCGAGACCCTAGGTTTGGAATAGACTAGGAAGCCCTAGGATTCTTTTCTCACCTTCACAAGAAAATCAATTCAGTTTTCAAAATGAAATCAATCTATATACTTCTCAGTTTGAAATTTTCTTGTAAGAACTTACCCCACTCATTGTTTTACACTACTCTTCTTTCTAATTTAGATGACCCACCCCACTGGTCCTTTCTTGATGGATTTGATGTCAACTACTAAAAGCCCAGTGATGAACATGACCCTGAAGTGTGAGACTGAGTTTCCCAAAGCCTTGAAGAACCTCATGTTAAGCATGGGAATGCAAGGAGAAGCTGTTTACAAAGGATTTCCCGTGATTGATGACGGTGAAGAATATTGGTGGGTGCAGCTTCACTTATACAAGAATAAAGAAGATGACCACAAGAAGATGGGACTTTGGATGTTCACCAACTCCGAGATGTATCCATCATTCCTTGACTCAGCAAGATGTGCTGCTTGGTCAGCAATAAAAGATCTTGGAGAAAGACTCAAGTGGAGACTTCATAATACTCAGCAAGACCTCCAAGAAGAAAAGGAAGACACTACTACATTGAAGGAAACCATAAACCAACTTCAAGGTGACATGGAAAGGTTGGTATCTGAACTTAGTGTTTAAAGAGACCTCATCAAAACCAAGGACGAGCAAGTTACCAATCTACTGAAGCAGCTGGACCCGAACAATGGATCTGCTTAGAAGAAAACCAAGAAGGCTTAGTTGGACCTCCATCTAGGAAATTTTAATAAGCAATGACGTGTAATAAACGTTATGGTCATACCGACTTGTGGATGATCGTACCTTCCCGTTTGTTTGAAAACTAGTTTGCTTGTTATGATGAATGTTCGTTAGATATTGCTTGTAGGATAAATTGTTTTGATCTATTATTTTGGGTAAGAATTTTTCTTCCTTAGATCTTTTCTATCTATTTCTCATCTATGCTAAGACCTAAACTTATCCCAAAACCCAAACCAAAGTTTTCTCAACGACAGAACAACTACAATGACCCTCAGTTGGAGATAAGGATACAGAGTACAACAACAAGAGGTAGTGTTTCGAGTACAAGAGACTGAAACATTACGCAAGAGGGTGCACAAAGGATGATACCCCAAGACTACAGTAAGCTAGGATAGCTAAAGGATACCTCGCAAACAATAAGAAGACACCTCAAGGTGTAGCTAATGTGGAAGTAATACTATTCAACCACCTTATGCAAGCAATGGAAAGAGCAAACAGAGCAATGGAAAGAACAAACAGAGCAATGGAAAGGATTTTATTTCCTCTTAAATGGCAAACCAAAGGATCTACAACTTAAGGATTATCGCCATGAGCTTTGTTGAAAACCTCTAGCTAGGAACGATAGATTTTGTTTTCAAGTTTCAAAATAGGATTTGGGAACTTGGTTCCAATTTCAACAAAACTTTTGTTTAAAAGCTAGTGAGGTTGACCAAGAGTTAGAATACGAGATGCACCAAACCAAATACAAGGTAATGATTGGGTGTGACATGGATTGGCCCCCATGACGACTACTCTTATTGTTCGCTCTTGTATGAAGAATGGTGAATCTAGAGAGACATACCTATATGAGAGACGGCGTCATTAAACCATAACCTTAGGAGGATAATATGTTACATCCCTTATAGTGAGCCAGTGGCCAAAACGTAGGAATACGGTGAGAACTTGGACTTTTGAATGGCTACACGAATCAGAAACATTTTGCTCAGTGGACTTGAATACGAAGACTGTTCAGTATCGGCTGCTGCCTGTTCAGTTCACCTTCCCCGACTCTTCGTATCAACTCCCTACGTGACTTGTTCAGCTACCTTCCCGAGCCAATAAAAGAGAGATCACTCCTCTCCAGAAAGACACAACAGAGACAACCATCACTACCCATGAGATCGCCTCCGGATTCCAAAGCTTTACACCACCGAAGTCTACCCCATCCCGACCTGCGATGTTATGAAGCAAATCTCCAAATCCATGGAACTATTTTCCTGGCCATGAGAGCTTCGTTAGAACCATTTTCCCCGCAAAGGAGTTCATCTTTGAGAAATGATCAAGTTGTTCAGCGCCTTTCAACAACTATGAAGACGGTTGCTAAAGGAATTCTTAAGGACCATCTGATACCTGTGGCAAGTAGCACGACTTGCTCCGGTAACTTGAATGGGTTCAACAATACTGGTTATAAGGCGACCTTCCATCCCTTAAAGGATGTAAGTACCTCTTACAGAGTCCACCTTGTTTACCCCTATGAAATGCTTGAGAAGACTGCAAGGAGATGCCATCCTAATTCATTGGGATGTGTGGTCTCATCATGTTCGTGAGGCAAGCATGCAGTACTTGACACTAAATAATCTTTTGAGATTCTTGGAACGAAAATCAGCTAAAAAGCAACAAGGAGTATAGCGATGAGCTATCTGATTACCTGGCCTTGGTGAGGACCGACCAAGAAAAGGCTAGATACACATTCTTGGACGATGTGGACTACCTTGTTGATGACAACGCGATGGATGATATCTGCTTATCACCAGAATTGGATGGAACCCTTGGTATGCCCACTTTTGAACATAGCTGTGGACATCAAAATTTCTGAGAAGAGCAAGTTCAAGGAAAATGACACAACGGTGAATGCAAGCTGGGAACAAAATGCAAGTGCCTAAGGAAGCGTCAAGATACCACCAAGAGGAATTTTATTTTAAGGGTGGTAGCCACCCAGATACCAAAACCCGGATAACCAAATACCTACTTTCTTTCTAGCCTCTCCAATCTCGGGGACGAGATTTCTTTTAAGGGTGGTAGTCTGTAACGACCCAAGATTTTATCAAATTTTGGGGGAAAATTTTGCTTTTATTTTGCTTGTGTTGATTGAAAATTCACAGGGATTTAAATTTTTTTTTGTCTATTTGAAAGCTTTATTAGAAAACTATTTTAAACTTTATATTTATTTCTTGAAGAACTTCTTTGAGAAAGACCAAGTATTAAAATACTATTTTCCAGCCTTTATTCAAACCTATGCAAGCATGCTTGCAAAGGAGTGAATCACAGATGTGTTTTATTTAGTAAAGATTATATTTTAAGTTTGAAATATAATTTCAAACATTATTTTATAAAGTATTATTCTCCTATTTTCAAAAGATTTATTCTCAAACCCTAGTTCTATTTTTGTTATGCAAGCAAAACCTTTATGCTATGCACATAAAGTTTTATTCAAAAACATATTTTATTTTGAAAACCTGTTTCTTACTGTCCCACTTTGATACCTTGAATTTTAGAAAACATTTGCATTTGGTTTGAAGTCATTTGAGTAACAAATGCAAAAGTTATGAAAGAAATAGAAAACAGAAAAAGGAAAAGAAGAAAAGAAAACAAAAAAATAGGAAACTGGACCTCGGGGAACCCTTTCGGCCCAGAAGAGGAACCAGCCCGCGGCCCAGGAAAACAAACCCGAAGCGGTACTCTTCTCCCCTCTCTCTCCCCGCTGACAGGCCGGACCCACCGGTCAGGTTCTTCTCCCTCCCCCAGCCGTTACTCCTCACTGGTAACCGACGTCGCCGATCAAGCCCCACTCCCCCTCGTTAATCCGCAGCGGAAACGACGCCCCAGCCACGCCTATAAATTCCCTACCCCTCCTCTCCATCCCCCCTTCCTTCCCCTGCAGATCGTGCCGCCAGGCTGGCGGAATTTCTCGCCGGAGTCGCCTGTACCTGCGGACGTTCCCGGACGAAATCAACACTCCCCAGTAAGTTCGTGCCTTCCTCCTCCTCCCAACCTTTCTCCCTGGTCACAGAGCTTCCCCTGAAGACCTCCATTTGCTCGTTTGCGCTGCAGAATGATGCATCCATCCGTCGACAGAAGCACCTCGCCGCCCGCGCCTGCTCCAGTCGCCCTCCTCCCCCTCTGTAGGAAACAATCGAGGTCGGCAACCTCACCCGCAGGATCACCACGCCTCTGCAAACCTCGTCGGCCACTTCATCTTCACCGGAGACCACCAGAGCATCACCGGAGGTCGACACCTGGGCCGCTACCTCGCCGGAGTTGACCTCGCCGAAACCCTAGGTGAGGACCTCTCTCAGATCTTCTCTGATCCGTCCGATCGAGATCCAACACCCCAGATCAAGTCACTTACTGAACCGGTATGGGATGATCTAATCCATCCAAATCCCTTTAAATCCAACGGCCTCAGTTCCTGATCCAAACGAAGCGGTACCAGCGAAAACCGTAGCGCCACGTGGCCCTGTCTGAATCAAAATAGAATTCAAATAGGTTTTTCGAATCAGATTTGATCCAAGTCTTTGAAAAATCATAACTTTTATTCTGTAGGTCCAAAAATAACAAATAATATACTGTTGGAATCCTTAGAACATCTAGAATCCAGCAGTACCATAAAATCTTATATTTTATGGGCTCAATTTGAAACTATTTTCAAATTGGAATCAAACCTTCTATTAGCTTGATTAATTCATATCTTTAGAACCAAGTATCCAAAAATTACAAATTTGTAGTCCTTGGAATCCTCTCAACTTGTAGAACATCATAGGATCAAGAAAATCCAAATTTGATACGTGCACACACTTTGTGCATTCAAATCTATCCAAATCACTATTCTGATCATAGTTTGAATTCTATAAATGATTTTGGAGTGATTCCCATTGCAGTGACTTTGAATTACTGCAAGCTATCCAGTAGCATCACTCCCATAATTTCTTGAACCACTTCAGAATTATTCAAATTCTAATATGAGAATTTGAGTATTCCTATATAGATTAATTCTATTTCTATTTCAATCAGTGATTCCTTCTACATTAGCAAATCCTAAAATCATACCTAGCCATCATTGTTGCCTAAACAATATCTTGATCAAGATCATATCTACTTAGACCTATCTTGCATAGTACCCACTTATTCAAATTACAAATGTGTCATTTGAGTAAAGTGTGATACTTTCAATCTTAGTTTCTACCTTTGCTACTATGGTATTGATCAAATCAACATCATAGTACTTAACCCAATCCCATTTACTCATTAGGAACCTTAAGCCTTGTTTTCAAGCATCATCTATACATATCCATTTCATATAGCCAATTACTCATGTCTACTCAAATCTTAGCCCTGCATTGAACTATTCAATTTGCATTTGAGTTAATTGAGTACTTCAATGTTATAAGAATCCTAGCCTAAGCTTAAGTGTAATATATACTATTTAAGAATAATTGTTGTTACACTTATTCAATAGTATTGCTAATGCACTATTTCGTCTCTTATGTGATTTACCCACATGAGATATTCTAAGATTCAATATGCTTTAATAAAGCATAGAGATCTCACTCATTATAATTTTGTCTAATTCATATGTACCCAAATTGCAATTGTGCTACTTGAGTAGAATATGAATTCATCTCAAACCTAGATTTTGTTAATGTGGTGTTGTTATAACCCGTACCATAGTATGTGTTATACACCATGTTGATCCATGAACCATTTGAGCCATGTCCTCAAATATCAATCATTCATACCCAATCCAATGCCTACTTAGTTTTGTTCACATGTATTGAACTATTCAACTTGCAAATGTGCTAATTGAGTTGTTCAAGCATTCTTAAAACCTAGTCTAGTTCCTAAGTGCAAATAGATACTATTTAAGAGTAATTGTTGTCACATTTACTCAATAGTGTTGTAGTTGCACAAATTGACTCTTGTGTAATCTATTACACATGAGCTATTCCTAAAACTCTTATATGCTTTGATAAAGCATAAAAACTACATCAATTATATTGCCTAGTCCAATTCTCTCTCATATCATATTGATCTTCCCCAGCTAAACTCTCAAATCCATATCTCACAAATCATGATCCTTTGCCCTATCTTTCTTGTCATGACATATCAATAAATCTAAATTGTTATACAAACACCTTTCAATTGTTTGATTGTTTGATTGTGTTGGTATGGTATGTTTATGTTATGTTATTTCTGTGCTATAGTTGGTGCGAAGAGCTACGTGCTTAGTTGAGAGAAGTGGAACGTCGTGATCTTCAAAAGGCAAGTGACACACATATCCCTCACCCATTTTACTTATGCATTAGTTGTTCACCTCTTGTAGTATGCATGATAGGTGTTTTACTCAACTGTTTTATCAAATGCTTAGATCCTAGTAGTGTGTAGCTATCCCTCAAACCCCACCTGATAGGATGCTAAATACTCTGTTAATATTGATGCCATGCTAAGATCAATTGAAAAGTGTTTTGTGAAAAGTTAAGAACTTCAACTAAAATGAAACACCTGGGTGGAATGGTTTGATAAGATGAGGCGAGGTAGGTGGGTTCTGGGATGCAAGCCTCATAAGAGGATGTGGGAACAGAATGCCGCTCGGGATGGCCACCCAGGAATAAAGAGATGGCTATGTCTTCCATGCTTAGTGTACTTCCAGTGCAACCTTATGACATTATGGGCTCTGTCTTGACTGATTAGAATGTGGGAGTGCAACTTGTCGGCAAGAAGTGGTGGTAGTCAAATTATAGGTTGGGAGCGGTGCTTGCCAAGTTAGTTGTCCTCTCCTTCTAAAAGGTCTCGTTTCATTTTATGTATGGGCATAAAATGAATCGTAAGGTGAAAGTGCACAACCCTTGCAAGGTGTATAAAACTAATCGATTAGCCGTGTCCTCGGTTATGGACAATTGAGTCTCTAGACATGGAATGTACGGAATAATCTCATCACCGATTCTGAATTATTAAAAATTTGTCTAGAAACCCCTAGGTAGGAACTAAGGACCATACACTCCAAGGGGTGGTGGTGCCTGAGGTTCCGAACTTTGTTGAGTTGTGCCCAGAACTACATACCGGCCAGTATGTAGTGTATGGGGGTTGTCTTGACCCTTGAAAAATAAAAATTTGTTGAAAGAAAGTATTAAAATGGATTATAGGATAAAATTGGCTTTATGCAAATCAGCCTATGAGATCCACCAGCCAAATGTCATGTAGTATAGTCTTTCCACAGAAATGCCACCAAATATGTGTCAATTGCCAGTACATCATTGTACTGACCCCTCTGGGGCTGCATATTCAAACGTGCAGGTTTTATTTCGAGTAAGGAACCAAGAGTAGGATCTCGAGCTTACATTCCAACACGTCTGCCTGTGGCACTTGATGAAGATGGAAGCTCACTGCAACTATGCTTTATGCTGTGTACTCATAAGGTAGAAGACCTATGTAACTGGATTTACGATGTAATATTGATGCTATTGCAATGATTACTATATTTTGTACTGTGGTGCTATCTACTGATCCAGGGAATGGCACAGATACACAGGAGATTTGCCTTTAGTAAAAGGCGGGTCATTACATTTGTTGTACGATAAGGTTTATGATGGTTTAAGCAAAAAATTAATATAATTGATAATACCAGGCCGTGGCCGTACCTGATGGTTATGTATACAATTATACACACTATTTGATTTTCCTACCTGAATACTTGAATCAGTGCTGTCGAGTGCCGATGATCATTTTTAAATAATATTTGGAGATATACATTTCTGTTGTTGGTCTCCCTATACTTTAAACTAAGCTGGCTAAGTTTTTTCTAATGCTTTTTGAGTTAAAAATATCCTTTTATGCTAGCTACCTCTGTTGTTCCATTCTAGGTAGTCTGTGATCATTGTGTCGCTCCGTGTTTGATGTTTTGTCTTAGACTACATATGTACATATGGAACAGCTGGCTCTAATTGGAACCAAATGAGACCCCTCAATGTGTCTGACTACTGCTATCTTAAAACCATGTATTTGTATCTATATGTAATATATTTCTCTACTTTGGGCACTCTTATGTAGTGTATTCCTCTAATTTGCCGTTTGGTTTGAAATACATGCTTTATTGTGTTCTTCTCTTCATCAATTGGTAATTCTTTTATGTATCCAGTAAAATAAATTGATATTTGTTCACTCTTTATTTGTTGTTTGCCTATCATCCATTTTCGTAGGTGTTCAACATTGCAAGCGGAAGAAGGGGGTGCACACCATAAGGCAAAACTCACAACGTGACTGGCATGCGGTGGTGAATACAAAATTCAGAAACAAGTGAGCAAATTGTTGGTGAATGTACATCTCTGAAAGGAAATGATTAGTTTTACAACGTGACTAGCATGTGGTTTTCAGGGTTTCCTTCTGTTTCGGATGAAATTACTTTCCTATAGGATTATTTTTCTATTCACTGGTCATTGACAGTCTACCTTTGAAGCTGGATCCCAGTTCCAAGGTCATATGAGCTCCTCCTTTTGGTTAGTTTTTGTAACTTAACTGAATCAGAATTCCTTTCTGTATAATCAGTGTGAGTGCTCCTTAATTTTCGTTGATGTCTACCTTGATGAGATAATCCTGCTAACTTTGTCTCAGAAGCCAGCCAATGAAATATGAGCCCAGAAGGACCATAAACCTAGAGTACAAGACCTTTGTTGTGTAACAGAGGCTGCAAAAAATATCTCTTTCAGTTCTCAGAACCCAGTCATCTAAGTACTAGAGAATCTAAGTACTAGAGAGATTGCGGAATGGAATATTGGCTTGCATCTTCCAGGTTCTCAAGGTGCATTTCTTTTCTTGATCTTACTACTGGAACTTTATGAATGACACTTTGATTCATTACTGGATTTGGAAGACATATATTTCTTAAATACCTCTCCATCAAACATTGAACTGTGCAGAAAAAACACTTCCAACGGTACAAACTTTTGGAGGAAATCAAACCTGCTTTTATTTCCTCGCTACAGGTTACGAAATGTCACCCCTATTCCATGCTATATGTCTTCATCACTGATAACCCATGAGAGATAATCAGGACACTCGGTTCTTGCAAATTGTACTTATGAGCTGTTAGTTATGACAATGGAAATGCAACTTGATGCATGCAGCGAGCTAGGACATGATGGTGTGAAAGGGAAAACAAAATTTTACATTGCATAGTGCATACTAATTTCTAATGATAGGGAATAATAAAATCCGGTGATGAGAATTTTATCATATTGAACATGATTTAGCATTCTGCTTTCTACCATTTCTCTGATTTTCCTAACATTTAACTGTTATTTGATTCATCTATTCATTTGCAGCGGTGTCGGCTTTTGGTATTGTAGGACCATGTCGTGTCCTCTAAAGACCATGTTGCGAGAATGCTCATAGGCAGCTTATGTAGATTTTGTTTTTTGATGTTCATTTTCTTGCTTCCGTACTTTGTAATGGAACTATATTGTCCTTTTATATTGTGAATTTACATATGGTGTTATTTTAGTTCTTACGAGGTTTAAATTCATTAAAAAACAAAACCGCAACGTTACCTTGACTGTTTCATCGGCTAGGACATCGCCGATTTCATCTCTTAGGCTCTTAAATATAAACCTTTTTACTATCAACATGTCTTTTTGAATTTATTCACATCATTATTAAATTATAATCTTATTCAAATCTCCTATCAAATATGAGCCAGGTAAATATCCATCGCTTCCATTTGGTAAAACCTAAAATATGTATTATTACTTTATACTTACTTATAATTGCTAAATTGGTTTAAATTTAACGGGATCGTGCGCCAAGGCGCACCCCTAAATCTAGTCTAAAGGTATAATTTGTGCCTATGCAACTCGCCTCCACGGTGATTAGGCATTCTGGACCATCGGATTGCATGTACAAAGAGATCTCAGCCGTCCATCCAATTTTACTATTCACCGCGTCTTTTTTTTGGTACCAACAATCTTACCCGGATAGTCACTGACTGTGGGCCGCGTGTTTATGGGGTCCACCGATCAGAGGGAAAACCAGCTTCCACTTGCGCTGCCACGTTGCTGCCCACTTGCCTTCACTATGGACGGTGAGCAGCGCTTTTTTACCCGCTTGTCGCTGCAAGCGGATCCCACCTCTTTTTGGTCCACTCTGTCAGCGGGGGTGGAAATTCGCTGCGTTGGTCGACACAGTCCCGGCCTGGTGCCCACTTGCCTCACAGTATCCTCAAGCAACCAATCCCCTCGTGAGACAAAAGAAGACTGAGACAAAAGAAGACTGACTGAAACCCTAAAAAATATCTCCCCACCCACTCCGCTTACGACGGACCACGATACGACCATGGCGGCCGCGCGGGAGGGGCGGGCGGTCAAGACCGGCACGCGGGTGGTGCCGCCGGCTGCTGGAGCGGCGTGGGCTCCGCCGGCGTCTTGAGGGGCGGCGCGAGCGGCGTCAGCGGCTGGAGGAGCGACGCGGGCAGCGGCCCGGCACGAAGCGGCGGCGTGGGCTCCGCTGGCGGCTTGAGGGGCGGCGCGAGCGGCGTCAGCGGCTGGAGGAGTGACGCGGGTAGCGGCCCGGCGCGAGGCGGCGGCGGCGCGACCATGGCAGGCTCCGCCGACGGCTTGAGGGGCGGCACGAGCGGCTGGAGGAGCAACGCGGGCAGGCGCGAGGCGGCGGCGGTGGCGCGACCATGGCGGCCGCGCACGGGGACGGCGCGAGGTGGCCCCCGGCGTGAGGAGGCGGCAGCGGCTCCATCCTCCTCCGTCCCCCTCCCTCGCGAGCTCCGTTCCTCATCCGCCGCAGCGCCGTCGCCGCCTGCCGCGCCGTCCCTCGCGTCTGCTGTCGCCAGCTAGCAGCGAGCTCGTCTCTTCCCCTATAGCGCTAGCCCGTGGGAAGGAGCATAGGAGGGCATCTTGGACCAGGACGCGTTCAGGAACGTCGGCAGTGGCGTCATCCATGGGGGTCGACAGTGCAGGCCAGCGACGGAGGCTTGATGAGCTTGATCTCCGACGGCTCCCTCCCAGGCACGCCTCCTTTTCTCTCCTTATTCCATCCCTCTCTCTCATGTCTCACCTCCTTCACTCTCTCCTCCTCTCCTCTCTTTTGATTTCATCCCGCGCCGTATCGTTCTTTATTTGCAGGATCTTTTTAATGATGAGGATCAACGTAATCCAAAGGGGTTTAGGCCCAATCTTTCACGGCGATCAGTAGCAACAACGATAAATAGCACGGCTTATGATCTAGACGATGCAAACTCGCGCGAACAACAAGCAAACCCTTCTCGGTGAGAGGAATTACTTGGACGGTTCTAGGCGAACCACGAAGCAATTAGAAGCACGACGCCTCCAATCCAACGCACTGAAACAACCTTGATCGGTTTCGATGAATAAACACAGGGATTTTCACCCTCGGCGCGAAGGCCGAAACACACACGTGTTTTAACTCATATAACTCCCATCTCCCTTTTTACAATGACCAGTCTTGGCTTTATATAATAGCCGCATACCCTAAACTAGCTTGAAAAGCAAGCAAAATATTACGTCTAAACGGAAAGAAACTAATCTTGACCCTATCGTATCAGTATTTCCTTTTATATCGCAGCACCTTATGTTCTGAAACTAACAAGCCAAATATCCTTTGATGTATTTTGACTGATGGCGGGCCCCACCCAATCTCGTGCAAGGATGTGAACTCCCAAGTTTTTGGACCGCGCCGAACATACGTCTCCTTTTCGTCTGGTGGTCTCGCACGTGAGAAGTAGTATCCCAGTTGGTCTCCCGCCGTATCATCTGAATTGAACATATCACATTCTTTGACTGAACCAAGCAAACACGTCATGTTTTGGAAAGAATTAGTACGTTGATTCTTCCATGAAATATACTCTGAATGTCTCTCCTTGTAATCACGCTGATCTGATTCAGCAAGAGTGATACTATCAACATGAATATGTTTTTCTTCTTTGTCTTGGCACATTGTGTACATTGCATCAGCGTTCCCGCTGCTTTCCGTATATTCTGGCACAAAATCAGCGGCAACCAAAATAACTGGATCAATTGATGAGATAGGCCTAGACGTATCCGTATCATCCTCCCCTTCTTCAGGAGAAACCGTCCTCGGTTTTGAGCCAGCTTTCAAAATAGCAACATCATCTCTAGACTGAACAAACGAAGTAATATTCATAGCAGCTTCAGTTTCTTTCTTCATTGCCTCTTTCTGTTCCTTCAGCTTCAGTAGACGCACGTTCCTCCAAGATCTGAAAAGTTTCTTTTCCATAGGATGGAGAACATACATATTATCTTGCTTAATTGTGTATGTGTTAGCGAGATAGTTGTATGCAGCTTTGTTCTCCTTGTACCATGGCTCTCCCAGTAGCAAGTAACACGAAACAATCGGCATCGGTATCACATCACACAAGATCTCACAAGAAAATTTGCCGATGGAAAATAGTACCATTGTTTGCTGTGTGATGTCGAGCATGTTGTGGCACCTCCTTAGCGAATATGGTCTTGGATGTGGTGTCATTGACAGCTCTAGCTTCTCCACCATGTCGATACCGACCGCGTTGATCGAACTGTCGTGGTCGATTGTGGTGGCGCAAGCTCTCCCTCCCACTTTGCAATAGGTGTGAAAAAGCTCGGCACCATAGCCTTCTTCCTCCAGCAAGAAGTCGCTAGACATCCTCCAGTAGCTCTTCATTGATGATGACCCACCTGTCATCTCCTCAATAGTTGCAGCAAATATCAGCTGACGAGTCGTGGCCGTATAATTCAGCTAAAAACATTCAATCAGCAGCAAAATGCCGAGCAACAGAATAGCAGTCGGACAGTCACAGTAATGCAGAATAATTGCAGTAAACCTCCTTGTCACAACAGGCAACGCAGTGTAGGCGACGCAGTGCCAAAAACTGATCTGAAGTGACCTCAAGTGTAACGTGTACCACAGTAGCAGACAGACTTCAAACTGGCAACGTAATTACAATCCAAATTTCAAAGGCTACAAGAAATTTGTGATCCAATCTGTACACGTGCAAAGCACCACAGAAATCAGATGAATGAAATAGTACTCTACTGAACACCCGATTCCAATCCAACAAAGGAATCTTTGGATCAGCGACACCGAGGAGCAAAACAAATCTCAGCTAATCCAACTGAGCGTCGGCGCCAAAACAAAATATCAGAACTTCACGAACGAACGAATAACCACCACACGACCGGTGTTTTGGCAGATCGCCTCCGGCCACAAAACTTCTCAGCAGATCTTCTAGTCCTCGAAAGAAAAACCAGCAGATCAATCTCAGCAGAATAATCGCCGTGAGAAACCCGACGAATCTGATACCAAGATGATGAGGATCAACGTAATCCAAAGGGGTTTAGGCCCAATCTTTCACGGCGATCAGTAGCAACAACGATAAATAGCACGGCTTACGATCTAGACGATGCAAACTCGCGCGAACAACAAGCGACGGTTCTAGGTGAACCACGAAGCAATTAGAAGCACGACGCCTCCAATCCAACACACTGAAACAACCTTGATCGGTTTCGATAAATAAACACAGAGATTTTCACCCTCGGCGCGAAGGCCGAAACACACACGTGTTTTAACTCATATAACTCCCATCTCCCTTTTTACAATGACCAGTCTTGGCTTTATATAATAGCCGCATACCCTAAACTAGCTTGAAAAGCAAGCAAAATATTACGTCTAAACGGAAAGAAACTAATCTTGACCCTATCGTATCAGTATTTCCTTTTATATCGCAGCACCTTATGTTCTGAAACTAACAAGCCAAATATCCTTTGATGTATTTTGACTGATGGCGGGCCCCACCCAATCTCGTGCAAGGATGTGAACTCCCAAGTTTTTGGACCGCGCCGAACATACGTCTCCTTTTCGTCTGGTGGTCTCGCACGTGAGAAGTAGTATCCCAGTTGGTCTCCCGCCGTATCATCTGAATTGAACATATCACATTCTTTGACTGAACCAAGCAAACACGTCATGTTTTGGAAAGAATTAGTACGTTGATTCTTCCATGAAATATACTCTGAATGTCTCTCCTTGTAATCACGCTGATCTGATTCAGCAAGAGTGATACTATCAACATGAATATGTTTTTCTTCTTTGTCTTGGCACATTGTGTACATTGCATCAGCGTTCCCGCTGCTTTCCGTATATTCTGGCACAAAATCAGCGGCAACCAAAATAACTGGATCAATTGATGAGATAGGCCTAGACGTATCCGTATCATTTAATCTATGCATGTGAGGTGTTTGACGAAACTCCAAGCAGGCTGCAGGTGTTAATGCCATGTCCACACAGTAAGTTTGCTCGTTCTGAATTTAGGTACGGCAAACAATTGTGAGTCGAGTAGTCCACTAGCTTCTGCAATGTTGCAATTTGTGGAGTGAAGAAGATCAAGAATTTTCCAAAAGTAATTCATATTTACCTCAGAAGCTATCATTTTTATGCCTCTATAAAAGTTCATTACTCAAATATTTGCATAATTATTTATTAGCGGGTTTCTTATTTGGCTCAAAATGCTCCACACTAAAGGTGGTGTTATGTTTCTTTGTACAGGTGACATGGGAAACAAACGAGGGAAACTCACTTCTTGTGGTGATGCTCCAATACTTCTCTTTAGCATTTGTAACATAATATCATATTCTCTATGTGTTTTGTGGTAAAGCATACAAGAATCATCTTCCCTCTGCTTCTAAATTGGTACAGGTGCGACGAATGAAGTGTCATCTTCATATTTAGCTTGATCTGCAAGTTAATATGCTCCTTTATGCATCCTTTGTTTCTCATAATCACCATGTGATTCTTGTTTATTAGTTCTTTATGACGAAATCTATCATGTTCTTAATTCTAATTTGTGTGCAATACTTCTTACAGAATTAGAAATAGTAGCTTGATGTACCACAAACATGTCCAAAATGGATCTTTCTTACCTTTTGAGTTACAGGGTTAATTATAACCGAACCTAAAATTTTGGAAGCATGCAGGAGAGGATTTTAACATAATTCTGACCTCTTCTCAAAAGATATTTATTTGTTTTTCCATACCATTTTGTTCCAGACCCCGGTAATTCTGTTTCTTTAAGGTAATTGGGTGGTTGAGATGAAACAATAATATCACCATGATCATGCTGAACTTTTCTAGCTGCAACTTCTTTCAGGTATGGGTCTACTCAATGGGTAACAATACAAAATTTTCCTCCACTAGATGATTTGACATAGAACCTCACAACATATCCGTTGTTACTACTTTTTTCTTCCAGTTTTGCCTCCGTCGGGTGTGTTCACGAGTTTCTTGGTTGGTCTGCTGCAACAAGTGAGAACCAGAGATGAAGAGGAGGAGGCAGAGGGAAATTAAAAGGGAAAAAAGATAGTCTGAGCGAGGAGGAAGAGGAGATCCACGGTGGCACACCACATCTCTGAACGATACTTGCAAGGGGAGAATTACATCCACAAATTTAACCTCCAAGCCTGTCTCCCAGCAACGCCAACGTACACAGCATAGTAAGCACCCTCTACCCTGAAGTTTTTTCTTTGCATCTTGCAGCAGAAAAATGTATTCGTTTTGAATTGTTTGAGGTATATACTCTTGGTAATTTCTTCTATGCAAGTGTTTTGGTATACTATAATGCATTTCCTTCTTTTCTTGTTGTGGTATCTTATTGTAAGGCTTTGCATAGAGCGAGTCATGCATATGCTTGTACTACTCGTTTCTGCCAGCAAGTTGCTGAAACTTGTTTGAATGAGGTCTGCAGTTCTTTGAGATTGCCTTTATTTTGTCTTGCCAGGCTGATGTAGGGGCCTTGGCTGAGTTTGTTTGATTCAAAGCTTCGTGCAATCTTTGGAGCAACGGCTAACAGGTTGCTTGTTTGTTTCAGGCTGCTTGTTGCCGAGAATCGCTGCTGCTACCGATTGTCTGTGAGGTAGTTATCTTTATCCGTTTTATAGCAACGTCTGCCCATATCTTGCTTCATGTTTAGTTGGGTTCGTTTGTCTCTGCAAACACTTTATTCCCGATGCCACTACACCTCTTGGATTGTTTTCCTTTTTCACGTGTGTTGTCTGGTGGCCACAGGATGTTTGTTGTCTACTATTCCCCGCTGCACTTGTTTGAGACGGTCACCTCCCAGTGTCAGTTGTCATGCCATTCCTATTTGCGTGAGGTGGGTGGTGATGGCTCTGTCCTTGTAGGTGTGGAGCTTGAGACCGCTATTGTCCAGGAGGGAGCCACACCCACTCGGTTTTATTTTTGGTCCTTGGAGGTGGCCGACAGTATGGTAAGAAGTAATGAGAGTATTTATGCGTTACAATGATGCTTTATGAGTTATGACACATAGTAACCGAAAAATATCGTTTATATGTTTTCCTTACAAAATGCTTAACTCCATGCATGGGTGTTAATGCCGCAGGATGACTTACTAAACGTTTACCAAATATGAGATTTTCAATATGTATCTTATATATTCTTCTGAATAGTTATCCTCATCTCATGCTGGAACAACATTTGGATGATATGGGTGTTTTTTTATTTCCGTTTTCTTTCCAGGATCGTCTGGCTGCTGATTGCTGCCCGGGGTGATTACCGCATAGTGTTCACTGCCCGATGGATTTAAGGTTTTCCTCTGTTCTTGGCAAGTTTTTCCCTTTTGAGTACATCACCATGTTGTGGTTTCTTATTTTGGATTTGTTTCCTTGCATATCATGGTTGTAACGGTGGTGAAGGACTCCTTGCATATTTTTAATAATTTCGGTTTCGGAGGTTCTGTTTGCTAAAACTAGAAAAATAACAGTCTTGGAGTGTTTGTTCTTATGTGCCAATGGTACTGTTTTCATTTTCTAAATCAATATATAGCTCTGCTAGCATATTTTCAGATGCATGTATCAGATCTAGGCTATGACAAGATGATTGTGACAGGGATATGCTAGGTAGGTGAAAAAAATTCATAGCAGGCTGGTAATAACTGAATTTAAGAAAAGGGGCTAGATTAGTTGTATACATGAAGCAGCATTGTGCACTCGCGATCACTAAATCCGCTGAGTAGAGGCCTTCACCATCCAAATGTTGTTCCATCCGCGGGTATGAGTTTGAGGTTCAGGCCCAGCCATGGGCTACTTCGTTTATAAAACAAAAAATGCTCATTTTATATATTGACATCTGTATGTATATCCTTTATCATGTTCCTAAAACTAGAAGCACTTGGATTTAGTTGTTAACTGAAACTTCCTATTTGTATTGTGATTTGCTTATCTGTACATTGGAAATAATGCAATGGTGAAGGTGTAGCGAATAGCATTCTCCAAAATTGCCCCTGTTATTCATCTTGTTTCTTGTGGTTTATTTGTATTGTTTCTTCTTAATTAGACCTGATCAGTAAGTCCAGTGATGGCACATCTTTGACCGTGTCCTCTAAAGACCATGTTGCAACACTGCTCATAGGCAGCTTATGTAGATGTCGTTTGTGTTGTTCCTTCCCTTGCCTCTGTACTTTGTAATAGAACAATATATTTTGAATTTAGATATGGTGTTACTTTAGTTCTTAAGAGGTTTAAATTCATTTAGATAAACAAAACCACAATGTTCACCTTAACCATTTGAAAACTCCTATCAAGTTTGAGTCTTCACGGTACAGCCAGATAAAATATCCATTTCTTTCATTTTGTAAATACTAAATGTGTATCAATTATTTTTGTTCACTTATAATTGCTAAATTGGTTCAGATTCACCCTGGTAAATGGGGAACCAGACCCTCTGGTTGGTACCTTTTCCTGAATAATTTCGTTTTCTGAATTTTAGCCCAAATCAACTTTAGTAACTCGAGTCATTGGTCTAGCAGTTTGCAATCTGTTTAAAAATGTGGGTTCAGCTTGTGTGAAGCACATATTCATTGGACAAGAACTGAACTAAATATATTTGTATTAGCATCCTGCCACCATACCAAATATAAAGGTGCTTAAAATGTTATAATGTAGATGCACGTTCTCATGTACTATTCTATACTCTTTGGATCTCTTGATTTACAAAAGATAAAGAATCAACATTGGAACTTAGTTTATATGTTTAGCTGATCATGTAAAGTTAACCATCTTGATAATATATCTTGGACCATTTGCGGTGGTAAGAAGCACCTGACTACCAATGCTGGACTGGGTTCACTATGCAGATGTCTATATATCGGCTTTGCTTTGCCACAGAGATGCTTCCAAATCGAGCCCTCTGTTTGGCTAATTACTCTAATGTTGATGCTCTGTTAGTATATTCACATATGCAACAAAAGCTATTATGTTTCGATCATGCTTGATCATGCGAATTTTAACCCCTTTCATGAATCTTCTGCAGACCTTTATGTTACCTCAGATTGCTAATTAGGCTGTTCATCAGGTCAGTCACATTGAGGTTCTTTTACTCATGAATGATAAGTACTTAGATTTTTCGTACCATGTGCCTGGCAAGCAATTGTCATTTTAGTTTTTTTTACTGTAATGAAATTTTAAAGATATTCAAGCTAGGTTTTTGTGATTTAAAAAATTCATGGTCTTGGCTTTTCTATTAGGTAGAAAAGTAAATGTAGAAGTGTATTATGCATGTTACTGAGTCGGTATACATCAGATGACATGTCATTCGGACAAATCATTTTTTCCCAACGGTAGAGCAATTTCATTTGTTTGCCACTCTGTTTTATCTCCAAGGTTGTTTATTGTCCAGGATTTCTTTTGTATGTGTTTGATAAGTTTAAATTGAAGGAATCGTCTGTTTCCTGCATGAGCATCTCTTTCTATTTTTCCTCCTAAATTAACTTCTATTTGCATTTCATGGTTTGGATATCCAGAATATTATTACACAATCACCGGCGATGCCCATCATTAGTGTTCGCTGAGGTTGGTGATTGGGTTAAATTCGGAAAAATAGTTCTCTAGATTTTGGCTGGCAAGGTGCTGGATCTAGAGGCATTGGAAGTTATACTGTGCCTTTTTATTCCATAGAAGCTCATGTTTGGGCAAGTAAAGTTGTCAAATTTATTCCATTGAATAGGACACAGTTTGTGGATCGGGTCAAATTTAGAAGAACACTCTGGGTTGTTTTCTGTTGAGGTTACTTCGTAACTTGTTCTTCCAGTTTGTATATATGTGTTCTCTTTATTGCAAGGTGGTTGCTGACACAATTATCAGGTTGATATGGTGTTTTCTCAAGCTATTAAATATTTTTGTTTTGCTGTCTTGCTAGAGGAGAAATTTGTCACAATGCCCACTAATTCCCTTTACATGATGAAACTTTGTTGTGTATAGATGGTGATGGATATGTGGACCGATAAGAAAACCTCCCTTGCAGAAAACAACTGGGGCAATATAATGTTAGTTGGTTATCTAGCTTAATAACTGTTTTGTAAATTTGACTGCAGCGAGACAAAATCTTGACCCTACATATTTTCACTGGTCAACACCTGTTTATTCAGATAACAGATCTTCCATATGCGTTTACTGAATTGTATCCATGTCCTTGAAATACCAAGTGTTTGAAAAAGGTAGCCTATTAACTATTAAGGAACCAAATTTCAAGGCACTCATGAGCTTGCATCATTAGCAATATGAACTTTTGTACTTTCCATTTTGAGCTTATGAAGGCTGTGCCATATCTATATTTTTTCTAATATAATTTTCAGGGGTAGGGTTGTGTACTAAGATGAGGCATGTATTTAGTATTCAAAGAAGAATATCGCAAATGTTCCGTGAATATTAGATGAGTCAAGTTTCTGGTTATCTCATGTCTTAGTAAATTCTCATGGGATCGTGCGCCAAGGCCATCATGATCAGCTTATGTGGCAGTTGCCTTTGCTTCTCTTTCGGGCTTTTGGTATTGAATCACCAAATGTTATATGCTGTAATATGTTTTCCCTAACTCCTTTGTTGTATATAAACTTGCATTCCTCCTTTTACATCTCATGATTTCATCTTAAGAGCAATGTTTTCAATGTGTTGTTATATTTGTATCTATATTTTACCTTCTTCATATAAAACGACCATCGGAAAGAAATCCACGGGGTCATTACTGTTGGTTTACTCGTACGTAAATAAATATGGTTATATAGCTGTTTGATTATTCCTTGATTTAATATGTGTGTTGCCTCTCTTGCAGTTCAATTACTGGTTATCCTTTATTAATTTTTTCCTCAACCGAAAGATAGGTAGAATTAATTGGTTACACAGTTTTAGTGGATTGCCTATACATAATTGTGATTTCTTGCATCCAATTCTTCACAGATCATGGAAACATTTTAGAATTACAGGAAAGCTTTACCTCGCTGGCCTAAATAGTAGCCAGCTTTGTTCAGTATTCATGTCTTATTTTGTATGACATATTGGCTTAGAACACATTTCTCTTTCGCCGAGTAAAATGTGTTTTGCACAGATTATTTAGGATCAAGCATGTGTGTTCAGTCTATATTGTTTATATGTCATGATTAAATCATGTTAGCAATCACCGTGATGATGTCTGGTTTTTCTTTTGGATACTCAAATAGCTTAGTATTATCTATTTGAGCACCTTCTACCTTTTCTAAAATACTGGTGCGCCGTTGTTAATGGTAGATTTCTTTTGTTTAGAAATACAAATATTACTTAGGTTGCATAGTATGGATCCCCTGCATTTTCTCTGCTCTAAATATTTTGATTCTTCTTAGACTCATTTTGTACTATCTGTGTCCTTTGGTCAGGGAACAGCTCCAGCAACATGTACATGCTCATGCGATAGGAACCTGTCATGCCATGCTGAGGGCTAGAGCAAGCTGGAACTGGAGCAAAGCATGTTTACATCCCCTTACAGGTCTCCAAATTTCCTTCTTTTCATTAGTCTAGGTATATGTACAGAAAGTTACTGTACATCTGCTTCCATTCGGATCATGCATGCAGTGCTTTCATCTTAAGAATGATGGTAATCTGACTGTATTAAAATATTAATGTGACGTGTCTCTCCAAAAGGAAACATAGTAATTAGTCACTATCTATAGATAGACATACATGTGAATCCTCCAGTTTGTACACCTCGGGACTTGGCCTTCCTTTGCAGTGAAACTCCATTCTGAACTAGGACACTGTATTCACACTTGAACTATTGGTTCAGAGTTGAGATGATGTGCTGATGGGTTCAGAAACATGAAGAATCGATCCTCTTTGCAGGTTAATTGTTTGTTTATTTCTTCCAAAGTTTTACTTTCTTTCAAAGATAAATTATCTTTGGTTTTATATTGCTCTTCTGGTTGGTTCGCACTGATTTTACCACAACCGTGATGCATTGCCTTATTTCTTATGCCTGTTTTGTTGTTTGATCTGGATATCTCCTTTGATTATGCATGTTCCTTAGATAGTGGTCTAAATATACAATATGAAAGTGAAAACTATTATTTTTGTTTTGTTGTTTGATCTGGATATCTCCTTTGATTATGCATGTTCCTTACAACAAAGTTTCATTTTCTTCCCATATTACAGTCCAACATAATTAACACTTCGAGCTCTGTTTTCTGGTATTGAGCTGGTTCCGGCTCTACTCGAGTTTTCTGTTGCGATAATTGAGCTACGACCGAAGGCTCACCGGGTTACGGGTTGTCGTGGTCAGTCATATCTCGGCTGGGTGTCAACAGTGGTGATGCTTTAGGCTGTCATTTTCTATAATTTAGGCCGCCAGTGCGGGTGATGCTTTAGGTAGGCGATATCTTTTCATGGGATCTAACTCTTTCATGGTGAGAAGGTCTACCGTTCCTGTGCCATTCAGAGCCGGGAGGAAGAGGAAGACCTAGAGGTAGATGTGTATTTGGGGGAGAAGAGAGGGAGCAGGGCAGGCCGTGCACTGTGCCATCGCTAGCAGGAACGACTGGTAGCCGCCGGGAGCATCACAACTCGCTCCTTGCATTACTGTCGTCTGTTGTTCCATTGAAATAGATAAATTTACTTTAGCTTATATCGAGGGTAACTTTTATGGTCGAGTGTGTAGCCTAGAGGTCTAAATATTTTTTGTATCTAATTGTCCGATCTTCGAGTGCTTTGTTTTCATATTATGATATGAAAAGAAGAAACTAAATTTTGCTTATAATGGTGTGGTGGTTTATAGCTGTTATTCCTGATTTTTATCACGTTATTCAAAATGTCAAACGGTGTGAATTCCATGATTTGAGCCTTCCATTTTTAGGTATTTATATTCTACGCATTTATTAACATTAAATTGATTGAAATTCAACGGGATCGTGCGCCTAGGCGCACCTCTACATCTAGTAATAAGGAAAGGACTGAGCGTCCTCTCCGAGGGATTCCTCCCAAGCGATCCTCCGCCTTCTCGTGCTGACACGTGTCTCTTCAAACTCTCTCAATCTCGCTTTTGCTTCTATAAACGTACCAATGCAGCAGAAAACGGTTCGTTGTAGCAAAAAATTTGTATGAATGAAGCAAAAATGTTTCGTACTAAAATCCTAAAAATTGCTTCCGTGAAGCAAAAAAGCCCCGCTTTTGCTTCTATAAATGTACCAATGGAGCAGAAAATGGTTCGACGCAAAAAAATTGCTCCGACATGGATCTCACCTGAGACCTCGCCAGAGATGCCGTTGCAATTTTTTGTACTATTGAACTATTGTAGCAAATTTTTTTTTTTACGAAGTGATTTTGCCGGACACCTCGTCGAAAACGTCGAAGCAATTTTTTTTACTATTGTAGCGTCAGAGCAAAAAAAAATCGACGTAGTTCTCCGATGATTGTTACGGTGCAAATTTACAGATTAAATGTAACAAAAAAATTATTCTAATAATGCAAAAACATAGACCAAAAGTAGCAACAAATAATCCGACGCAAAAAAAGACTGCTCGCCGGAGCAGCTCCGCCCCCGCCCCTTGCAGCTTCGTCGCTTGCCCGCTATAACTCCACCATCCCCCAAACGCAAACACTACCGCCCGCCTGGAGATATAGAGGGGGAGAAACGGGCGGAGGGGCGTGAGGCCGGTCGCCCGGCGGGAGGAGCGCGCGAAGCCGGCCGGCGCTAAGAGCAGGGCGCGAGGTCGGTTGCCGGCGGGAGGAGCACGTGAGGCCGGCCGGCGCTGGGAGTAGGGCGCGGGGCCGGTCGCCGACGGGAGGAGCGCGCGATGCCGATCGCTGGCGGGAAGAGCGCGCGAGTCCGGCCAGCGATGGGAGCAGGGCGCAAGGCCGGTCGCCGACGGGAGGAGCGCGCGAGGCCGGCCGGTGGTGGGAGCAGGGCCGCGCCGGTCGCGGGCAGGACAAGCGCGCGAGGTCGGCAACGATACAACGACATAGGAGCGCGTGAGGCTTGGCGGCATCGAGTTTGTCGGAAGAAAGAAGATAAGAAACAAGTGAAGGAGACTAGGCTAGACTAGAATTAGGGGCCCACGTCTGGAGCCGGAGGACGGATCGGCGCGATCCTCCGAAGGCAGGACAGCATTTTCCTAATAATAACTAGATAGGCACAGAATAACTAGAAAATTACAAACAGGCCCTAAAAATAAGCACCGAAGACCTTGTGTCCATTTCAGAATGCGATCAGGTCCATCTTCTTCCTCCTCCAGGAAACCAACGAGCATCCAGCCACGGCTGCCACACCGACGTCGGGGACTACGCCACTTGGGCTAGAGCAGCAGGAGAAACGCCAAGCCGAAATCTTTGAAGCAGTAGGGAGCGGTTGTGTGACGACCCCGAATTTATCACAAATTCGAAGTACCTGTTATGCATTCCACCACAATCCCAGAATCATTGTTGTGATACACATAACTTAGTTGGTAACCAGTTCCATAGACATTACAATACGATGGTTCAAATACAACGGTCATAGTGACCAAGTTCATATTACAACACAATATAGCAGCGGAAATAACGTCTTCGGGTCCATGCCTTCACCCTACAGGCAATGGCGACTCAGTAGAAGATCTTAGTTCTGATACTCTTCTTCATAACCTTCCTCCGGATACTCCTCCCCATAGTCTGGCCAAGTTGATAGCCAGTGACACAGCCATGAGTACATTGGATGCACTCGCAAACCATCTCATAATGATAATAATGAAGTAGATATGCAAGGTTGGTATGGTGGACTAAGCACTAGGTTTAGTTGCAAAAGCTAGTTTTGTTTTCCCAAGAATGTTTATTGATAGAAAAGAGGTTTAGTTCTCTAAATTCAATCTAAAGAGGAACTTCAAGTGTGTCAACATCAATGTCAAGTCAAGTCATGTCATTCACCAAGCTCACCATAAGTTATTATCATTCTTGACAAAAGTCAAGTACAGTTTGCCAACTGTCCATAACCGAGGACGCGGCTATTCGAATAGTTTGAAACCTCTGCAGAGGGGTACACTTTACCCACAAGATTCAATACATCTGCCGGGAGAAATCCATGGTTCGTCATACACAAAGTATGCGAGGTTCAGATAATCAAACAAACTTTTTTCACTTGCTCACTCTAGTATAGGATCCTTCCCTAGAGCCCGAGACACGGACATCTTCCGTTCCGGCGTCTCTAGTTTTGCCCGCTCCGGAGTGCCGGATGAATAGAATTTCCACTCGGTTTAGAAGTACCCGCGCACGGTGCACTTCTATAAAGGATGATACAAGACCTCCCATACTAGGGTGAACAAGCTACGGACTAAGCCCCTTCCCATTTAGGGGTAATGTGGTCGTACGGTAATGGTTGGCTCACATGGTACATCACTTATTATCATTTAGCAAATACATTCCATAGTCCTTAGTCAAGATTATTTTTCCTTCATAAAACCATCATGTAAGAGGGATCTCCAATTCAAGCTTTCAAGTTCAAGTCACCAAGTTCAAAGGGGGTTCCACTTAGAGATTGCCTCAATTTTATTAGCGACTAAGCAACTATATTGAGTGATGATACCACTAACATAGGGTTGGATAAACTCAGCTTGATGCTCTTGCTAAGCAAGATATTACTACACATCTATCATTCTACTCTAGCAATTCAATCATGCAATTTACTTAAAAACCAGTAGAAAGCAAAAGTAAAACTAGGCATGTGGAGTATGATTCAAAAGATGGCTTGCCTTGGTTGGCAAAGTGTCCGGGGTATTCTTCTTCTTCTTGATAATATTCCTCCTCAATATCCTCCTCAGCAACACTAGCGTCTAATAACGAATAAACACAAGCACACAATCACTACACAATGCTAACAACACACCAAGCACACATACTTGTTTTCAACAATAGCATTCATGTTGGTTTTTATTTGAATTGGGTTGCAAGTTTTCTCCCAAGTTTTCATTAAGTGTGCAAGTTAGATTTTTCTACCATGTGCCATGTGTGGTTTACTTTTTAAGTATGGGTATGAAACTAGGGTATTAGGGCTAGTGTAAGTGAGGATTGACTAATTAAGTGAACTGGAATTGAGGGCAAAATTAATTCTAAGTGTATGATAGAGACCTATCATTTTATGTTACTAACTAGAATTGGGTTAGGGTCTAATTGGTACCACTAACAAGGTTTGAGTTGATTAAGGTTGACTAAACAGTAGGAGAGTTGATTAGTGAGTTCACAAACCAAATTTCATAATTTTAGGAGGCTTAAACAAATTTCTAGAAATTTTCTATGATTAATAAAGCTATGGTCACACTATTCTTATTTATTTAAATCCCTAACTCAATTTGAATTCTAACCAGTTCTACAGTGTAGAGCAATTCCTAAGCTTTCCAACGCATATTCATTTGCTAAAAATGGATTTCTAAAACTCTTGGAATTAAGGTTTGAAAATCAGATCTGAATCATATTCAAATTAATTCAAAACAGGCGGGAAATAAATAAAAATGAAACAGACCAATTTCTAAACGAACGGGCCGATTCTCTACAGAACCCGAACGGGCCGGCCCGATAAAGTTTCGCACAGGGCGGGAAATGTTTTAAAACGAACTGACAAGGGGGTCCCACCTGTCAGGTCACTTAACTTCACCGAACCGGTACGCGACCGACGGATCAAGATCTAACGGTGCTGGTGCGTTGTGTTCGTCGGCGATGGTGGAGCTCACCTGCGCGCAGTGAAGATGACGACGGCGATGGCGGCGTGCGTAGAGGAAGCAGAGCTCGACGGCGACGGGCGGAAAAGGCTCCGGCGAGGCTCCTCCACCAATTCCCGGCGTCGGCTTGCTCCCCTGAGGCCGAACGTGGCGGCGCCCTCCGCGTCCAGTACCTCGCCGGCGGGGCTGGCGACGTCAAGCTAGAGCGAGCGGGGAGAGGTGAGGGTGTCTGGGAGGTAGCTGGGAGCGGGGCGAGTTCGTTCGTTTGATCGGCGGGGGCTTTTATAGGCCAGAGCGTTGGGGGCGAGGGCGTCCAGTAGATCGCCGGTGCGGGGGCCCTGGCAATGCACGTCGAGCAACACCGGGCACGGCGGCCTTGCTCGCGTGCTGGAGGGGTTTGGTCTCGGCTGCGGAGTGCCGTGGGTCGGCTCTGGCGCAGTCACAGCGGTCGGCGTCGTGCAGGAAGAGGAGAGACAGAGAGGGGGGGTCCTGGGCGCGTTCCTCTTCTTCCCTCCACTTCTCACGGCTCGGGTCGGGGCAGAGGGGGCTAGGCTCGACCGCGGCGTCGTCCACGAGTATGGCTACAGGGTCGGGACGCACGAGAACAGTGAAGCTCACAGTAGCCACGATTTTCTCGATTTTTGTCTGCCAGGTGTTTGTTCAAATGCCCGCAAGAAATTTAAATTCAAATTTTTGAAATTTTTCACTTTGGGTGGTCAGCATAGGAGACAAGGTTGCCAGAGATATTTTTGTTACAAAGAGATAGGATGTTTTGCAGAAATCTTATTTTGAATTTGAAGTTTGGTCACTGATTCAGATTCAAAGTTTGGCTAATGTTTGAGTGATGTTCTGATTTGAATTTTGGTTAGAAACTTCTTGATTGAGTTAGTATATAACTTGGTCAAGCTCAACTAACTGGCCAAACCTTTGCTTGAGCCACATATTTCTTAATATAAGTGTTCAAAGTAGGGTGGTCAATAATATTTTTTAGATCATCTTATTCTTCTCTTTTTCTTTCTTTCTTTTATTTCTTATTTCTTTGGTTCTTATAATTCTTCTCAATTGCTTCTGTTGGTTAAGCTAGAATTAACTAACTATTGCACAACAAATAATAACACACATGAAATCATAAAATACATACAATAGGAAATACATGCATACATGCAATAATAGATAAAAAGTTTTATCTTGACCCAAAATTTGGTATTTTAATTCATAGGAAGTGGATTACAATTTTCTGAGTTGTTACAATCTTTCCCCCTAAAAAAGAATCTCGTCCTCGAGATTCACTAATTAAGAACTGAGAAGATTGGGAAATTCTTTCTGAAGGTAATCTTCTCGTTCCCAAGTAGCTTCATCTTTGGTGTGGTTACTCCACTGAACCTTCAGAAACTTGATGCTTCGGGTTCTAGTGGTTCTATATGCTTCCTCGAGGATACGAATAGGCACTTCACGATAGGTCAAATCCTTGTTGATGTCCACAGAACGGTGATCAATATTCTTGAAGATTTCTGGCTTCTCCGGCACTTCAAGACACTTCCGAAGTAAAGACACGTGAAAGACATCGTGCACTTCGAACAATTCAGGGGGCATTTCCAACTGATATGACACTTCTCCTCTGCGGCTTAGTACCTTGAAGGGTCCAATATACCTTGGTGCAAGCTTTCCTTTTACTTGGAATCTTTGCATTCCCTTGAGAGGTGATACTCTGAGATAAACAAAATCTCCAATCTGGAAGGTCAGTTCTCTATGCCTCTTGTCGGCATAACTCTTCTGTCTAGACTGGGCTGCCTTGAGGTAATTACGAATCATGCGAACCTTCTCTTCAGCCTCTTGCAGAATGTCTGGTCCAAATATCTGACTGTCTCCGGTTTCTGACCAATTCAAAGGGGTACGACACTTTCGTCCATATAAGGCTTCAAATGGGGCCATTTGCAAACTGGCTTGATAGCTGTTGTTGTAGGAAAACTCCGCGAAAGGCAGACAATCTTCCCACTTGGCTCCATAGGCTAGAACACAGGCTCTCAACATATCTTCAAGTATTTGATTTACTCTTTCAGTCTGTCCATCAGTCTGAGGGTGGTAAGCTGTGCTAAAGGCTAATTTGGTTCCCAAGGCTTGATGCAAACTTCTCCAAAATCTTGAGGTGAATTGGGTTCCTCGATCGGAAACTATGGTTTTAGGGACTCCATGCAAACTAACAATTCTGGATAGATAAAGATCTGCTAGCTGTCCTGAGGTATAAGTGGTCTTGACAGGAATAAAGTGGGCAACTTTGGTAAGTCTATCCACAATGACCCAGATAGAGTCATTTCCGCGGCTAGACCTTGGAAATCCAGTGATGAAATCCATTCCAACAGATTCCCACTTCCATTCTGGAACTTGCAAAGGCTGCAGCAATCCAGCAGGACGTTGATGTTCAGCCTTGACTCTTTGACAAATATCACACTTAGATATGAACAATGCAATCTCACGCTTCATTCCATGCCACCAAAATTGCTCCTTTAAATCTTGGTACATCTTAGTTCCACCGGGATGAATGGAGTAAGTGTCTCATGGGCTTCTCTCATAATAACTTCCTTCAATTCTGAGTCCGTAGGCACACAAATACGTCCTTTATACCAAATAACTCCTTGATCATCTTCTTCAAATCCGGGCACCTTGCCGGAACTAATTCTGCGCCTAATTCCGTCAATACTCTCATTTCCCTTCTAGGCTTCTTTGATTTGGCTCATCAAGGTGGGTTGAAACTCAAGGTTGGCTAAGAATCCTCGACTGACTAGTTCCAATCCAAACCTTTCAAACTCTTGGTGCAACATGGGTTGCTCCTCTTTGATCATCATACTCAACGAGCATGGCTTCCTACTCAATGCATCGGCCACTACATTGGCCTTACCGGGGTGGTAATGGATTTCCAGATCATAATCCTTGATCAACTCTATCCATCTTCTTTGCCTCATGTTTAACTCCTTCTGAGTAAAAATATACTTCAAACTCTTGTGTTCAGTGTAGATCTCACAACGGTTGCCCATAAGATAGTGCCTCCAGGTCTTCAAAGCTAGAACTACAGCTGCTAACTCCAGATCATGGGTTGGATAGTTTTCTTCATGAGGTCGAAGCTGCCGGGAGAGGTAAGCTATGACCTTGCCTTCTTGCATTAGTACGCAACCAAGTCCAAGTTTGGAGGCGTCGCAATAGACATCAAAGTTCTTGGTGATATTGGGCATGGTTAGGACGGGGGCGGTCACTAATCGCTTCTTGAGTTCTTGAAAACTCTCTTCACACTTAGGGGTCCATTCAAACTTCTTGTCCTTCTTCAACAATTGGGTCATTGGCCGGGCAATGCTTAAAAACCCTTCAACAAATTTGCAGTAATATCCCGCTAATTCGAGAAAACCTCTAACTTCAGTTTGAGTGGTAGGGGCTTCCCATTCCATGACTGATTTGATCTTCTTTGGGTCTACTGATATTCCTCCAGCTGATAACACATGGCCTAGGAATCCAACTTCCTTCAACCAGAACTCACATTTACTGAACTTGGCATAAAGCTGATGCTCTCTAAGAGTATCTAAGATCAATCTCAGATGGGTTGCATGCTCATCTTCGGACTTGGAGTAGATAAGAATGTCATCAATGAAGACGACAACAAACTTATCCAAGAACTCCATGAAAACCTTATTCATGAGGGTCATGAAATAAGCAGGGGCATTTGTTAATCCAAAGGACATTACGGTGTACTCATACAATCCGTATCGGGTAGTGAAGGCTGTTTTGGGTATATCAGTTGCACGGATCTTCAGTTGATGGTATCCAGTTCTAAGGTCTATCTTTGAGAAGACTCGAGCTCCGGTCAATTGGTCAAACAGATCATCAATCTTAGGGAGAGGATACTTATTCTTGATGGTCACATCATTTAGCTTGCGGTAATCAGTGCACAGTCGGCTGGAACTGTCACTTTTATCCACAAACAAGACGGATGATCTCCAAGCAGAAGAACTTGGCTGAATCAATCCCTTACTCAAAAGGTCATCCAATTGCTTCTTCAGCTCCACTAGTTCAGCTGGGTTCATACGATAGGGTCGTTGGGCTATGGATCCAGTTCCGGATAAGCTCAATGATAAACTCAATATCCTGATCCGGTGGCATTCCGGGTAGCTCATCGGGAAAAACATTCGGGTATTCACAGACGATGGGAACTTCCTCTATAGTTGGCCTTGAGATACTCTTATGACATTTGGTGGTCTGGGGTGGTTTTACGGACACATGCTTTACTACAATTCCAGTGCTACTCTTCATGGTGATGGTCTTCTTGGCATAATCTATCACTCCTTGATGGGAGGACATCCAATTCATACCGAGAACTACTTCCAAACCTTTGGTTCCCAATACTATCAAATTGGCTAAGAAATATATTCCATGAATTTCTATGGGAACTGCCAGACAGTTCCACTCAGCCCTTGTTGTTGACCCAGGTATTTGTACTAACATGGCATGTTTCATGGGTGTTGGTTGAAGTCCACTTTTACCAACAAATAACTTAGTAACAAACGAGTGTGAAGCTCCAGAATCAAACAGAACTCATGCAGGAACTGAGTTAACAGGGAACATACCAAGCACAACGTCGGTTGCCTCCTGAGCTTCTTCCACATTCATGTGGTTCAGACGGCCTCGAGGGTGAGGCTGGTTCCTTGGTGGATAATTCTTGCCATTTCCAACACGGCACTGCTGCTGAGCAGGAGCAGTGGTCTTGGATGCATCATTTAGCTTCTTGGGGCACTCATTGGAGTAGTGCCCTTTGAGTCCGCACTCATAACAGGTAACACCAGACTTGTCACCCGACTTGGGTGGCACAGGTGCTCCATTGGGCCTGGGAGCATTGGGGTTGAGGTTGTTGCCATTTGGTCTTGGAGGTGCACGATTGAAGATGTTGCCGGGTGGACGGCTAGGAAAGTTGGGACGTGGAGCAGGTGCAGATGGCCTCATAGGTCTTGGGGCGAAACCCATAGGTGGATTTCCCCTTGGCTTCTGCGAGTTGCTTGAGTTGCCTTGATACATCATACGGCGCTTGCGGTTCTCTGCAGCTTGCTTGAGTTTGCCCTCCATCTGAATGGCAGAGTCAACCAATGACTCCAGGTCTGCAAAGTGAATGCTGACCAAGACACATTGCATCTCATCATGAAGTCCATCCAGAAACCTTTCTGGCTTCTTCTCAGTGGTGTTAGTGTCATCTGGGGCATACCTAGACAAGGTGAGGAACCTGTCACGGTAGTCAACCACAGATAGGGAACCTTGCTTTAGATTTGTGAACTCATCTCTCATCCTTTTAACCAATCCCAATGGAACATGGGCTTTGATAAACTTGCTCTTGAACTCCTCCCAAGGCATCACATACCCTTGGGCTTGCATCGCACGAGTGCTATCCCACCAAGCTCTTGCGGCTCCCGCAAGATAGTGGGTGGTGTACAAGACCTTCTCATTTTCACCAACTTCGGCGACTGCCAAATTGTTCTCCATGGTGTGAAGCCAGTCATCGGCATCTAAGGGTTCTTCAGACTTAGTGAACATAGGAGGGTTGGTGTTTTGGAAACTCCTTAACTTGGATCGGTGATCACCATGGCCATTGTTCTCTCCTTCACCATGGCCATTTCCATTGCCATTGTTGTGGTTCATTGCCATCTGGGTTAGTTGCTGAAGAGTGGCCAAGTTAGCTTGGCGCTCAGCTCGGGCTGCTTCCCGGTCTTCCATGATCAACCTTAGTAGTTCGGCCATTTCCGGGTTCGGGGGTGGGGGTGCTCGCGGCATCTGAAGATAAGGTGTGTAAGACAAGAGGGAAAAACTAATTTGCTAAGACTTAAATGTAACATAGATGATGCAATTTTTTTCTTACTAAGGCCTTAAGGGCCAAATTCATATTTCATTCAACAAGCATCAAACATATCATACATACAAGTTCACACACTACAAATGGTTTACATCAAACCATTGCGACTCGTCTACTAGAGAGGGGGATACAACTCACACCTACACGAAGTAACTTAAAGTAAAACTCATAACTAGATAACACGGGAATCTCTAATCTAAACATCGGGCTCCTCGGGGTCTTCCTCCTCATCATCCACAATGAATCCAGCATCCTCATCACGCTCCTCATCATCAAGGTCCTCCATGAAGTCATCCTCGTCACTAATGAGGGCATTATCCTCCTTGCGGAGATCAATGCCTTCCTCCTCACCAAGGTGGCTCTCTAGACTCTCGATGTACTCAGTCCGCTCAGCCACATTGGCCTTCAACTCATCAATGGTATGATCCCTCTCATCGCGCTGGCGGCGAAGACTCTTGCGATCCCTAGCAAGAATTCCTGATAGTGCTCCTTGCCTCCACTAGTGCGAAGTGCTCAAGGTTGGCCTTGGTACGGGCACGATCGGCCTCCTGCTGAGTGGAGTACAGCAAGAAGTCCATATGATCGATGTAGGTACTCGGCTCATTTTGCCCTGGCATGTTTGCGGGACGCCCATCCGCATCACGCCGAGCAAAGTTTCTAAAGCGCTCCCCTGGACCTCCTCAACATGCAGTCCACACAAGCGGGCGTGCATATCCTGCATACCTCGGACCAAACCATTGGCCCAGGTGTTCTCCACAAGCTCAAACTTGATCCGTGGAGAACTCAAATCTCCCTTCTTGCCATGGCAACTGGCCTTGATAAGCCACCGTAGCTCTCCATCCGGGTGCTCATTGAGCACGGCTCCCTTGAACTCCGGATACAGACGATCCAGGAACAAGGTCAGGGTGGTGAAGTCGCGCTCGAAACAAAGGCTGCCACCATGGCCCAACTGGTATTGCTCAGTGAATACCGGTGCCATCTACAAAGTTTTAGATTAGATTAAGTTAGTGATCAACTCAAGTGTGCAAAATTTTAAGTAGGTAAAAACCGAAGCATGTACAAAACTTTGTAAATAGAGAGGAAAAGACTAAGCAATTTCAAACCATTACTTATATCTTTGCTTTTGTAAAGGTTTCAATTAACGCCCATTCTAACTAAGGTCTCCTATGGTCAACCTGGCTCTGATACCAACTTGTGACGACCCCAAATTTATCACAAATTCGAAGTGCCCGTTATGCATTCCACCACAATCCCAGAATCATTGTTGTGATACACATAACGTAGTTGGTAACCAGTTCCATAGACATTACAATACGATGGTTCAAATACAACGGTCATAGTGACCAAGTTCATATTACAACACAATATAGCAGCGGAAATAACGTCTTCGGGTCCATGCCTTCACCCTACAGGCAATGGCGACTCAGTAGAAGATCTTAGTTCTGATACTCTTCTTCAGACCGAACCAGCCCTAGCCTCCAGATGTGGAAAACAAAGACGACGCGCAGCTCCTCGACCCCCTCACCTCCACGGCCGGCCGGGAAGAAGAGGCACACGCGCCATCCACATCGGGTCTTCCTCCCTCGCCACCATGGCCGGCTAAGGAAGACACCCGAAGCTTTTCCTCCCACGAAGGAGACCAGGTCCTAGACCCTTTATTGGAACTGCCGGTGGAGGTGCCAAAAGACACCCAGCTCCGACCGTTGGAGCTCTCACCGAGAAGCACCACCCCGACCAGCACCCGACCCTGGCCGTCGGTCGGGAGCCTATTCCGGGCAAGACGCCCAAAACCGTGGCGAGAACGTCGCTGAAAACTTACCTACTAGAACCTAAGCTACGTCGATGCCTTCCCTCCGCCACCTTCAGTCAGCATCGCTATCGGAGGAGCTTGGGATCAGGACAGCAGATCTGGATCTCGGGAGAGTACTGTAGCGAGAAAGGGGAGAGGAGAAAGGCCCTTGTTCCAGGAAGATGGTTTTCTGCACGGATTAATAATAAGCTCTCTTTATTTGTGGTTTACGTTTTCGTCTATCGCCCGAATATGCCTTCGTATGTTGTGTCGAGTCTGTTCCGCGTTTGCCCGCACCCCACAGTACCTCCAACTATCCTAGAGTCCACCTCGAACTAGACAATTTCTGTCCCGCACTCAAATCGACGGAACCAACAAGAGTTCCAAGCGAACTCGACTCCTGCTGAATCCAGATTTCTCCCCTCTATTAAAATCCACCTATATATAGCCCATCTTCTCTGTCCACGATCCTTCTCTATCTCTACTACTACTGTCTCTATCTCTGGGAATAAGGCATCCTCGTTTTGCGTGTTTTTTCTTTGGCCAAGATTTACTCTAATAAATATATAAACAATGTTGGTATAAAATTAGCATCATTGAAAAGTACGTTTCAATACAAATACAATGATACTAATTTTACACAATGTAATCAAGTTTTAGTTGCTCTATTTATTCGGTCAAAATTTACTTTGGAATGCACATGTGCCTTATTCCTTGAAACGGAGGTAGTATTAAACAAGCAAACATTATCTCTGTTAGAACCACCTGATATGTGTACCCAAACTGATGTTTACCGCCAGATCTTGCCACCAAATTAGATCTAACCGGTCAAACTAGTCCAATCGGAGGTGTTGGGTGCACTTACCAATTAACTTGGTAGAGCGCAGATGAAATTTTCCTCCGCCCAGTCAGCTGATACGTCTCTAACGTATCTATAATTTTTGATGTTCCATGCTTGTTTTTACACCATTTGCTTAGTGTTTCATTACACTTCATGGCATTTTTATGCATTTTCCGGAACTAACCTATTAATGAGATGCCACAGTGCCAGTCCCTGTTTTCTGTTATTTTTGTGTTTCAAAAAAGTTACACAGGAAATATTCTCGGAATTGGACGAAACAAAAGCCAAACATCCAGAAATTCACCGAAGCTTCCAGAGAACCGAAGAGGAGACAAAGTGGGGCCACGAGAGGCCCACAAAATAGGGCGGTGCGACCCAGGGCTGGCCGCGCCCCCTATGTGTGTGGCCACCTCGGTCCACTTCTGACGATGCCCCTTCGCCTATAAAGACCCCCCGATGGGAAAAACCTAAACACCCGATCACTTTTCCAGAAACACATCACGATCCGCCGCCGTCATTGACCCGAGATCAGGAGGGTCCAGATGCTCTTCTCGGCACCCTGCCGGAGAGGGGAATCGCCACCGGAGGTCTTCTTCATCGCCATGCTTGCCTCCGGCATGATGAGTGAGTAGTCTATCTTGGACTATGGGTCCATAGCAGTAGCTAGAGGGTTCTCTTCTCCACCATGTGCTTCATGTTTAAATCTCGTGAGCTGCCTTACATGATCGAGATCACCGTTATGTAATTCTACATGTTGTGTTTGTTGGGATCCGATGAATATTGGTGTCACATCCCAAGATTTTATCAAATTTTGGGGGAATTTTTTTACTTTTGATTTGCTTGTGTTGATTGAAAATTCACAAGGATTTAAAACTTTTTGAGTTTATTTGAAAGCTTTATTTGAAAACTATTTTAAATCCTCTATTTATTTCTGAAGAACTTCTTTGAGAAAGAACAAGTATCAAAATGTTATTTTCATTCTTCTTTATTCAAACCTATGCAAGCTTGCTTGCAAAGGAATGAGTCCCAAAGGTGTTTTATATTTACTAAAGTTTGCCCTTCAAAATCTTGCCTGAGAGTGAATTTCAAAATAATAATTTATAAAGAATTATTCTTTAAAAGAACTATTTCTAAACCCTATTTTTATTATTTTATGCAAGCAAGTTCTCCCTACTATGCACATAAAGATTTATTGAAAAACATCTTTTATTTGAAAACTTGTTTTATTACTGATTTAGAACATTGCTTGGATGGTGTCGTGGGAATTTAGAGACAGTAGCCATGGGGAGGCTTATCGGAGGGGCTCGACGTTGGTGACGATGGGTCCGGCTCGGGATTGTGCCAAGAGAGACACCTCGGTTTACCCAGGTTCAGGGCCCTCCCGGTTGGAGGTAAATCCCTACTTCCTGCCTGCTTCGTATTGACTGGATAGTAGCGATTACAGTGCTCGTCGAGCTGTTTTGCTAGAGGAGGAAGAAGAAGATCCGATCTCCCCTATGCTAAGTGTCCAGGCCCCCTTATATAGACGGGGGCCTCGTTACAGGTTTTGGTAACGCTTCGGCCGGCTGCCGGCTCCTCGGCGGCGGCGTCCTTGGCGTGATCCCCCCCGGCCATGCTCTGGCAAAGGCACTTTATAAAGTGCCTTTTCCCTGGGCCAGCATCTGGAGGGCATATCCCCTCTCCTTCGCCTCGGATCCCGCCGTGGGGAAGGGTCTTCGTCCTCTCATTGGTCGGTCGTGGTCGTGGCGCTCGTCACTCCTGTCCTGCGCCTCTGCCGCTCTTGTCGGGACCGTCCTGCTTTTGGCCAGCCAACCGTTGAGAGGTTTTGTCTCCATCGCCCGGCTCCAGCTCTCCCCTGTGGAGTCGCCAGCCGGCTGCTGGCGCAGCCGGCCCTTCGGACGGAGCCGGTCTTCTCGTGCGGAAACCGTGTGGACTTCCTGGGACGCCAGCCGGCATACTGCCTGGCCCGTGGTGCGCCCCCTAAGTCATCCCCACGACACTAGCCCCAAAACTGGCGAAGTCTCATGGGCCAGCATGGGGCTTCGGCGGGTTCTTCTTTTCACCGAAGTCTTGCTCGTCTTCATCGAAGTCCCAGGTCCTCCGGTCCGACTTGGTCGATCTAGTCGTCGAGGCTGGGCCTTGCGGAGTTTTCCCGGCCATCTCGGGACGAACCGGCTCCAGGACGCGGCTCGGTTGGAGGCCGCGAGCCAGTGAGCCGCGAGCCGGCATGCCGCCTCCTGGGAACTTGCGCCACTTCGGATCTCGTTTCCATGCGGCGGCCGGCGCAGCATGCCAATGACTGGTCCCGTCATTTTGACTTCGGAATCATCATCGCCCCAACTTCCCAAGTCATCATGCTGAAATGACGTGTCCCATCAACTCCTCCCACGATCCGTTGTGGCAACTGTCGCAGTGGCGCACGATACGGAAGTTGGTTGCTAAAACGTCGGGGGTTATCCTTTAAATCTCGAAGCCTTCAAGGGTTTTCCTCACTCTCGAGCGCTTCGCTTCCTTCACCTGTCGCCTCCGCTTCCCTGCCTGGCCGGAACCGTCGCCTCCACAACTCCCGCTCCAGTCTCAATGTCAGCATCCGGGGCGAACTGCGGAGCCGGGGCCGGCGACGGGTCAGGCGAGCGTGGTCGCCCGCTCGGTGGCCTGGCGGGTATGCCGTCGATGCCTCGGAAACGCGGTCGCCCGCAGGGCAGCCGCAACAAAAAGACCTTGGCCGCGCTCACGGCAGCGGCTGGCACTACGGCCGCCACCCGGCCTCTCGGGATCGGCCGCCCCTCCAACATTGCCGCGGCCCCTGGCGGGATCGCGGCTACGGCCGGCGGCGGCGCCGTGGTTCCCGCGGCCGCGACCTCTGTCGCCGGCCTCACCGGGACGCCCCTGCAGGCGGCAGCGGCCCTCGTCGGCGCCGCGGTGGCGTTCGGGGCTGCTCCTCCGGGCCTCGCTGGCATGGACGTCGGCGGCTCTTCCAGCGCGGCCACCGGGAAAGTGCGGAAGGCGCCGCCGCAGCCGCCCACCAGGCAGCGGCTTTCCTATGTTCCGGTGCATGGGTTTGCCACTGCCTTGGCGCCCCTGCTGGCTGGGAGCAATGAGCGTCTACCGCTCCCTGCCAGCTTCGTCGGCACCATGGGGAAGAATCCCCCGACGAGCTTCATGATCGAGGACGGCAGCGGCGGGCAGCCGCTGTATGACGTCGAGGTCCTCCATGACGGGGAGGGGAAGAGCTACCTCACCGGGGGGTGGGGGCAGTTCTTCCACGACTACGGCCTGGAGCGGGGGTGGTCTCTCATCCTGACCCACCGCGCCGGGTCGCACATCCTCTGCGTCCGCGTCATCGACGGCTCTGGCTGCGCCCGCGCCTACTCCCCCTGGCCATGATTGGCGAGTTGCCCCGAAGCCTCCCTCTCGGCGACGTCGTCGTCAATAGGAGTCTAGGGGTTAGGCGGGGGAGTCCTTTTGCTATTCCGGCCCTTAGCGTGGCCCTTATTATGTAACCACCAGCCGTATGGCTAAGAACCTTCTTTATTTTCCTGCAAATCTTCACTTGCCCTTCTTTGTTTGCTATGTGAATGTCTTTCTCAATTGTGTACTTTTGCCATCACGCAAAATGTCTTCTGCTTGATACTGCTGCGCCGCGATGGTTCTTCTCTTAGCGAAATCGCTTGTTGCGCGAATCCGTAGGTAGGGACTACGATAGTCACTGGCCTGCGCAAACGCTTCGGGCGGAGCTCCTCCGGCTTCGATGCAGAGGGAACAATGCTCCTGCTAGCCGGCTCTGGGGAGCGCAGGCTAGCTCCGGCTCCAGCACGGATGGACCGGCGCTTCTGCTGGCCGGCTCCAGGAAGGATGGGCTGGCTCCGGCTCCAGCGCGAACGGAACGGGAACCGCATCTTGCACCGGCTCGGCCAAGGGTCGGAGTCGGCGCGTTCCCTTTCCCGAGCCTTCGCACGTTCCAAGTCACGATTGGAGTAGGCCTCCTGGTTTCCGGCTTTAGCCGTTGCTTTGCGAGTGTTAGGTTTTGATTTCGCTGCTCGTTTACCGATCGTGTCGCAGCGCCAGCTGCTCGAACAGCCGGCGAGGTACTGGAGCTGGCCTGCTTCTGAGGGCCAATTCCCTTTCCCCCTAGCCCCCGAGTTTTGGGGTAGCTGGACTGACAGCTAGCTCGAAACTAATTTTTCACGAACGACGCCAATCGCCAAGCGAGGTAGCTCTAGCTTCGAACCTCTTGGGCATGGCTTCTCAGCCCAAACGTCAAAAACTGTGCCTATCAGCTACTCGCTAGCTTTGCATTTGCTCGGTTCCCTCAACCTTTTCCTTAATCTTCCCACCCTTCGGCCCTTCTACCCCCAACCGGCAGCCTGGTGCCGGTTGGTCTCCCTTGGGCCGGCAGCCGAATGCCGGCCTAGGGTGGGAGCGTGCCGCGGAGTGAGAAGTAGTACTTCGGTCTATCGGGCCCTCGACTCGTGCTAGCCTACGATTAGTTGATAGACACTGCCCTTAACGCTTGGTTGAGCGGTTTTTCTATCGTTTGTGGTTCTGCTCCGCGGCTTTCCCTCGTATGTGGCCTGCCGGCTCCTATCCATCCGGCTACGCGGAGCCGGAAGGTGGAGGTTGGGCTCGAGACCTTCGTCATACGCAGTACTCATCCGGCTGGCGAGAGATCGATCATTTTCGGGGCAGCCGGCTGTGGCTCGGTGCCTGGAGCCGGCTGCCGGTCAAGTGAATAGCGCAGGAAGCAAAAACATGCACGGAGTGTTTTTCCCCGGAGCCGGCCGTAACTTGCCGTTCCGTTTTCCTTTATTCATTGACACATTTTTCGGGGTACAAGCTTTCGCCTTAACAGAAGAAAGGTCTTAGGAGACTGATATTCCAGGGACGCTCGGTCTCCTTGTCAGAGTTATCTGCCTTGTTCTTTCTGGGCTCTTGTGCGTCAATGAGGTAATACGCCCCATTGCCCAACACCCAGCTGACAATGAACGGTCCCTCCCAGGGAGGAGACAGCTTATGCATGCCTTTAGTGCTTTGGACCAGCCGGAGTACGAGATCACCTTCACGAAACGCGAGCGGGCGAATTTTCCGGCTGTGGTATCGTCGCAGCTGCTACTGGTAGAGCGCTGATCTAGCCAGAGCCTGCTCTCGAGCCTCCTCGAGGAGGTCGATGCCGTCTTCGCGAGATTCTTTTGCTTGTTTCTACGTGTACTGGACAATTCTGGGCGCGTCGAACTCGATGTCCGTGGGTAACACCGCCTCTGCTCCATAGACTAGGAAGAAGGGTGTGAAGCCCACAGAGCGGTTTGGAGTGGTGCGCAGGCTCCAGAGCACTAAGGGTAGCTCCTCGACCCAACAGCCGGCTGAGCGCTCGAGAGGCTCGACCAGTCTTGGTTTGATGCCGGCCAGGATCAGCCCATTTGCCTTTTCCACTTGTCCATTTGACTGAGGGTGCGCCACAGACGCTAGGTCCAGCCGGATGCCTTTCTGACCACAGTAATCAGCAAAGACTCCCTTTGCAAAATTCGTCCCATTGTCGGTGATGATGCTGTGGGGTACTCCGTATCTTGTGATGATCTCGTTGAAGAACTTGATCGTGGACGAGCCGTCGAGCTTCTTGATTGGCTTGGCCTCGATCCACTTGGTGAACTTGTCCACGGCCACCAGCAGATGCGTCAAGCCCCCGGGTGTGGTTTTGAATGGCCCTACCATGTCCAGGCCCCAGACAGTGAACGGCCAGGTGAGCGGGATGGTCTTGAGGGCTGCCGCTGGAGTGTTTCTGTGCTTGGAGAAGCGCTGGCAGCCGTTGCACTGCTTCACCAGCTGCTCTGCATTCTGCTTGGCCATTGGCCAGTAGAAACCGTGACGGAAGGCCTTGGCCACCAAAGCTCTGGAAGAGGCATGATGCCCGCATTCCCCTTGGTGTATCTCCCTTAGCAGCTCCATCCCTTCTTCCTGCTCGATGCACTTCTGGAAGATGCCTGACACGCTGCGCTTGTACAGCTCGCTGTTGATGATGGTGTATGCCCCAGCTCGACGCTGAATTCGCCTAGCTTCCACTTCGTCTTGCGGCAAGTCTCCAGTGATGAGGTAGTTGGAGAATTGCTCCGCCCAGGAAGGTATCTCCCGTATGTGGAAGACACTGGCGACCAGAGGATCAGCAGCCCCCGGGTCCGTCGTCGAGCCGGCTTCGCCTGGTTGTCCGGCTGGGGGAGCGGGCGTGGAGCCGGCAGTCCCCTCGTCCTTCGTCGAGCCGGCCGCGCTGGGCTGGCCGGCTAGCTCCTTCAGCCCCGAGGCGGCAGCCCCCGGGTCCGGTGACGGTACCAGAGCCGGGGCCGGGTCTCCAGGCACGTAGATGGATATGGATTCTGGTGAAGGCTTGATGGACGGCTTGTGGATGATCTCCAGGGATACTCCGGCTGGGATGTCCTGCTTGGTGGAGCCGATCTTGGACAGCCGGTCTGCCTCCTCATTGTTTGCTCTGGGGACATGGTGGAACTCGCAGCCCTCAAAGAATCCGCTGAGCTGCTGCACGTAGAAGTGATAGGAGGCCATGTTGGCGTCCTTAGCGTCCCAATCTCCTGAGACCTGGTGTGTTACCAGGTCGGAGTCTCCGAAACAAAGAATCCTCCTGATTCCGATCTGCTTGGCCATCTTGAGCCCATGCACCCGGGCTTCGTATTCGGCGACGTTATTCGACGCACGGAAGTGCATCTGCAGCACGTACTGCAGCTTGTCTCCCTTGGGAGAGGTGAGGACGACGCCGGCTCCCAAGCCCCCGAGCAGCTTGGAGCCATCGAAGTGCATGCACCAATGGGTGGAGTCTGGAGCCGGCGGCAAGTACTGGTGCTCTCCCCAGTCTGCGAAGAAATCCGCTATGATCTGCGACTTGATCGTCGTCCTGGGCTTGTACTGAATGGTATGAGCTGCGAGCTCAATCGCCCACTTGGCCACTCTTCCCAACGCGTCCTTGCATCCGATGATCTCCAAGAGCGGAGTGGTGCTCACCACCGTGATTGGGTGCTCCTCGAAGTAGTGCTTCAGCTTCTTGGCCGCCATGTACACGCCATACGCGACCTTCTGATAGTGCGGGTAATTCTGCTTAGAGAGAGTGAGCACCTCACTCAAGTAGTATACCGGGCGCTGAACCGGCAGCTCTTTGCCTTCCTCGGTGCGTTCCACCACGATCACCATGCTGATGACGCGTGGGGTCGCTGCGATGTAGAGCAGCATTGGCTCTCGCGGAGCCGGCGCTGCCAAGACTGGCGCGGTAGACAAGGCTCGCTTGAGGTCGTTGAAGGCGTCATCCGCGCGCTGGGACCAAACGAAGTGGTTTGTCTTCTTCATCAGCTGGTACAACGGCATGGCCTTCTCCCCGAGCCGGCTGATGAACCGGCTAAGCGAGGCCAGACAACCAGCGAACTTCTGCACATCTCTGAGCTGGGTGGGCTTCTCTAGGGCCTCGATGGCTTTTATCTTCGAGGGGTTAGCCTCAATCCCTCGCTGGGAAACGATATAGCCTAGGAGCTGTCTAGCCAGCACACCGAAGGTGCACTTCTCAGGGTTGAGCTTCATGCGATAGCGCCGCAGGTTGGTGAAGGTCTCCCTGAGGTCATCCAGGAGCGTGCCGCTCTGCTTGGTCTTCACCACCACATCGTCCACATAGGCGTGCACGTTCCTACCAATCTGCCCTTGCAGACATCGCTGCATGGTTCGCTGGTAAGTGGCTCCAGCGTTCTTCAGGCCGAATGGCATGGTGACGTAGCAGTAGGCTCCATATGGGGTGATGAAGGAGGTCTTGATCTGATCCGGCTGGAAGAGCGGGATCTGGTGGTAGCCTGAATAGGCGTCCAGGAAGGACAACAGGTCACAGCCGGCTGTGGAATCGATCACCTGGTCAATCCGTGGCAGTGCGAAAGTATCCTTGGGGCAGGCCTTGTTGAGGCCGGTGTAGTCGATACACATTCGCCAAGTGTTGTTCTTTTTCAGGACCAAGACTGGGTTCGCGAGCCAGTCAGGGTAAAACACTTCCATGATGAAGCCGGCTGCAAGGAGCCGGGCAATCTCCTTGCCAATTGCTTTCCTCTTCTCTTCTGCGAACCATCGCAGCGGCTGCTTGACCGGCTTAGCGTCCGGCCGGACGTTGAGCGAGTGCTCAGCCAGCTCCCTCGGCACACCAGGCATGTCCTTTGGTGACCATGCAAAGATGTCCCGATTCTCACGGAGGAAGCTGGTGAGCTCGCTTTCCTATTTGGCAGACAAGCCGGTGCCGATGATGACGTACTTGGAGGGGTCGCTTTCGTCCAGCAGGATCTTCTTGGTATCGTTGGCCGGCTTGAATTGCTCCACCGGCGACTGGCGAACTGGCACATCTTGCTGAGTCAGCTCCACGCGATGTAGAAGCTGCCTCTTCTCCTCGGCGACGACCAGCGCCTCTGCCAGCTGCGAGCTTTCCTTGGCGCAGGCCAGGGACTTCTTGAAGCTTCCCGAGACTGTGATCACGCCTCTGGGCCCTAGGAGCTTCATCTTCAGATAGGCGTAGTGCGGGACAGCCATGAACTTAGCCAGGGCCGGTCGGCCTAGCAGTGCGTGGTAGGGACTGCTGATGTCCACCACCTCGAACCAGATAGGCTCGCGGCGGCTATTCCCCTTCTTTCCGAAGAGAACCTCCAGCTGCACCTTGCCCAAAGGGGTGCAAGAATGCCCAGGCACGATGCCATGGAAGGTGAGCCGGCTAGGTTTCAGTTGAGCAAGCGGGATGCCCAACTTCTCCAGAGAGCTCCGGTAAAGAAGGTTGATACTACTGCCACCGTCGATGAGCACGCGGGAGAACCGGCACATGTGCGTATCGGAGCACACGACAGGGTCGACGACCAGGGCGTATTCTCCAGGGCTGGGCATCAGCCTTGGGTGGTCCTCGCGCCCCCAGGTAATGGCCGCCTCGGACCAATGCATGAACTGGGGTTCTGCAGGCATCACAGCATTCACCTCTGCCTCGTGCCAAAGGTCGTTCCTTTTATCCTTGCCGGGGGTAATGAAGATGTGATACTGCTCCACATCCGTCGGGAAGTCATCATCTTGATCCGGCTCGCCTCCAGCCGGTTCGCGCCGTTGGTCCTCCTGACCTCCAGCCGGTTGTGCTTGCGGCGTACTGGGGATCTGTCGAGCGCGCTGCTCCAGCTCTCTCATGAAACGGCACTGACGCGTGGAGTGGGTCGCTTCCCTGCCCGGGGAGGTGTGAAACTTACACGGCTGATCAAGTGCAGCATCGAGGGTGTACTTGCCCTCTTTGCGCCCATGACCGCTGCTTGCAGCCCCCGGGCCTCCTTGGTCAGGGGCCGCTCGCTTTGAGCTAGCGGATCCCCTAGAGGTCGCCTGAACGTGGTCTAGCCACAGGTGGATGTGCAGCGCCGATGGGTGAGCCTGGGACTCCGACCCTGGTGCTGACTCCCGGGACTGTCATGGCCTGCCTGCCCCGCCACCTTGCTGGGCGCGGCGGCCTTGAGCGGTACCGCTGGGAGCACGGCCGCCGTGCCCACGCCCTCCGCGGCCTCGGCCTGCCGATGGCGACCGCTGGATCTGGCCAGGGACAGCGGTGGCGAAGCTGCGGCGCAGGTCACGGGCGAGCTCGGTCGGTGCGTCTCCGTGCACGTCGTAGAACTCGCCGAGCGTGGTGCTCGCGCGGCGTCGGTTGGTCTCATCCTCAGCCACCTTACCAAGGAGAACGAGGCGCGTCCGCTCCAAGGCCTCGGCGACCCGAGTGGGATCGATGACGCGGTCGAGGGGAGCGCGCAGGTCCACCACGGAGACGTCCGGGGCGTCCCGCTCTGGGAGTGAAGCATCTTGCTCCTGTGGAGGTGGGCGCTCGAGCGACGGGCGCTCAGGGCGCGGTGAGTCGCCGCCCTCATCCTCTCCCAGGGCCATCACCTCAACCAAAATGCCAAGACTGCTGCTTTCGCCGCAGCTCGAGCCTCCGTCGCAGGGAGAGTCGAAGACGTCGGTGACCTCCTCCGGGAAGGGCTTGGCGACGTAGAAACGGTGGCCGCCGACATCGAGGAAGGAACCGCCATTGCCGAAGCCGTTCTTGAAGTGGGCCAAGTTGTCGTCGATGCAGTCGAAGGTGCCAAACCTCCAGACGAGGCCGGAGGCGACCTTCTCGCCGGAGGGTCCCGGCCGGAACTTGACTCCGCTCGCCACCGCGCTTTGCCCCACGGTGGGCGCCAACTGTCGTGGGAATTTAGAGACAGTAGCCATGGGGAGGCTTATCGGAGGGGCTCGACGTTGGTGACGATGGGTCCGGCTCAGGATTGTGCCAAGAGAGACACCTCGGTTTACCCAGGTTCAGGGCCCTCCCGGTTGGAGGTAAACCCCTACTTCCTGCCTGCTTCGTATTGACTGGATAGTAGCAATTACTGTGCTCCTCGAGCTGTTCGGCTAAAGGAGGAAGAAGAAGATCCGATCTCCCCTATGCTAAGGGTCCAGGCCCCCTTATATAGACGGGGGCCTGGTTACAGGTTTTGGTAACGCTTCGGCCGGCTGCCGGCTCCTCGGCGGCGGCGTCCTTGGCGTGATCCCTCCCGGCCATGCTCTGGCAAAGGCACTTTATAAAGTGCCTTTTCCCTGGGCCGGCATCTGGAGGGCATATCCCCTCGCCTTCGCCTCGGATCCCGCCGTGGGGAAGGGTCTTCGTCCTCTCATTGGTCGGTCGTGGTCGTGGCGCTCGTCACTCCTGTCCTGCGCCTCTGCCGCTCTTGTTGGGACCGTCCTGCTTTTGGCCAGCCAACTGTTTAGAGGTTTTGTCTCCATCACCCGGCTCCAGCTCTCCCCTGCGGAGTCGCCAGCCGGCTGCTGGCGCAGCCGGCCCTTCGGACGGAGCCGATCTTCTCGTGCGGAAACCGTGTGGACTTCCTGGGACGCCAGCCGGCATACTGCCTGGCCCGTGGTGCGCCCCCTAAGTCATCCCCACGACAGATGGTTAGAAGAACTTAGGAATTTGGTTTGAATTGAGTGGAAGCAATTTGCAAAAGATTTGATTCAATTTAGAAATCAGAAAAATAGAAAAGAGAAAAGAAAACAGAAAAAAAGAAAGAGGGCGCCGGGGACAGATTCGGCCCAGCTCCGAATCCGGCCCGAAGCCCATCTAGCGAAAAACCCAAAAGGGTATCGCTCTCTCCTCTCCCTCCCACCGACAGGTGGACCCCACCTATCAGGATCGCCTCCCACCTCTGGACAGAGACCTGGCCGAGCCCGACACCCCCGTAGCCGTCCGATCTCCTCCGTGACGAACCCTAGCCCCTCTCCACGCAATCCCGCACCTATAAAGCCCCTTGGACTCCCTCCCCCGCCTCCTTTTCCCTCTTCACGCGAGATGCAGAAAGGATGGCAGAATTCGCCATCAGAGTCCCGCCCATCTGCAAGCATCACCGGTGAAATTCATCGCCCACGGTGAGCCCCGTGCTCCCTCTCTCCTCCTAATCTTCCCCTCATCCTCCGGCGCACCTCCCTGATGCGTTCCCTGACTCTTACCTGCAGCGTATCCGCACCGGCAACCGCACCCGAGGGCAATCTCCGCTCCGACCAAGTATCCAAAAATTATAAATTTGTAGTCTCTGTAATCCTCTAAACATGTAGAACATCATAGAATTAAGAAAATTCAAAATTGATATGTGCACACACTTTGTGCATTCAAATCTATCCAATTCATTGTTCTGATCATAATTTAAATTCTATAACTTACTTTTGAATGATTCCAATTGTAGTGACTTTGTTTTACTGCAAGCTATCCAAATACACCACTTCCATATTTTATTGAACCACTTCATAATTATTCAAATTCCAATATGAGAATTTGAGTATTTCCTATATCAATTAATTTTAGTACTTTTTCAACTAATGTTTCCTTCTACTTTAGTAAATCCTATGATCATACCCATTTATCAAATATCATCTAGACATCACCTTGATCCATATCTTGTTCATCTAAACCATTTAGCCTAATTCATATTTATTCAAATTGCAATTGTGCTACTTGAGTAGAATATGAATTAATCTCAATCAAATATTCTATCCTTGTTATTGTAGTGTTGATTCAATTTTACTACCATAACTTATGATCATATTTCATAATGTTCAATTAAACCTTTGAGTTATGTTCTCAAATGTCAATCATTCATACCCAATCCTATGCCTACCTAAACTTGTTCACTTGTATTGAACTATTCAATTAGCAAATGGGTTAATTGAGTAAATCAATGCACTAAGAATCTTTGCCTAAAGCCTAAGTGCAATGCATACTATTTAAGAATAATTGTTGTCACACTTATTCAATAGTAATGTTGTTGCACAATTCAACACTTGTGTGATCTAATTCACATGAGTTTTATCAAGATTTTGTTCATGCTTTAATAAAGCATAAAGACTTCATCACTTATATCTTGTTCAACTCAATTCTCTCCAATCATATTGATCCTTTTCCAACTAAGATCTCAAACCCATGTCTCATAATCCATAATTCCTTTGGCATATCCTTCTTATCATAACATCTCAATACATCTAAAATGTTTAACCAACACTTTTCAATTGTTTGATTTGTTTGAATGTGTTTGTATGGTATGTTATTTTGTGCTATAGTTCGTGTGAAGAGCTACAAGATTAGTTGAGAGAAGTGGAAAGATCGTATTCTTCAAAAAGGCAAGTGACACACATATCTTCTACCTATTTTTATTATGCATTAGTGATTTCAGTAGTATGCATGATAGGTGAATGTTCAACTGTTTATAAAGTGCTAGATCCGAGTAGTGAGTAGATATCCCTCAAACACCACCTGGTAGGATGTTAAATACCTAAATATTGATGCTATGCTTTGATCATATGAAAAGTTGTTTTGTGAATAAATTAACAACTTCAACTAAAATGAACTACCTGGGTGGAGTGGTAAGATAGAGGCAGCGAAGTAGGTGGGTCCTGGGGCACATGCTAGGACAGATGTATAGCTCAGGATGCCGCTCGGGATGGCCACTCAGGATTCAAGAGATTAATAAGGCTTCCATAATTAAAGTACTTCCAGTGCAGCCTTATGACAATATAGGCTCTGTCAAGAAAGAGTAGGATTAAGGGTTCAACCAAGAGTACTGACAGCAGGTGGTAGCATAATATAGGGGGTACGGTCAGACTAGTTTGGTTGAATGCTTTTTCTGAAAGGTCTTGTTAATTTTATGTATGGGCATAAAATGAAGGATAAGGTGAAAGTGCACAACCCTTGCAAGGTGTTAAAATCTAATCGATTAGCCGAGTCCTCGGAATGGACAATTGAGTCTCTAGCCATGGAATGATCGGAAGAATCTCATCATCTTTTCTGAATGCTTTAAAACTTGACTAGAAACAATCAGGAGAAGCTTTAAAAACAAGTACAACTTCAAGAATTGCAATCCAAATAAAAACTATGGCATCCTCTCCCAACCCTAAACCCTAGCCACCTTCGTCACCGGCGATCTCCCTGATCTCTGGTGATCCACCCATTCCCTTCCACTCATTATCTTCGGCGCTCTCTCCTCTCCATCTCCATACCCAAGTCTCTTCCCCCATGTCTTCGAATTCATCAAGGTTGGCGGGACAATGGAAAGTGTCTTTCGAGGTGATCTCGAAGGAAAAGCAAGTCCAGAAGCAAGATCTGCAAGGTGAGTTGCATCTTTGGGCAAAGGATTGGGTGGTTCTTTTGTCGGTTTTCGACATGATGGTCGCTAGTCGACATCTGTCGAATGGTGAGCGGATCTGTGTGGGATCTACTTTCAAATTCCCACTCCATTCCGTGAAGGTTTTATCCTGTGACTTTTTCCCCAAGTTTCACCGATCGGTTGCGGAGGTATGTGTTCCTACTGCTCCTGCCTCTTGTTTGATCGCCCTAGATTAGCGTTGGAAGGTTTCTTATTCCACTCTAGAAGATCTAGATCATGCTCGTATGAAATGCTATGATGGCACTCTGCAACATTCTTCCTCAGAAAACTGGTTAATTCTGAAGAATGCCAAAGGTGATCCAATTACTATTAAGAGTTCCAAGAAACCTTGTTTTCAAAAAGGAGATAAAGTTCAGTTCCCATTACATGTGGTTAGAATTGGTGTTTGCTTGGCTACTCTGATTACGACTCCTTTGGTGGTAGTGCAAGACCAGGGGATTTCAGAGACTGCACCTGCTATAACTTCACCAGTGTCTATTGTGCCTCAGTCAGACATTGCCTCCTCTTCTGGAGTCAATGATGAGGTGGCCACGGCCGTTTATGATTCTATTGCACTTGGGCTGGACTTCTCTTTTGGAATTTCTCTGGCCAAAGAAATTAAAAGGATTTTTGCATCTACGGTGTACCCTGGCAAGAATGCTGCACACTTTACTATGGTGGTATCATTTGGTAGATCCTCATTCCGGCTAACTGAGGAATCAGTGGGACTAGCTCTAGAAGCGGCTACAGGAGGCTACTGTGGAATGTTGCAAGTCTCATTTATCAGTGAAAGAGTCTTCTCCTTTGCGGTTGCAAACAAGGATGTTGCTTTTCATATCTTGAACAGAAGAAGTTTTGCTTGCAGTAAGTTTAAATGTTTCTTTCATCTTTGGGGTGCTGGTGGCCCGAATTGGAAGCGGGAATTTCACCTTTGGCAGAAGGAGTGTGCTCAAGAGTGGACTCTTATTAGCCCAAACAAACGTAGAGCTTCTCTTGGGGTCTCGGCTTTGGCTAAGCCTAAACCTAAATCTGCTATCAAACATACAGAACCAAACAGGAAAAATTGGTTTTTGCTGAGAAGATTCACTATGAAGCTCACAAGGGTTATGCTCCAGTTGAGACCAAAGATTCGAATGACCATCTTCATTGGCAATGGACTAAGACGCAGCCCCCAATTAAATTTGGTACAATAGTTCCCTTGTCAAAGGATGTTTCTCTGAAGGAAAATGTGAATTCTTCAGTTGTTGTGCAGTCCCCGCCTATTGATAACCGTGTTGTTTCAGAGTCCCAAGTTTCTGATGAAAATATTCTTGTTAGTCAGGAATCAACTTGTTTGGAAGAGGTGGTCGAGGATATTGCGTTTCGATTTTGGAAATGCAGTAAATGTCTCTCAATGGGGCATATTGTGGCTGATTGCACAAATCAAATCAGATGCAAATCTTGATACTTCTATGGTCATATAGCAAAAAATTGTATTAAAGGTTTGGCTAAAAGTAGAAAGCAGTGGGTACCAAAAAGGGCAACCCCGGATTTCTTGGCCCATAATTCTCGGGACAGCCCATTACTATTGACATCTGCCATTTCGGTTCCCAGGGTTTCTCCTATAGCTACGCCTGATCAGCTGGGGGCGCCCATATCTCCACGTTCCAATCTACAACCTCTCCTGATACTGAGTACTCCATGGCGAACTTTGAAGTGGATCCTCTGCCTTGGCTTCCATGGGGGCACCATGTCATCGACGGCAGTCCAATGAGACTTCCTCGCTTGTTCTACTACCCTATTGAAGATCCTCTGCCGCAGCATCAAGCGTTCTGTTATGCGATGGTGCATCCTGCGCCGCCGCCACACCAAGAGGGATTCTGGCGTGATCAGGTTCGTGACTTGCTCATTGGTCCTCTGCATCATGATCTGGTTGAAGTGCAACCTAGCTTGTTCGGAGTCGGTCTTTATCAGTTTAGTGGTCCTAATGCGGTGAATGCTCTGGTGCAACATGGTCTGTATCCCCTGCCTCCGCTCCATCACAACAGATCTATCCGATTTGTCCCTGTTAATGATGCTATCAATCACCGTGCTACCCAGGGTTTTTGCACTGGCTGGCTAATGATCTTAGGAATTCCCCCAGATTACCGCAATGACGTGCACATTGCCAATGCAATTTCTAGTTTTGGGAAATTCCACTTCTGGAACAGAGTTGATCCTATCAAGTGTAGGGCATTAGTTTGTGCTTTGTTTCCTTCACCTGCTCATGTTCCTAGAGATGTGGTATTTGGAAAATTTGCTAATGTTGGAGGGGTGCGTGAATCCTAGACTGCTCGAGTCTATATTCTTACTGCTGAATTTGCTGATGCGCTGCCTGTGGATGAAGATCAGATGCCCCCTAATGGTAATCCTCATCCTCTTCCTGGAAACATACAATTCAATCAGAATATGTTTGTTGGTCCTTAGTTTCCAGAAATCAGATGGGATGCTATTCCAGAGGAAAATGTTCAGCAAAATGATCATGGTCATGATCAATTATTGGGTCATGGTAATGTGGAGGAAGTTGAAGAGGTGGAGCAAGAATCCATGGTGCTTGATCCTTTAGATGACTCTGATTCTTCAGTTAATGCAGGTGGTAACAATAGTGAGATGGATATGGTTTTGTTTGGGAACTTTCAGCAACAGCCTCAACATGATCAGGTGCTGCAAGTTGGAATAGGTCAGACAGTATATGGCCCTGTTCTGCCGCCTGAAATGCTTTGGAAAAATTTATTCTCTAACATGATGCCTCATATTTTGTCCTCGAAAGTCCCTATGTCTTTATCCTCTATCTCATTTGGCTGGGTGAAAAGGTCTTGGCAGGAGGGGTTTTTGATGATTTATCTTGGAAAGTTACTGTGGATCAGAGTGTGCAGAAAAGGAAAATGGTCGTGCCAAGACGTAGGGTGGCAAGGGCACTTCAGTTTGAAAGTGAGAGTCAGCATCTGGTCACTGAAGACATGCCTAGTTTCTCTGCATCTCCAGTTACTGTCAGAAAGAAGAGGACTCGCAAGGCTGTGACTCCTCTTGTCCAACCAGAAGGACGTAGGTTCACGAGAAGCTGTCTTAAATCTGATGGTTTTAGGCCTCCCCTGATCAGAGACTCTACTCCTAAAGCAAAGAAGAAAAAGATTAGAGCCAAACTGCTAATTGTGCCAGCTGATACTGAGAACCTTGCAAGTGGAAATTCTGCTAATGACAATACTGAACTGTTGAGTGATTTTGATAATGTCCCTACCACTCCAATTTCAGTTATGCTAAATGTGGGAGTGGCTTTGGGTGTTCCTCGTCAGAAGCTCACAAGGGAACAACTTGAAGCTGATCTGGATGGTGCCAAGCCTCAAGAGAAGGTTAATGGAGAGTGATGCTGCTCAAATGGTGTCAAGGCCGCACTATATACTGGGCCTTTATCTAGTCGTGTCTGTGGGTTGCACCTTATATGTGTTGCTCATTTATGTGTTCGGTTTGCACTGTGGATCTTTTCATATTTTGTCAGACTTATTTGTGTGTGAGTCGGTGATGGTATGGTCGTGGTGTTATGCACTCGACAGTATTTTGTTAAACACTATGGTGATTTAATGGTGAAGATTACTAGTAGAAAATGGCATGTCCTGTGTTGGAATGTGCATGGTCTAAATGCTAAAGATAGGCAGAGAGCTGTGAGATCCAAAATCGATGAAAGTGAGTGTGATATAATTTGCCTTCAGGAGACAAAGTGTGAGTCATTTGATTGGAGGCTTATTAGGAAATTTTGCCCTAAAAGATTTGATCAATTTGCTTTCTCTCCTTCGGTTGGGGCATCTGGTGGCATTATAGTTCTTTGGAACTCTTCCATCTTTTCGTGCGTCCTAGTTGAAGTGCAGCATTTTGGTATTATTATTAATTTCACCTCAGTGCACAATAATGCAAATTGGACGCTATTGTCAGTGTATGGTCCTTGCAGTGGGCTTCTGCATGATAATTTTGTGGCATGGCTTTATAATCTGAATATTCAAGCTTTGGAAAATTGGTTGCTTATTGGTGACTTCAACTTCATAAGGTCTAAAGATAATAGAAACAAGGAGGGGGGGTAACATAAGTGACATGTTTTTGTTCAATGAAATTATTGGCCACCTTGGGCTCCTTGAATTACCTCTCAAAGGCCATGCTTATACCTGGTCAAATATGCAGCAAAACCCTCTTCTTGAGCAATTGGATTGGTTCTTTACCAGCAACAATTGGATTGTTGATTTTCCAAATTCCATGGTTTTACCCTTGGCGAAGACAGGATCGGATCATGTGCCATGTGTGGTGTGCATTGATACAAATATTCCTAAAGCTAAAATCTTTTGGTTTGAGAATTATTGGGTTGACCTTCCGGGCTTTACTCAATGTGTTTCAAATTCTTGGTCTAATGAATCCAGTAAAAGATATAGCTTGGCAATTCTGGCTGATAAGTTGAAAAGCTTAAGATATGAGCTTAAAAAATGGCACACAAGTCTTGCTCGTTTGAAAGGTTTAATTCAAAATTGTAATAAAGTGATATTCCTTTTGGACACCTTGGAAGAGAAAAGACCTCTATTTAGATCAGAGTTCAATTTCAGGAAAATTGTTAAGTTACACCTTGAGGACCTTCTCCTTGCGAAATGTAATTACTGGCGCAAGCGTTGCACAATAAGATGGATTAAACAGGGCGAAGACAATACCAAATTCTTCCATGCAATGGCAACGGAGAGATTCAGACATAATGCAATTGCTTTGTTGCAAGATAATGATGGTAATGATGTTTCTGATCATGATTTGATGGCAGCTCTGCTTTGGAATGATTATAAAAATAGAATGGGAACTTCAAAGGGAATTGATATGCAATTTGATTTAGAGAGAATAATCAATCCAGTGGAGGGGTTGGACTCTTTGACTGTACCTTTCACTAAGAAGGAGATGGATGAGGTGGTTATGTCCATGCCAGTAGACAGAGCTCCTGGGCCGGATGGTTATAATGGGCTGTTTGTGAAAAAGTGCTGGCCCATTATTCAAAAGGAGTTTTACCGCCTAGCTAAAGATTTTCATAATGGGATGGTGAAGCTGCAAAATATAAATGGTTCATACATTACTTTGGTACCTAAAAAAGTGGGGGCTGTGCAAGTAAATGATTTTTGCCCAATCTCTCTCACCAATGTTTGCATGAAATTCCTGACTAAGTTGGCTGCAAATAGACTTCAAGGGAAAATTTTATTCTTGCTTCTAAAGTTGATAGCCTTGCCCATGATGTTGAACTTCTGAAATTAAAAGTGTCACCTAATGATGTGACAGAGAACAATGTTTCTGCTACTGCTAATGCTATCCAAGTTAGAATTGATGAAAATGTTAGGATGCTAGCAGAATTGCATGCCAGGTGGGAAAGAGAAGATGAGATGGCTAGAGAGATGAAGGTATGTGCCATTACTACCTCTAATGATGTTGCTCCTAATGCTATCAATCCTCTTACTTTGATTGGTGTAGAGAAAACTCCCACTCCTTGTGTTAAAAAGCCTAAAACTGCTAAAACTTTTCTCAAAAGAGTGCTGAAATTTTTCAGAGTGTAGGAGATGATAGCTCTATTTCCTTTAATGATTTTGATGTTGATGGCTGCAATATATATGAAGTTATTTTGTTCTTACAAAAGCTTGCTTTGACTCCCAATGCTAGTTCTTTAAATGTTGCTTTTACTAAGCATATTACCAATGCTCTCATAAAAATTAGGGATGAAAAGTTGAAGCAAAAAGCTTCTATTCCCAAGAAGTAAGAAGATGGTTGGGAACCCATCATTGATATGCATGTTAATGGTTTTGATTGCCATGATTTATGTGATCTAGGTGCTAGTATTTCTATTATGCCTAGAAATATTTATGACATGCTTGATTTACCACCGCTTGAAAAGTGTTATTATGATGTTCCTATTGCTGATGTTGCTAAGAAGAAACCTTTGGGAAGGATTAATGATGTTCTTATTGTGGTTAACAATAACCTTGTTCCCATTGATTTTCTTGTCATGGATGTTGAATGCAATGCTTCATGTCCTATTATTTTGGGAAGACCCTTTCTTCGAACTGTAGGTGCCATCATTGATATGAGGGAAGGCACCATCAAATATCAATTTCCACTCAAGAAAGGTATGGAACACTTCCCTATAAATAGAAATAAATTAGTGCTTGACTCTATTCTTAGAGCAAATTATGAGCTTGATGCTTCATCACTCGATATTACTTGATTCACAATTTTCTGCTCCTAGCTCAAAGGCTTTAAAGAAAAGCACTCTTAGGAGATAACCCAATGTTTTTACATTCAGTTATTTTTCTTTTATTTGAGTCTTGGAAGTTATTACTACTGTAATGACCTCTCCTTATCCTTTTTTATCTCGTTTTTGTGCCAAGAGAAGCCTCTAATTTGAGCGAGGTAGGATTTGGGGATGTTGCTGTCCTGAAACTGTTTTCGGTGCTGCACCGTAAAAATTCGTGAACATTCTCTGTTTATCTTTTGGACCTGCAATTTCTTGTGCATATGCCCCAGGTTATATCCAAACTTTAATTAGTTAAACACGTTTTATTTTAGCAACAGAAAACCCCTCAAAAATTTGACCTTTGTTAGCTGTTCTGTTTTGACAGATTTCTGCCAATATTTGTGTTTGCCTCTTTATCGCTTTCTTTTTTAATTCTTTTGATCACGGAACTTTTGGGGAAGTTGCTACAGTAGTATATGCTTTATATGTGGTGGTTTTAAGTTGAAACCTGAAGCAAAAACAGGTTGATTCCATGTTATGCTTAACTAATGTTGCTAATAGATTTGTGTTTAGTTTTGTATGAAGGAAGTTTTCAAGTGTAGGGATCGGAGAGTGATGAGATGAGTTGAAGAATGGACAAAAGCTCAAGCTTGGGGATTCCCATGCATCACCCCAAGAAATATCCAAGAAGTATAAGCATCAAAGCTTGGGGATGCCCCCGAGGCACCCCTTCTTCATCGGCAAAAATCAGGTCACCTTTCAAGACACTATATTTTTATTGCTTCATGCATTATGCATTTTTCTTGGAGCGTTAGTTGTTTTTAGTTTTCAGTTTAGTTTAGTTTTGTTTGCCGCAATAAATGGTTGGACCCCAACAAATTTCTTTTGGAGAAGTTGCCTTGCTTTTCATTTGCCAAGAACACTATGTTTTTCATTCTTATAACTTGATCGAGTGTTCTTCTTTTTCTAGAACTGCGTTTAGTTTTCATTTTTGCCTTGATTTGTGTTCAGATCTTGTTATATCTTTTCATCAAGGTGTATTTTTGCCTCTGGTATTTATTGGTTTTCATCAAAAGAGGTGTTTATAAAAAGTTTGAATGGTGTTGGAGAAAAAGAAAAGGCTTTATGCAAAAAAGTGGTACAAGAAGGAGCTTGTATAGACTGCGGCTTAGACTTTTTCATGTCATGCTTGAGGTCTTTTTGATAGTATGCTTAGTGGTTTTGCTGTAGCATGACTTGTCTCAAATAATTGAGATTGCTTAATGAGCCTTTGAAAAAATCATGCGTTGTTTTTATCATTTGGAAGCATTATTTTGCTTTTCTCCTTGAGCTTTATTTGGGTTGACTTGGCGCATGCTCACACATGTTAGACTCATACAAAGTTGCCAATAGCCTGTATGATCATTTAGTTTTTGACTTTTGATGCCATCTTATGCTTCTTTTAATGTCGCTTTGTCACTTTGCATGATTATGGCCGTTATTGCTCTCTTAGTTGGTCGCTCCCAGTCTTTTGCTAGCCCTCGCCTTGTACTGAGTATGAGCTCTACTCATGCATCCAACTCCTAAAAACCAAGTTTGCCAAAGTGTCCACCATACATACCTATTAGCAATTTGCTATTCCAAAGTACATTTGACTTGCTTTTATCTACTCTTCAAATTAAACTCTTACCAGTGTTATGCGAAAATTGGTCAGTAAAGCTCTCACGAACCAGATGGCACACTTTATTTTTCTCGTTCTTAAAAATTTGACATTGTGGTCTCTTATGTTGAGTTGTTATGCTTGCAAGTTGTAAGTTGGGAATTAGCCCAACCATGCCGTCATGGGGCAAGCTTTCAACATTGCACTGCTTTTTTCAAAGGCTCCACAGTGCCAGTTCCCTATTTTCTGCTGTTTTTGTGTTTCAGAAAAGCTACACAGGAAATATTCTCAGAATTGGACAAAACCAAAGCCAGTCGCCCAGAATTTCACCGAAGCTTCCAGAGAATCGAAGAGGAGATGGAGTGGGGCCACGAGGTGGCCACACACTAGGGCGGCGCAGTCCAGGCCTTGGCCACACCCCCTATGCGTGAGACCGCCTCGATCCACTCCTGATGATGTCCCTTCGCCTATAAAGACCCCCCGATGGGAAAAACCTACGTACCCAATCAGTTTTCCAGAACACATCGCGATCCACCGCCGCCGTTGACCCGAAGATCGGGAGGGTCCAGAAGCTCTTCCCGGCACCCTGCCGGAGAGGGGAATCGCCACCGGAGGTCTTCTTCATCACCATGCTTGCCTCCGGAGCGATGAGTGAGTAGTCTACCTTGGACTATGGGTCCATAGCAGTAGCTAGATGGTTGTCTTCTCCACCATGTGCTTCATGTTTAGATCTCACGAGCTGCCCTACATGATTGAGATCATCGTTATATAATTCTACATGTTTGGTTTGTTGGGATCCGATGAATATTGGTGTTATGCTTGAGTTGATGTACTGAAATTTATCTTATGTTATCTCTATGTTGTTTATGATCTTGCATGCTCTCCGTTGTTAGTAGCTATCTTGGCCAAGTAGTTGTTAGTGACTCCAAAAGGGGGTATTTATGCTCGATAGTGGGTTCATGCCTCTATTTAATCTGGGGGAGTGACAAAAACCTCTAAGGTTGTAGATGTGCTGTTGCTACTAGGGGGAAAACAACATTCATATGCTCGAGGGCATATGCTTTGTTTACATTACACACTTTGCTTAATGCAATTATCTGTTGTTCGCAACTTAATACTTGTGGAGTTCTCAGATTGATTCGCCACAAGTGGATTATTAGTCATAGATTCAGTTCGATGGCGGTCTATGTATTTTGTTGTAATGCCCAGAGTAAATCTCATAGTGATCCCCTCATCATATGCACGTTGTCTTTATTCTATCAATTGCCCAACTGTAATTTGTTTACCCAGCATGTATTATTTTATCTTATGGAGAGACACCGCTAGTGAACTGTGGACCCCAGTCCTATTTCCTTTATATTGCTATCACCTGTTTACTTTACTCGCACTGTTTACTTTACTCGCACACTATTACTATTTTCCACTCGATACGCTCATTCCTTTGTTTCAAGCAAACCGGTGAGATTGATAGCCTCATCGTAAGTTGGGAGCAAAGTATTTGGTTGTGTTGTGTGCAGGTTCTGCGTTGCAGCTAGCAAAGCAAAGCTTGGATGAGGCGCCCTATAAATTGTCCTGAGTTGTCGCAAGCTAGCAAGCATCACCTTCAGTAGTTTGGTGTGTTCCCCTTCGGATCGATAAACCTTGGTTTCTTACAGAGGGAAAACCTTGCTGCTATATTCATCATACCTTCCTCTTGGGGTTCCCAACTGGACGGTGAAAATATAACACCACCGCAAGCATCAGCCCGTGCCGGCCTGTGGTGTGCGCCCCCTGGTCCATCTCTGGCGCCGCCTCTTCACCTATAAAGACCCCCCGATGTAAAACCTAAGGACCCGATCACTTTTCCCGAACACATCGCAATCCGCCGCCGCCATCGACCCAAAGATCGGGAGGGTCTAGAAGCTCTTCCCGGCACCCTGCCGGAGAGGGGAATGGCCACCGGAGGTCTTCTTCATCGCCATGCTTGCCTCTGGCACGATGAGTGAGTAGTCTACCTTGGACTATGGGTCCATAGCAGTAGCTAGTTGGTTGTCTTCTACACCATGTGCTTCATGTTTAGATCTCGTGAGCTGCCTTACATGATCGAGATCACCGTTATGTAATTCTACATGTTGTGTTTGTTGGGATCCGATGAATATTGTTGTTATGATTGAGTTGAAGTACTGAATTTTATCTTATGTTTTCTCTATGTTGTTTATGATCTTGCATGCTCTCCGTTGTTAGTAGCTATCTTTGCCGAGTAGTTGCTAGTGACTCCAAGAGGGGGTATTTATGCTCGATAGTGGGTTCATGCCTCTATTTAATCTGGGGGAATGACAGAAACCTCTAAGGTTGTAGATGTGCTGTTGCTACTAGGGTGAAAACAACATTCATATGCTCAAGGACATATGCTTTGTTTACATTACGCACTTTGCTTAATGCAGTTATCTATTGTTCGCAACTTAATACTTGTGGAGTTCTCGGATTGATTCGCCACAAGTGGATTATTAGTCATAGATGCAGTTGGATGGCCGTCTATGTATCTTGTTGTAATGCCCAGAGTAAATCTCATAGTGATCCTCTTGACATATCACGTTGTCTTTATTCTATCAATTGCCCAACTGTAATTTGTTTACCCAGCATGTATTATTTTATCTTATGGAGAGACACCACTAGTGAACTGTGGACCCTGGTTCTATTTCCTTTATATTGCTATCACCTGTTTACTTTACTCGCACTATTTACTTTACTCGCATACTATTACCATTTTCCACTCGATACGCTCATTCCTTTCCTTACAACAAACCGGTGAGATTGACAACCTCATCGTAAGTTGGGAGCAAAGTATTTGGTTGTGTTGTGTGCAGGTTCCATGTTGCTACTAGTTGAAGATGCGCTAACTCATTTTATCGTAAACGGCACCCTTGTTGGAGTGTCACTAGACTAGCAAGCATCACCTTCAGTCATATTGGCTTCTTCCTCTCCTGATTGACAAACCTTGGTTTCTTACTAAGGGAAAACCTTGCTACTATATTCATCATACCTTCCTCTTGGGGTTCCCAACTGGATGATGCTTTTCATAATCAACACCGTGCCGCATCAAGCTCTTTTCTGGCGCCGTTGCCGAGGAGGAAGAAGAAGACTTCTGCAAGGGGAGTTTCGCACGCACATCCTTTACTTTGTTTTAAGTTTTGCTTTGCTTTACTTTATTTTTACTTGCATCGTTTTATCAAAAACCCAACAAAAATTAGTATCATTTGTAGTTGTTTTTACTTGCTTGCTTTTAGTCTTGTTAGAATGAGTAATCCTGAAGTTGAAGTTCGTACTTTTAAGCAACAAGGGGGAGAGAGCTTGAAAGATGCTTGGTACCGTATTAGCAATTCTCGTCATAGGTGTACAAAGAAGCATTCTACCATGATCCTCCTTAGAAATTTTTATGTTGGTATAACTAGTTGGTATAGGTACGTTCTTGATACTCTTGCAGGAGGAAATTTTCTGGGTACTCGCGCTCTTGAAGCATGCACTTTAATTGAAAGTTTAGTGGGAGTACCACCTATTCATGTTGTTAACACTGAGGTCACTTTAGAGGAAGTTTTGGAAAAGCTTAGCTCTTTAGAAAAAGTTTTGCCAAATATCCTTGATAATGCTAGCCGCGTTAATGAATTGATAGAAAGTATCGGTAAGAGAATCACCGTTTTGGAGGCTAGCACTTCTCTTGATAGTCAAAACCTTAGGATTGGAAAACTAGAGGAGTCCATGGAAACTTTAAGTTCAATTTTATCTTCTCTTAAGTTTAAGAAGGAGAAGGCTTTTGTTGGAAAAGAGCAAAAATTTATGTATGTTCCCAAGGTGTCTGTGCCTAAACCGTAGCATGTTTTTAAGATTGGTAAGACTTTTAGTTCAACTAAGAGTGACTTGAAGGTTGAATCATCTTCGGGAACCTCTAAGGTGCCTAGTGTGGTAAGTGGTGATCTTGAGGAAACAGTTGATCTTACTACCTCTTTCGAAAATACTTGATTCGCACTTTCTGCGCCTAGCTCAAAGGCGTTAAAGAAAAGCACTCTTGGGAGATAACCCAATGTTTTTACTTTCAGTTCTTTTTCTTTTATTTGAGTCTTGGAAGTTATTACTACTGTAATTACCTCTCCTTATCCTTTTTATTTCGTTTTTGTGCCAAGATAAGCCTCTAATTTGAGTGAGGTAAGATTTGGGGATGTTGCTGTCCTGAAATAGTTTTTGGTGCTGCACCGTAAAAATTCGTGAAAATTCTCTGTATATCTTTTGGACCTGCGATTTCTTGTGCATATACCCCAGGTTATATCCAAACTTTCATTAGTTGAACACTTTTTGATTTGAGCAACAGAAAACCCTCTAAAAATTCGACCTTTGTCAGCTGTTCTGTTTTGACAGATTTCTGCCAATATTTGTGTTTGCCGCTTTATCACTTTCTTTTTGAGTTCTTTTGATCACAGAACTTTTGGGGAAGTTGCTACAGTAGTATATGCTTTATATGTGGTGGTTTTGGGTTGAAACCTGAAGAAAAAAGGGTTGATTCAATGTTATGCTTACACTAATGTTGCTAATAGATCTGTGTTTAGTTTTGTATGAAGGAAGTTTTCAAGTGTAGGAATTGGAGAATGATGAGATTAGTTGAATAATGGAAAAAATCTCAAGCTTGGAGATGCCCATGTCACCTCAAGAAATATCCAAGAAGTACAAGCGTCAAAGCTTGGGGATGCCCCCGAGGCACCCCTTCTTCATCGGCAAAAATCAGGTCACCTTTCAAAACACTATATTTTTATTGCTTCATGCATTATGCATTTTTCTTGGAGCGTCAGTTGTTTTTAGTTTTCAGTTTAGTTTTGTTTTGTTTGCTGCAATAAATGGTTGGACCCCAACAAATTTCTTTTGGAAAAGTTGCCTTGCTTTTCATTTGCCAAGAACACTCCGTTTTTCATTCTTATAATTTGAATGAGTGTTCTTCTTTTTCTAGAACTGCATTTAGCTTTCGATTTTCGCCTTGATATGTGTTCAGATCTTGTTATATCTTTTCATCAAGATGTATTTTTGCCTCTGGACTATGTTGGTTTTCATCAAAAGAGTTGGTTATAAAAAGTTTGAATGGTGTTGGAAAAGAGAAAAAACTTTATGCAAAAAAGTGGTACAAGACGGAGCTTGTGTATACTGCGGCCTAGGCTTTTGCATGTCGTGCTTGATGTCTTTTTGATAGTATGCTTATTGGGTTTGCTGTAGCATGACTTGTCTCAAATGACTGAGATTTCTTAATGAGCCTTTGAAAAAATCATGCGTTGTTTTAATTATTTGGAAATATTATTTTGGTTTTCTCCTTTGATGCTTTATTTACAAAGTCGCCATAAGCCTCTATGATCATTTAGTTTTTGACTTTTGATGCCATCTTATGCTTCTTTTAATGTCGCTTTGTCGCTATGCATGATTATGGCCGTTATTGCTCTCTTAGTTGGTCGCTCCCAGTCTTTTGCTAGCCTTCATTTTGTACTGAGTATGAGCTCTACTCGTGCATCCAACTCCTAAAAACCAAGTTGTTCCATTGTGTCCACCATACATACCTATTAGCAATTTGCTATTCCAAAGTACATTTGACTTGCTTTTATCTATCCTTCAAATTAAACTCTTTTTTGGTGTTATGCGAAAATTTGTCAGTAAAGCTCTCACGAACCGGATGGCACACTTTACTTTTCTCATTTTAAAATTTTGAGATTGTGGTCTCTTATGTTGAGTTGTTATGCCTGCAAGTTGTAAGTTGGGAATTAGCCCAGCCATGATGTCATGGGGCAAGCTTTCAACATTGCACTATCTTTCATTTGAGTTGATATCGTGATCTTTTGTTTATGGATACTCGCGGTGTGAAATGAATTGGGAATCTTGCAGGATCATGGAGTTTGTATACGTGTTAGAGAAACGCCTGGGCCGCTAATCTAAGCCATGCATAATTCATGGTGGAAATTTACAGCATGCCTATAGTGAACATTCGACAACGCATCTTGATACGTCTCAAACGTATCTATAATTTTTGATGCTCCATGCTTGTTTTTACACCATTTGCCTTGTGTTTCGTTACACTTCATGGCATATTTATGCAATTTTCGGAACTAACCTATTGACAAGATGCCACAGTGCCAGCTCCCTGTTTTCTGCTGATTTTGTGTTTCATAAAAGCTACACAGGAAATATTCTCAGAATTGGACGAAACAAGTTCCAGAAGTCTTATTTTTTCCGGAAGAGTACCGAAGACCGAAAGAGAGCCGGAGGGGGGCCAGAGGCCGCCCACACAACAGGGGGGCGCGACGCAACCCCTAGCCGCGCCCACCCATTGTGAGGGTGCCCTAGCAGCCCCCTGACAATGCCCCTTTGCCTATATAAAGCCTCGGGACAGAAAACCCTAAAAAAATTGGCAAATTTTCAGAAAGAGTTCTGCAGCTCCACCGTCGCTACCGACGAATTTTGGGGGACATAAGTCTCTGTTCCGGCACCCTGTCGGGATGGGGAAGTGCCCCCGGAGCCATCTCCATCGGTCTCCATCGCCATCTCCATTGACCTCACCGCCATCTCCATCAACCTTGTTGTCTCCTATGACGAGGAGGGAGTAGTTCTCCCCCGGGGCTGAGGGCTCTACCGGTAGCTATGTGGTTCACCTCTCTCTCCCATGATGTGATCTTTATGTGATTGTGAGCTTTGTATCTAGTTGAATTGGTAGATGTTATTATTCAGGTATTATGCTACTCCTATGCTTAATTATTATACTCTCCGGAGATACCTTGTATCATGGTGTAAAGGTGACTAGTGTGTGCATCATGTGTATCTTTTTGGTTAATGTCTCTATGAATTGTTGGTGTTTGTTGGAACCATCTAGTGCATTCATAGTGATAGTGTGGGACAATCTAGTTTGGGTACATACGGACTTTGAGGAGTGCTTCGTAGCCCTACGCATGATTTGTGTTCGTTTTCCATTGGAGAATTGTTTTGAGTTGCATATGGATGATAGTATCTATTGGTTCAATTATGTTATATTTGTTGACAGTGTGTCCACTAGTGAAATTATGATCCCTAGGCCTTGTTTCCAAGCATTGCACACTGTTTACTTACTGTTTTGTTACATCTTTGCTCGCAGTGATATTTATTTCAGATCATATTTGCTACTTATAATCATCACTACTACTTGTATTTCACTATCTCTTCGCCGAACTAGTGCACCTATACATCTGACAAGTGTATTGGGTGTGTTGGGGACACAAGAGACATTCTGTATCGTAATTGCAGGGTTGCTTGAGAGGGGTAGCTTTGACCTCTTTCTCCCTGAGTTTGATAAACCTTGGGTCATCCACTTAAGGGAAACTTGCTGCTGCTCTACAAACCTCTGCACTTGGAGGCCCAACACTGTCTACAAGAACAGACGCGTGCATAGACATCACATCTCACAATAAAAAGCTATACCAATGGTAAATAGAAGAGATGCTGAGGTGTTCATTTTCTGTTTGTCCTATCATTTTGATGTGGGCTTGTTCCATGTCATCGGGCACGGAGGTACCCCGTTGGCGGTTCTCGATGATACATGTATACTTACAATGAGAAGAGCTTGCTTGGGACTCTAAGTAAAGTAGCATGAGGTTTGCGTATTTATACTTCACGGGACACGAGGTTTTCAACTTATGATTTGTCAAGCATATGCATCATAAGTGTACTCGCATTAACTTTAACCATTCAAGATGCTTATGATGGGGGCAATGAGAGCTCAAAGCCGGTAAGTACCATAATTTTTGAAGGTTTATAAAACTTGCAATCACTACTTCCCTCCGCGAAGGGCCTTCTTTTACTTTTATGTTGAGTCTCCAACTTCTACCTTTATGCACCATCTAAGAGAGCATAGTTGTCATTCTGAGTATAATGTGCATTGTCCCAAAGTTTTTATTGATTGATTCATGATGTTGGTTTCACTTGTTCTCAAATTACTTGTATCTAGTCGCCCTCTTAAACTTGAAGCTGTCCTATGCATTTATGTTTTGCTCTCTCATGAAGGACAAGCTGAAAACCATTTGTATGTTTTTCCTTATCATTTGAACACACGTTTGACTTTCATTATTTCATTTTCATGATCTTTTGTTTGTGTTCATTTTCATGTTATAACATGGTTGTTAAGTTTCTTCTATCAAGATTATATCTTTCATGCCCATGTTTTAAGTTCTTTTGATCCCAGCGCACAACGCTTACATAGATGATCGAGATTGTGTAGGTGCATGTCACCTCAAAAATTATTTCTTTTGTTATCACTTACCTACTCGAGGACGAGCAGGAGTTAAGCTTGCGGATGCTGATACGTCTCCAACGTATCCATAAATTTTGATGCTCCATGCTTGTTTTTACACCATTTGCTTAGCGTTTCGTTACACTTCGTGGCATTTTTATGCATTTTCTGGAACTAACCTATTACCGAGATGCCACAGTGCCAGTTCCATGTTTTCTGCTATTTTTGTGTTTAAGAAAAAGTTACACAAGAAATATTCTCGAAATTGGACGAAACCAAAGCCAGGCGTCCAGATATTTCATGAAGCTTCCAGAACACCAAAGAGGAGACGGAGCCGGACCAGAGGGTGGCCACACCACCAGGGGGCACGGCCCACCCCTGGCCAGCACCGGCCTATGATGTGGGCCCCCTGGTCCACCTCTGGCACCGCCTCTTCGCCTATAAAGACCCCCCGATGGGAAAAACCTAAGGACCTGATCACTTTTCCAAAACACATCGCGATCCGCCGCCGCCGTCGACCCAAAGACCGAGAGGGTCCAGAAGCTCTTCCCGGCACCCTGCCAGAGAGGGGATCGCCACCGGAAGTCTTCTTCATCGCCATGCTTGCCTCTGGCGTGATGAGTGAGTAGTCTACCTTGGACTATGGGTCCATAGCAGTAGCTAGTTGGTTGTCTTCTCCACCATGTGCTTCATGTTTAGATCTCGTGAGCTGCCTTACATGATCGAGATCACCGTTATGTAATTCTACATGTTGTGTTGTTGGGATCCGATGAATATTGGTGTTATGATTGAGTTAAAGTACTGAATTTTATCTTATGTTATCTCTATGTTGTTTATGATCTTGCACGCTCTCCGTTGTTAGTAGCTATCTTGGCCAAGTAGTTGCTAATGACTCCAAGAGGGGGTATTTATGCTCGATAGTGGGTTCATGCCTATATTTAATCTGGGGGAGTGACAGAAACCTCTAAGGTTGTAGATGTGCTGTTGCTACTAGGGGGAAAACAACATTCATATTCTCAAGGGCATATGCTTTGTTTACATTACACACTTTGCTTAATGCAGTTATTTGTTGTTCGCAACTTAATACTTGTGGAGTTCTCGGATTGATTCACCACAAGTGGATTATTAGTCATAGATGCAGTTGGATGGTGGTCTATGTATCTTGTTGTAATGCCTAGAGTAAATCTCATAGTGATCCTCTTGACATATCATGTTGTCTTTATTCTATCAATTGCCCAACTGTAATTTGTTTACCCAGTGACGAGGGTTAACTCGACAAATGTCCTAGATGAAGGACTTAGGATCGGGGAGATAGGGCGTCGGATGAACTCGAAGGTAAAGTTAGTCGAAATAGGTGTATATCGAATGTAAACTTGGGTGTTCAACCTGGCTTGCTTTCAATCTGCCCTACACCGTCCCCTGCTGACCCCTATATATAGGTGGCCAGGTCTAGAGGATCGGGTAGGGTCCGATACAGATTACAAATATCGACATACGGTAATAACTCGTATTCGACTATCATTACAATTGGGCCTAGCCAAACGGGCCTCAGGGGTACTCAACTAACGGGCTCTATTAACTATACCCTTGTCAGTAGCCCCTGAGATTCTACCAGAATTGTAGATTCAGGTTGAATCTCTAATCTTCAAATCTTCGACTTGATCAATTCTTCGACTTCTTCATATCTTCAAATCTTCGACTTTCGTCTTTTTTGACTTATTTTTACGATATTCTTTCGCAAGGGGTTTTGATGAGCAAGCCTGACAACTCTGACGGATCAAGAGGTCAGTTAACTGCCGGAACCGATACTTGTCACCTACTTCAAATTCAATCCCCTTGGACTTGAATTCGGGATACCGGTCAAATCCATTCTTTTGCCGCATTTAGGACTTACAAAGAATGAATCCCAGTGGTTCTCAAGGTACCCAGTGCGTCCACCAGGATTTTCTTTGCGTCGTAGACACGGATACATACCAGCAGAGCGCATCCATGTGTGTATACCAGGCCACACAGGACGGATCCCGGGGTCTTACCTTCGTGATAAATCACGGCATTCGAGTTTCGTTGCGATAACGCAACTCGAGAATCTTATGTCGCAGTCAAATTTCGACTGAAAATATTCGGGTTTCTGCAACCATAAAACTCGCTCCCGATGGGAGTAATCTCTAATCTTCAATTTGTCGACTACGTAGTCGAAGTTTTGTATGCTTATCCTTCTACATCTTCAATATTGATCATCTCATCTTTATCGGGTGCGCGCTCAGCGCTCCCGATGGGAGTATCCCCCGAGGCTATGTTTGGCGACTTGTAGTCAAGCATAGGCTCAAAGTTCAGCTCTTCTTTCTTCTATGGACCTCTTATTATTTGACGAGCCCCCGAGTCCAAGTCAAGGTTTTCATATCGCATAATCTCTCCCCCTTTTTTTCCCTTCTTCTTTGATATTATCGTCTGCTGTGTGCATAATTTAACTCCTGTTGTAAATTATGTTCACGGGCTTTGCTGTAGCCCGAAGGCCCAATAGTATGTGCTTATAAATAAAGCGCCTGCTGATTAAGGTAAGAAACCCTAATCAGACTCCTCCTCCGCCGCATCATCTTCTTCCTCCATCTAGGGTTTTTGCGAGGTTTTTCTGTTGTGCTCATGGCTGATGCTCAAGGTTCTCGTCTGACCCTTGGCTCCCCGGTAGCCCCACGAGGTCGGGGTCGCCCTCGTGGAAGTAAGAACAAGAAGACCACGCCGGCCGCCGCAGGAACTTCTTCTGACGTTCCGGCCAAGCGTCGTCCCGGCCGCCCACCTGGTAGCAAGAACAAGCCCAAGGTGACCAGCGCCACTCCAGGCCCTGCTGCTCCTCCTCCTGCTGCGCCTGCCGCTTCCGCTGCTCCTCCTCAAATCTTCTCCTTCCTCTGCATTGCCATGGCGCAGTGCCGTGAGATTCAGCGACTACCGCTGAATTTTACGAAGTTTATGGATGGCCGCGAACTGCGAGAAGCTGTTCTCCGTGAACAGTCTGGCGGTGGCATCCCATACGAGGTGGAGGTATGGTACGATGGCGATGGCGAGCAGTACTTCAGGGGTGGCTGGTCGCAGTTTGCGGAGGACCATGACATCCGTCAAGGTTTCTTCATGGCCTTCGACTTCCATATCGGGACGTCGAAGTTCGACGTGAAGATCTTCGATGGCACTCTTTGCCAGAAGGAGTACGAAGCTTGAAGTCCACTTCCATTAGGACTTGCTGTTTTTTATGTAATTTCTTTTTATCATGTCCTTGCTACCATGCTTATCTGTAATGAATATTGTCCAAGTACTCGATGTCTTTTGCTAGTACCATGAGAACAAGTTATGTTCTGAGGTATGTTTTCCATATATTGGGCTCTTTGCGAACCAAAAAAGGTAGGAATAATATCGGGTTCTTCTTATGAACCAAATTCTATCAATATTCATCGGGTTGTCTAAACAACCTTATAATAAGGAAAAAGCCTCCATCTTGTCATAATAATTTTTTTCGTACGACCTAGGGGTTGAAGCCCCCGAGCGGAGAAGTAACACAAGAATCGTACAATTTTGTCAAGTTCAACCCAAAAGAACCCGACCTGTGGCCTCATGTTCTGGGTTCAGAAGGCTAACTCGAATATATTGATACCTCTATATTTAGTCTACGTGTAAAAATGTCGTAGCTGTTCTGCATTCCACGGGTTGCTTTCATCCTTCCCAGTCTTCTTGTCTTGTAGTCGATATGCTCCTCCTGGTATTACTTCCGTCACGATGTAAGGTCCCACCCTAGGGGACTCCAATTTCCCATGGCTATCTTGCCTAAGTCGCAAAACAAGGTCTCCTACCATAAAGGATCGTGGACGAACTCGACTACTATGGTAGTTTCGTAAGCTTTGTTGATATTGCGTAGCCCTTTCTCATGCTTTGTCTCTTGCTTCATCTAGCGCATCGACGTCGTCTTACAATGCTTCTGTCGATGTCGCCTCGTCATATGCTGTCACTCTTGGAGCCTCGTGTGTAACTTCGACTGGAAGCACGGCTTCTGCGCCATGGACCAGGAAGAAAGGAGTTTCTTGAGTTGCTGCATTGGGCGTAGTTCTTAGGCTCCAAAGAACGGAGGGCAATTCTTCTACCCAAGCGCTCTTGGCTTTCTCGAGAGGTGCTAAAAGCCTCTTTTTTATTCCACTACTTATCAGGCCATTGGCTTTTTCGACTTTCCCGTTTGTCTTCGGGTGCGCCACAGATGCAAATTTAAGCTTGATCCCCAATCCTTCGCAGTAACTTTTGAATTCTTTTGAAGTAAAATTTGTCCCATTGTCCGTGATGATGCTGTGTGGTACACCAAAATGAAAAACTATCGACTTGATGAAGCTGATTGCTGCTGTAGAATCTTGAGTTGTTACTGGGGCCGCTTTCACCCATTTGGTGAATTTATCGACTGCCACTAGCATATAGACATGCCCTCCTGGCCAAGATTTGTGCAACTTTCCCACCATGTCAAGTCCCCATTGTGCGAAGGGCCAGGATAATGGTATTGTTTGTAGCTCCGCTGCTGGTGCATGTGGTCTGGATGCAAACCTTTGACATGCTTCACACTTTCGAACTATATCTTTTGCGTCCTCGATGGCTGTTAGCCAATAGAATCCCGCTCGAAAAGCTTTTGCCGCTATTGCTCTGCTGCTGGCGTGATGGCCACATACTCCGCCGTGTATGTCTTTCAATATTGCTTGCCCTTCCTGGGGTGTGACACAACGCTGTAAAACGCCGGTAATACTTCTCTTGTATAGTTTTCCTTCCAACACGACAAACGCTTTCGCTCTTCGAGTTATCCTCTTAGCCTCCACTGCATCTTCTGGGAGCTTTTTATTTATCATGTACGCAAGATATGGCTGCATCCATGTTTCTTCTATCATCATGACCTCCTCTGGTTCTGTCGTAGCCCCCGAGCCTGCCGTGGTGGTTGAACTTTTATCACTTTTTATTGATCTTTCCGCTATTTCTTCCCAAAATACTCCAGACGGCACAGGTAAGCATTGTGATCCGATATTTGCTAAAGTGTCGGCTTCTTCATTGCTGTTCCTGCTGATGTGCGAGACTTCGCATCCATCGAACGTTCCTTCTAGATAATGGTACAAATTTTTGTAGGCCATCATGTTGTCGTTGATTGCGTCACACCTATTCATGACTTGCTGAACAACAAGGTTAGAATCTCCAAATATTTTTAGGCGAGTTGCTCCACAAGCTTTAGCCATCTTCATTCCGTGCAACAAAGCCTCGTACTCTGCTTCATTGTTAGAAGCCTGTGGGAAGCTCATCCTTAGGACATATTTTAATTTGTCGCCATGAGGCGATATCAATACTACTCCTGCGCCTGCGCCTTGGACTCGCTTAGAACCGTCGAAGTACATTGTCCAAGTACTCGATAAATCTGGTGGTCCCGTGCTTTGCAACTCGAGCCACTCTGCTGTAAAATCTGGCAAGATTTGCGACTTGATCGCCTTCCTTTTTTCGTACGTGATGTCCATAGGAGATAACTCGATTCCCCACAAAGAGACACGGCCCGTTGCTAAAGGGTTGTTCAATATGTTCGATAGTGGTGCTTCATTGACCACTATAATTGGGTGCACAGTAAAATACTGTCGTAACTTACGTGCAGTTGTGAAGACACTGTATGCCAACTTCTGATAATGCGGGTACCTCTGTTTGGTTGGAGATAGCACTTCACTGATGAAATATACCGGTCTCTGGATGCCATGAGCTTTGCCTTCTTCACTTCTTTCGACTACTAGAACTGTACTTACCACCTGATGGGTTGCGGCGATGTACAACAGCAGTGGCTCTTTTTCTTTAGGTGCGACCAGCACTGGCGGCGTGGAAAGCACTTTTTTCAATTGCGCAAACGCTGCGTCTGCTTCTTCTATCCACTCAAATTTGTCGTCTGACTTTTTCATGAGTGCATAAAAAGGAAGTGCCTTCTCCCCTAGTCGAGCAATGAAACGACTTAATGCCGCGACGCGTCCTGCTAATTTCTGTACGTCGTGGAGTTTCGTGGGTTTCCCCATTGTTAGAATTGCTTGAATCTTCTCTGGATTTGCCTCTATTCCTCGTGCTGATACCAAGAACCCCAAAAGTTGCGCTGCTGAAACTCCGAAGGAACACTTTGTCGGGTTCAACTTAAGCTTGAACTTGTTCAGGTTGTCGAAGGTTTCTGCCAAGTTGCTGATTAAAGATTTCTCCTCTCTTGTGGTGATGACTACATCATCAATGTAGACTTGTATGTTGCGCCCTATTTGGCTCCCGAGGCAACTTTGCATCATCCTTTGATAAGTTGCTCCTGCATTTTTTAGGCCGAATGGCATCACTTGGTAGCAAAACACCCCATACGGTGTGATGAAGGCCGTTTTTTCCTCGTCCTCTTTCTTCAGCTTGATCTGGTTATAGCCAGAATATGCATCCAAAAAGGAAAGCGTTGCGCAGCCCGCTGTTGAATCGATTATTTGATCGATGCGGGGTAAAGGGAAGGGATCCTTTGGACAATGCTTATTGAGAGATGTGTAGTCGACACATACTCTTTGTACGTCAGTGTTCTTCTTGGGTACTATTACTGGGTTCGACACCCAACTCGAAGTTTTGATTTCTCTGATAAATCCAGCATTTTCTAATCTGTGCAATTCTGACGCTATTGCCTTCCTCTTGGGTTCATCGAATCGTTGCAGTGGTTGCTTGACTGGTTTCGCCTTGGGATCTACATTTAGTGCGTGCTCGACGAGTTCCCTGGGAACCCCTGGCATGTCCGATGGACACCAGGCGAAGATTTCCCAGCGCTCACGGAGGAACTCGACGAGCGCGCCTTCCTATGTGGGATCCAAGTTCACCGCAATTGATGTCGTCTTGTTTGGATCCGTAGGGTGGACCTGAATTTTCTTTGAATCCTGCGTTGTGTCAAAAGCCTTATCTGGCAGGGATCGTCCAACGTTGGGTAGCACATTATGATCTGTTTCTCCTTTTAACCTCTCGTATTCTGCTGTCATGCCGAAGGTTTGCGCCATCTTGTTGAATTCTCTGTCGCATGTGTTGGCTACTTCAAAGCTCCCTTGTACTGTGATTGTTCCTTTGGGCCCTGGAATTTTTAACGTGAGATACGCGTAGTGCGGTACTGCCATGAATTTTGCAAATGCTGGGCGCCCCAGGATTGCATGATATTGTGACGGCCAATCCATAACTTCGAACTCCAGTTTCTCTCTTCTATAGTTTTCGCTGCTACCAAAGCAGACATCGAGTTCTATTCTTCCCAAAGGGTAGTTTGCTGCTCCTGGTACTATCCCGTGGAAAGAGCAATCTGTTGGCTTCAGACTCGTCGGTGAGATGCACATAGCCTTCAGTGTTCTAGCATATATTAAGTTTATGCCGCTCCCTGCATCCATGAACACTCTTCCGATGTCGTACCCTCCTATTTGCGCTTTTAGAACCATAGGCGAGTGGCCCGGCCTAGGAACTTTCCGTGGGTGGTCTGCTCTACTGAACTTGACTGGTTGCTCTGACCATCGTAGGTACTCTGTGGTAGCTGGTGGTGATGATATTGCTAGGTTCACTTGCCTGGATATGCTCTTTCACTCTTTTTTCGACTTGGGCACCGGTTGAATCATGGCTGATATGTATACTTTTGACTCTAGGTGCTTTGATAATCTTTGAGTTTGATATCCTTGACTTCTACGTTTTTCTCCTTGCCTTCCTTCTTGGCTCGAGCCCATGGCACCTTGCAACCTTAGGAATGTTCTGCAATCCTTCATCTGGTGATTTGAGACCCTTTTCCCGTCGAGGTACGCGTAGTGGATTCGACAAGGTCCGTATAGCATATCCTCAGCCGAAGGACCAGAGTATCTTGATTTTTCTGTTCCTTTTGCCTGAAACCTCCTACTTTCGTACCCTTCCTCTTCTTCTAGTATATAACCTGCGGCTACCTGATTTCGCCTTCCTTGGTTACCCCCGCTGCGGTATCGTCTCCTCTGTCGACTTATTCTGTCGACTTCTAGCGAATGTCCTCTTTTATTGTTATACGCGTCCTCTCCATCAGCGAATTGTTGGCTTGTTCCATTAGCTCAGTTACTGTCGTAGGTCTTGTTCTTCCTATTTCTTCCACAAGATCTGAGCGACGAAGTCCTTCCGAAAAGGCGTCTATTGCTCGTTCATCGGAGACGTCTTCTGCTGAGTTTTTGATTATACTCCAGCGTTGTATATAAGATCGTAGCGTTTCGCCTTTCTTCTGCACACATGCTTTAACTTCTTCCAGTGATGCTGGGCGCCTGTAGGTGGAACGAAAATTTCTTGCGAATTGACTTTCGAGTTCCCCCCAGCTTCCAATGGATTCGTCGGGTAAGGTGTTCAACCAGGACCGGGCGGCGCCGGTGAGGTGCAGCTGCAAACTTTGCATTGCAGTCGCCTTTGTTCCTCCTAATATCTGCACTGCCTGTAGATAATCTGATAGCCATAAGGTGGGTTCCTGCGACCCGTCGTACTTGTTCTGATCGTGGGGTAGTTTAAATCCTTTGGGTACTCGCGTTTTGCGAACCCTGCGGGTAAAGCATAACGCACCCATATCTTTATCATCGTCTTCGTAATTTTCTTCCCTCCAAGCATGCCGCGATTTATCTACTCGAGCTTGTGCTATTATACTTCTTGCATCCTCCTTCTTTTTCTATCGCTTTTTCTCTTCTGATGATTCACTATAGTCATCGTTTGAGTACTTGTACCTGAACTTCTCCTTGCCCCTTCCCTTATAGCTTGTCGACTTCACCTCTGGGGCTTGCTCCCTGATTTTACCTTCTACTATTCCAAGGCTTCGTATCGCGGCTCGGTGCATACCTTCTCGCGGGTCTCCATGTTCTGGTCTTGTAGCTAGCAAATACGCTTGTGCTGCTGCCAATGCTGCCTCTGGCGTTTTTTGTATCAGGTCATCTTCCTCCTCTTCTAGCTGCGGGGTGGGGCTCCTCGAGTACCCTTCTTCTCTGCCGCATGCTGTCACCCCCCTGTTGTGTTTTGGATCTCTACGCCTTTCTCTGCTACATTCTGAATCTTCGCTATAGTCTTCCCAGTATTCTTCCCTTGATGTACTGTTATTGTCTTGAAACATCATGTCTCTTTCCTCCCTTAGTTTCTTCTTGTGTTGGTATAGTGCATACTGATATCCCATTAGAACTTCTCTTCTCGATCCCTCGGGTACTTCTGTACCATGATTAATGGCTGACGTAATCATTCTCCATTCACCAGCCGAGACGTGGACTTTCTCTTTTTCCTTTTTGTTGTGATCTTTCACTTTGTCGACTTGCCTGTCGACCTTTTTGCTTCCTTCGCTGTTGTTTCCATCTTCTGCTTCAGTGATAATGACGCATAACTGATGTACTTTGGAGACGCCGCTGCTTCCTCCGGCGAGGTCCTTTGCGTTGTTGTGTGTCTGACACGCTTTTTCTTCTGAGTCGAGATTTTCCTCAATTTCGTCGCCTTCTGCGATTGATGCTTTTTCTAAGCTGACCTGCGAGTTCACCTCATTGGAAGAGCCTTCTGATGACTCCAATGTTTCCTCTGTTTCGGGCTTTCTTGCCGATGGATCTGGTTTCGTCGAGTCCGAGAGGCGGGATGAACCCGATGGCCCGATGAGGATGCTGAAACTTCCAATTGTCAACTCCGTCTCTTGACTTTCATCGAGTTCTGATCTGCTGTTGGCTAAAAGCGAAAAAGCCGTCGAATTCATGATTCCAACGCCCAGAGTCCCCACGGTCGGCGCCAATTGACGAGGGTTAACTCGACAAATGTCCTAGATGAAGGACTTAGGATCGGGGAGATAGGGCGTCGGATGAACTCGAAGGTAAAGTTAGTCGAAATAGGTGTATATCGGAAGTAAACTTGGGTGTTCAACCTGGCTTGCTTTCAATCTGCCCTACACCGTCCCCTCCTGACCCCTATATATAGGTGGCCAGGTCTAGAGGATCGGGTAGGGTCCGATACAGATTACAAATATCGACATACGGTAATAACTCATATTCGACTATCATTACAATTGGGCCTAGCCAAACGGGCCTCAGGGGTACTCAACTAATGGGCTCTATTAACTATACCCTTGTCACCCAGCATGTGTTATTTTATCTTAGGGAGAGACACCACTAGTGAACTATGGACCCCGGTCCTATTTCCTTTATATTGCTATCACCTATTTACTTTACTCGCACTGTTTAATTTACTTGCATACTATTACCATTTTCCACTCGATACGCTCATTCCTTTATTTACAGCAAACCGGTGAGATTGACAATCTCATCGTAAGTTGGGAGCAAAGTATTTGGTTGTGTTGTGTGCAGTTCCACGTTGCTACTAGTTGAAGACGCGCTAACTCGTTTGATCGTAAATGGCGCCCTTGTTGGAGTGTCACTAGACTAGCAAGCATCACCTTCAGTTGTATTGGCTTCCTCCTCTCCTGATCGACAAACCTTGGTTTCTTACTAGGGGGAAAACCTTGCTGCTATATTCATCATACCTTCCTCTTGGTGTTCCCAACTGGACGGTGCTTTTCATAATCAACACCGTGCCGCATCAACCTACAGGTCTCCTATTAACAGGTTTTAATCCTAGGGTCAAAGCGTTTGCTCTGATACCAGCTGCGATGACCCAACATACCACTGCATGTGTAGTATGCAAGTCGTTGACATAACTTTGAGCACTCACACAGGAGGATGCGAGTACCTTTTACCTTACCTTCCCGGCAACGGCGCCAGAAAAGAGCTTGATGTCTACGCACGCGTCTGTTCTTGTAGGCAGTGTTGGGCCTCCAAGTGTAGAGGTTTGTAGAGCAGCAGCAAGTTTCCCTTAAGTGGATCACCCAAGGTTTATCGAACTCAGGGAGGAAGAGGTCAAAGCTATCCCTCTCAAGCAACCCTGCAATTACGATACAGAAAGTCTCTTGTGTCCCCAACACACCCAAAACACTTGTCAGATGTATAGGTGCACTAGTTCGGTGAAGAGATAGTGAAATACAAGTGGTAAGGATGATTACAAGTAGTAAATACAATCTGGAATAAAAATGGCAGCAAGCAAACAAGTAACAAAACAGCGAGTAAACGGTGTGCAAAGCTTGGAAACAAGGCCTAGGGATCGTACTTTCACTAGTGGACACACTCCCAACAAATATAACATAATTGAATAAATAAATAACTTCTTTTCACTATGCTACTCTGAATTACTCTCCTATTGAATAACACTAATCATTGCGTAGTGGCTACAGAAGCACCCCTTAAAGTTCATCAAGTACTTGACAAACACCGCTCATAGAGATATCCAAATCAAATCACAACTCAAGATAAATATTCTCATAATCCATTAGAGATCACAATCGTAGCCTAGACCAAGTACCACCATGATGCACACACTGTCACCGTTACACCATGGCAGGAGGAATAGATTACTTTAATAACACCACTAGAGTACACATAATGATGAAGAGTAGCATCTACTTATTCAACATGATACAAAGCTCACGATCACATAGAGATCACATCATGGGAGAGAGAGAGGTGAACCACATAGCTACCGGTAGAGCCCTCAGCCCCGGGGATGAACTACTCCCTCCTCATCATAGGAGACAACATGGTTGATGGAGATGGCGGTGAGGTCAATAGAGATGGCTCCGGGGGCACTTCCCCATCCTGGCAGGGTGTCGGAATAGAGACTTCTGTCCCCCGAAATTTGTCGGCAGCGGCAGCGGAGCTACGGAACTCTTTCTGGAAAATTATCGATTCCCTCAGGGTTTTCCGTCCCGAGGCTTTATATAGGCGAAGGGGCGTCATCAAGGGGCTGCCAGGGACTCCTCACACATAGGGAGCGCGGCCAGGGGCTGGGCCGCGCCGCCCTAGTGTGAGGCTGGCTCCTGGCCCCCCTCCGGCTCTCTTTCGGTCCTCGTCCTTCGTCTGGGAAAAATAGGAGTTCTGGAACTTGTTTCGTCCAATTCCGAGAATATTTCCTGTGTAGCATTTCTGAAACACAAAAACAGCAGAAAATAGGGAACTGGCACTGTGGCATCTTGTCAATAGGTTAGTTCCAGAAATCGCATAAAAAGCCACGAAGTGCAACGAAACACAAGGCAAATGGTGCAAAAACAAGCATGGAGCATCAAAAATTATAGATACGTTTGAGACGTATCAAGCGCCGCTTCGTCCTCCACCATCTCCCTTTTTGCCACCGCGCTCGCTGCCTCTAGGTCCCCGAGGATGCCCAGCCCCACCTCCGAGATCGTGTCGTCTAGGAAGAGCGCGATCGTGGCGCGCACAGTGCCACTGGTAGCCACAGCCCGAACATGCTCGAGGTTTGTCAAGAGGTTGGAGAGCGCGGCCAGGCAGGCGAGCCTCATGTCGGCCGAGATGTCGTCCTTGACAACGCGGAGGGAGGCGTTGAGGTACCTGACAACGGTGACCTGGTACCTGACGATAGCGTCTAGATTTCCAGCAGCGGCAACGGCTAGCAGCTACCCGTGGACGACGACGACTAGCTACCTGGCGACGACGACCACTATCTGCGTCCAGATTCCATGAAATGACGACAACAACTGCTATCTGCCTCCAAATAGAATGTTGGTTATCTGTTATTGTTGGTTCCCTAATTGTTTCCTGCGGTGAATTTCTTCTCTTGCCGTGATTACTTCTCTTGCCGTGATTATTGCTCGTGACTATTGCCGTGATTATTGCTCATGATTATTGCCGTGATTATTGCTGTGATTATTATTGCCATGATTATTGCTCGTGACATGATAGCTCTTGCCATAATAGCTCTTTCTATATTTGATTTGATTGTCATGATTATTGCTCGTGACTATTGCTGTGATTATTGCTCGTGACTATTGCTCGTGATTATTGTTGTGATTATTCCCGTGATTATTATTACCATGATTATTGCTCGTGACGCGATAGCTCTTGCCATAATAGCTCTTTCTATATTTGATTTGATTGTTTCTTTCCGAGTAAAGATGTCAAGGGTATTTTGGGAAATCAAATGATGTAGAGGCAAAGTGCCTTCACCAACTGCAAACCAATAATATAATTGCAGAATGACGGGGGAAGGAAAGGGGAAACAGAGAGGTGGTGTGGGGGATTAAATAGGATCAAACGGGGCAAGTTTTTATGACCGAAATCAACAAGATTTTGCCCGGGAAGAATCAAAGCCAGTGGTGATCTCGCGCGTGATCGCTGGCTGGAGGAAGAATATGGTGCTGGCGCTGACTTGTGGGGTCGGATTGTCAGTGAGAAGAGGGGAAAGGGTGTGTACCGGTTTGAGAAATTCTGGGTGGGCCGTGGGCTGTTTCTCCTGCTGGGCCGAAAGGTTCCCCGAGTCTTCTTCTTCATTTTTTTGTTCTTCATTTTATTCTTTTCTGTTTTCTTAATTCTTTGTAACTTTTACACATTGTCTTCAAATAAGCTCAAAATAGTTTCTAAATTTTTCAAAAATTCAAGGCAACATTTCAAATCAACAAGAAACTTGTTTTCAAGATATAACAAGCTTTTATAAGAAACTCTATAAATTTGGCAGAAAGGGTTTACTAACATAATCCAAAATAGAAATAGGATTTTAACATAATCTTTTTAAAGTTTAGAGAATAAACTCAATAAAACTTTATTTTCAAATACCTTTTTGGTACTATGAACTTTATTTGATATATAGCATTTTGTATAATATTTCCTTTGCAAATATGCTTGCATAGGATTTGAATTAAAACAAAATAGTAATTTGAATTCTTATTTTCTCAATTGAGTTCTTCAAGGAATAATAGATAGTTTAAAATAGTTTTCCCTAATAAAGCTTTTAAATAGTCTCAAAAAGTTCTAAATCCTTGTGAAATTTAAATCAAGACAAGCAAACATGGTTCCTAATTTATTTATTTCACATTCCAAAATTTTGGGATGTGACACTTTGATATGTTTTATTGAATGCGCGAAAATTACCCAGATTTTCTTATGCATGAATGCAATGCACACATCTGTTGTCCCCATTTTATGACCTCTAATCCTAGGATATTACACTGGTGCAACTACTTCATTCATTTCGCAAGAGTTTGTTGACCTTTATGGGATTCCTTGCAATAAGTTAGAATATCCCATCACTATTTTATCTGCGGGGGGAACAATTTTATTCACACACCTCAAGCAAGAGCAGGTCATTATGATCCGCGATTGCATTTATCTTGCCGATCTCTTTCTCATTCCTATGAAGGATATGGCTGTGATCCTTGGAATGGATTGGTTAGAGGAGAATAGAGCTCAGATTGATTGCAAAGAGAAAACTGTGTCACTTAGAAGCCCAGTTGGAGGAAGGATAGTTTATCAAGGTGACCGTCATGCACATATTGAAGTTCAGTTGCAGCTAAATGCCCTGAAAGAAGCTAAGCTCAAAGATATTCCAGTGGTCAATGAATTCCAAGATGTGTTTCCTCAGGAATTACTAGGAATGCCACCAGACAGAGAAATTGAGTTCACTATTGATTTAATTCTGGGGACATCACCAATAGCTCAAGCACCATACAAGATGGGACCCAAGGAGTTAGTAGAATTGAAGGAACATCTGGATGAATTAGAACAGAAAGGGTTCATTCAAGAAAGTATTTCACCTTGGGGCACACCAGTGATATTTGTGTATAAGCGGGATGGAGGATGTGGAATGTGCGGAGACTATAGAAACCTCAACAATGTTACTATCAAGAACAAGTATCCTTTGCCAAGAATTTAGGACTTATTTGATCAAGTCAGGAGAGTAGGAGTATTTTCCAAGATAGATCTTCAGTCAAGATACCACCAATTTAAGATCAAGAAGGAGGACATTCCAAAGACAACCTTTGTGTCTAGGTACGAACATCATGAACATCTAGTCGTACCTTTTGGATTGACAAGTGCACCGACAATTTTCATGAACCTCATGAATAAGATCTTTATGCCTTACTTGGACAAGTTTGTGATAGTATTCATAGATGATATCTTGATCTACTCTAAAAACAAGGAAGAACATGCCAAACACTTGAGGATTGCTCTACAGATTCTACGAGAACATCAATTGTACGCCAACTTTATTAAGTGTGAATTCTGGCTAGACCAAGTGGAGTTCCTTGGGCATGTGATCAGTAAGGAAGGCATAGCAGTGAATCCAAGCAAAGTAGCATCTGTTCCGGAATGGGAGGCACCAAAGAATGTGAAGCATATTAGAGGATTTCTGGGAATGGCAGGGTACTACAGAAGGTTTATTGAAGGGTTCTCCAAGATTGCAGGACCAATGACAAAGTTGCTCCGGAAGAATACACCATTTGTTTGGTCAGAAGAATGTGAGGCAAGTTTTCAAACACTCAAGGAGAAGTTAACTGATATGTCTCAAACATATCTATAATTTTTTATGCTCCATGCTTGTTTATACACCATTTGCTTTGAGGTTTTTACAATTCGTGGCGTTTTTATGCATTTTCCGGATCTAACCTATTAACAAGATGCCATAGTGCCAGTTCCCTGTTTTCTGCTATTTTTGTGTTTCAGAAAACTTACATAGGAAATATTCTTGGAATTGGACGAAACAAAAGCCGAACCTCCTATTTTTACCAAAGCTTTGTGAAGACCGAAGATGAGACGGAGGGGGGCCAGAGGCCAGCCACACCACGGGGGGGCGTGGCCTAGCCCCTGGCCGCGCCCACCCATGGTGAGGCCGCCTGGTCCCACTCCTAACGATGCCCCTTTGCCTATAAAGTCCCCTCGACGGGAAAAACCTAAGGGACGAATCGCTTTTCCCAGAAACATACTGCAAGCCGCCACCGTTGTCGAAACGAGATCGGGAGGATCCAGGAGCTCTTCCCGGCACCCTGCCGATGGCCTTCTCCACCACCATGGTCGCCTCCAGAGTGATGTGTGAGTAGTCTACCTTGGACTATGGGTCCATAGCAGTAGCCAGATGGTTGTCTTCTCCACCATGTGCTTCATGTTTAGATCTTGTGAGCTGCCCTACATGATCAAGATCATCTTTATGTAATCATACATGTTGTGTTTGTTGGGATCCGATGAGTATTGGTACTATGTCAAGTTGATGTGCTGAATATTATCTTATGTTATCTCTATGTTGTTTATGATCTTGCATGCTTTCCGTTGCTAGTAGCTATCTTGGCCGAGTAGATGGTAGTGACTCCAAGAGGGAGTATTTATGCTCGATAGTTGGGTTCATGCCTCTATTTAATCTGGGGGAGTGACAGATACCTCTAAGGTTGTAGATGTGTTGTTGCCACTAGGGAGAAAACAACATTCTTGTGTCCAAGGACATTTTCTTTGTTTACATTACGCACTTTGCTTAATGCAATTATCTGTTATTCGCAACTTAATACTCAAGGGGTCTTCGGACGATATCCCCGCGAGTGGATTTTTAGTCATAGATGCAGTTGGATTACGGTCTATGTATTTTGTCGTAATGCCCAGAGTAAGCCTCATAGTGATCCTCGTAAAGTATGTACGTTATTGATGGCTGGCGTGTAGTTGATGATGATAATGATTATAACCAGTCAGTTGGGGAACTCCAAGCGGAAAGTATGATGAGCACAGTGGCAAGTCTTTTCCCTCAGTAAGAAACCAAGGTATGTCGGTCAGGAGAAGAGCAAACGGACAACTGAAGGTGATGCTTGATAGCCTAGTGACACTCCAACAAGGGCGCCGTTTACGACACTTGTTGACTCGTCTTCAGCCAATAGCAACGCGGAACCTGCACACAACACAACCAAATACTTTGTTCCCAACTTGCGATGAGGTTGTCAATCTCAACGGTTTGCTTGAAACAAAGGGTATGAGCGTATCGAGTGGAAAGCAATAGTAATATGCGAGTAAAGTAAATAGTGCAAGTAAAGTAAACAGGTGATAGCAATATGATGGAAATAGGACCGGGGTCCACAGTTCACTAGTGGTGTCTCTCCATAAGATAAATCACACATGCTGGGTAAACAAATTACAGTTGGGCAATTGATAGAATAAAGATAAACGTGATATGTCAAGAAGATCACTATGCGATTTAATTTGGGCATTACAATAAAATACATAGACCGCCATCCAACTGCATCTATGACTAATAATCCACTCGCGGGGATATCATCCGAACACCCCATGAGTATTAAGTTGCAAACAACAGATAATTGCATTAAGCAAAGTGTGTAATATAAACAAAGCATATGCCCTCGAGCATATGAATGTTGTTTTCTCCCTAGTAGCAACAGCACATCTACAACCTTAGAGGTTTCTGTCACTCCCCATATTAAATAGAGGCATGAACCCACTATCGAGCATAAATACCCCCTCTTGGAGTCACTAGCAACTACTCAGCCAAGATAGCTACTAACAACGGAGAGCATGCAAGATCATAAATAACATAGAGATAACATAAGATATATTTCAGTCATGTAACGGAGAGCATGCAAGATCATAAATAACATAGAGATAACAACGGAGAGCATGCAAGATCATAACACCAATATTCATCGGATTCCAACAAACCAAACATGTAGAATTACATAACGGTGATCTCAATCATGTAGGGCAGCTCATGAGATCTAAACATGAAGCACATGGTGGAGAGGACAACCATCTAGCTACTGCTATGGACCCATAGTCCAAGGTAGACTACTCACTCATCGCTCTGGAAGCAAGCATGGCGATGAAGAAGACCTCCGGTGGCGATTCCCCTCTCCGGCAGGGTGCCGGGAAGAGCTTCTGGACCCTCCCGATCTTTGGGTCGACGGCGGCGGTGGATCGCGATGTGTTTTAGAAAATTGATCGGGTCTTTAGGTTTTTTCCATTGGGGGATCTTTATAGGTGAAGGGGCATCGTCAGAGGTGGACCGAGGTGCCCTCACACATAGGGGGCGCGGCCAGGGGCTGGGCCGTGCCGCCCTGGTGTGTGGGGCCCTCGTGGCCCCCCTCCGACTCCTCTTCGGATCTCTGGAAGCTTCAGGGAAAAATAAGACTTCAGGAACTTGTTTCATCCAATTCTGAGAATATTTCCTGTGTAGCTTTTCTGAAACACAAAAATAGCAGAAAACAGGGAACTGGCACTGTGGCGACTATTAATAGGTTAGTTCCGGAAAATGCATAAAAGTGCCATGAAGGGTAACGAAACATTAGTCAAATGGTGTAAAAACAAGCATGGAGCATCAAAAATTATAGATACGTTGGAGACGTATCTAGCATCCCCAAGCTTAACTCCTGTTCGTCCTCGAGTAGGTAAGTGATAACAAAAGAATAATTTTTGAGGTGACATGCACCTACACAATCTTGATCATATATGTAAGCGTCCCTAACATATATACAAACTCCATAATCCCCATAAGATTCCCAATTCATTTCACACCGCGGGCATCCATAAACAAAAGATCACGATATCAACTCAAATAAGAAGTGCAATGTTGAAAGCTTGCCCCATGACAGCATGGTTGGGCTAGTATCCAACTTACAACTTGCAAGCATAACAACTCAACATAAAAGACCACAATGTCAAATTTTTAAGAACAAGAAAAAGTAAAGTGTGCCTTCCGGTTCGTGAGAGCTTTACTGACCAATTTTCGCATAACACTGGTAAGAGTTTAATTTGAAGAGAAAATAAAAGCAAGTCAAATTTACTTGGAATAGCAAATTGCTAATACGTATGTATGGTGGACACTTTGGAAAACTTTGGTTTTTAGGAGTTGGATGCACGAGTAGAGCTCATACTGAGTACAAGGCGAGGGCTAGCAAAAGACTGGGAGCGACCAACTAAGAGAGCAATAATGGCCATAATCATGCAAACCAACAAAGCAACATTAAAAGAAGCATAAGATGGCATCAAAAGTCAAAAACTAAATGATCATAGAGGCTATTGGCGACTTTATAAGAGTCTAACATGTGTGAGCATGTGCCATGTCAACCCAAATAAAGCATCAAGGAGAAAACCAAAATAATGCTTCCAAACGATTAAAACAACGCATGATTTTTTCAAAGGCTCATTAAGCAATCTCAGTTATTTGAGACAAGTCATGCTACAACAAAACCACTAAGCATACTATCAAAAAAGACATCAAGCATGACATGAAAAAGCCTAAGCCACAGTTTACAGAAGCTCCATCTTGTATCACTTTTTTGCATAAAGCTTTTTCTCTTTTCCAACAGAATTTGAAATTTTTTAAGACACCTCCTTTGATGAAAACCAATAAATATCAGAGGCAAACATACACCTTGATGAATAAATATAAGAAGATCTGAATGCAAATCAAGGCAAAAATGAAAACCAAAAATAGTAGCAGAAAAAGAAGAACACTCGGTTTTTGATTAGAGTGAAAACTAGAGCGTTCTTGGCAAATGAAAAGGAAGGCAACTTCTCCAAAAGAAATTTGTTGGGGTCCTACAATTTATTGTAGAAAACAAAACGAAACTAATAATGAAAACTAAAACAACTGACGCTCCAAGAAAAACACATAGTGCATGAAGCAATAAGTATATAGTGTCTTGAAAGGTGACCTAATTTTTGCCGATGAAGAAGGGGTGCCTCGGGGGCATCCCCAAGCTTTGACGCTTATACTTCTTGGATATTTGTTGGGGATGCATGGGCATCCCCAAGCTTGAGCTTTTGTCCATTCTTCAACTCATCTCATCATTCTCCAATCCCTACACTTGAAAACTTCCTTCATACAAAATTAAATACAAATCTATTAGCAACATTAGTGTAAGCATAACATATAATCAACCTCTTTTGCTTCAGGTTTCAAACCAAAACCACCACATATAAAGTATATACTACTGTAGCAACTTCCCCAAAAGTTCCATGATCAAAAGAACTTGAAAAGAAAGCGATAAAGCGGCAAAAATGAATAGTGGCAGAAATCTGTCAAAACAGAACAGCTGAAAAAGGTCGAATTTTTGAGGGGTTTTCTATTGCTCAAATCAAAAAGTGTTCAACTAACGAAAGTTTTGATATAACTTGGGGCATATTCACAAGAAATTTCAGGTCCAAAAGATATACAGAGAATTTTCACAAATTTTTACGGTACAGCACCCAAAACAGTTTCAGGACAGCAACATCCCCAAATCTTTACCTCACTCAAATTAGAGGCTTCTCTTGGCACAACAATGAAATAAAAATGATAAGGAGAGGTCACTACAGTAGTAATGACTTCCAAGACTCAAATAAAAGAAAAAGTACTGAAAAGAAAACATTGGGTTATCTCCCAAGAGTGCTTTTCTTTAACGCCTTTGAGCTAGGCTAAGTAATTTGAGAAGATGCTCACATAAGAAATATGAATTGAAGCAAAAGAGAGCATCAAGAAGCAAATATAAAACACATTTAAGTCTAACCCACTTCCTATGCATAGGAAACTTGTAAGAAAATAAATTAAAGAAGCACATTGTAACAAGTATGGGTAGATAAAACAAGAGCAACTTTGGAACTTCCAATGTAAAGAGAGGTGTTTTAGTAACATGAGAATTCCAACAACTATATTTTCCTCTCTCATAATAATTTTCAGTAGCATCATGAAAAAACTCAACAATATAAATATCACACTCACCCTCCTTTGTTAAGCATGGAGGGCGATCAAATAAGGTATTAGTTAAAGAGTTACTCTTATTGGGAGGTAGACATTGGTAACTCCATTCTTCCTCGTGATCATCACTCTCCTCCTCTTTTTCATCCAATGAGCTTCCAATTTCTTCTTCCGTAGGCTCCTTCAAGGCATTAGTCTCTTCCGTTGGAGAGCATCTATTAAGATATTTAAGAATATAGCCATTTCCTTCCTTGTAATTATCAAAGCAAAATGTGAGTATATCATAAACCTCATATTTATAAGGTGCATCATCAGTATTTTCAAGCAAATAAGCTAGTTCGAATGCACCCTTCCAAGCAATAAATTCTTCAATTTGTTCCACATCATAAAAGTCATAATTTCCATTAATATAAGAAGATATGGTAACATCATCATTATACTCACATTGAAAAGGGAGGTGTTTATACCTCCTATAGCAACAAGATTCATCAAAGCAATAAGTAACATTATAAGTAGAGCACACATTTCTAGCAATGATATATAATCTATTGATTTGTTCCCATAAGTGTTTCCCTTTTTGTGACAAGCGGTGTTCATCATAATAATTTTGCTGCTCTTCCGTGAACCCACCTTGCCAAAAAGATTTAGTTTCAAAGAAACCAACCATTGATAGAAAGCATGATAAAGCAACACAAGTAAAAATAACAACTAATAGGAAACTATTTTTTTTGTTTTTGATAAAACGATGCAAGTAAAAATAAAGTAAAGAAAAACTTAAAACAAAGTAAAGGATGTGCGTGCGAAAAAATCCCCTTGCAGAGCTCTTCCACTTCTTCCCCGGCAACGGCGCCAGAAAAGGGCTTGATGGCTGGCATGTAGTTGATGATGATAATGATTATAACCAGTCAGTTGGGGAACTCCAAGCGGAAAGTATGATGAGCACAGCGGCAAGTCTTTTCCCTTAGTAAGAATCCAAGGTATGTCAGTCAGGAGAAGAGCAGACAGACAACTGAAGGTGATGCTTGATAGCCTAGTGACACTCCAACAAGGGCACCATTTACGACACTTGTTGACTCGTCTTCAGCCAATAGAATGCGGAACCTGCACACAACACAACCAAATACTTTGTTCCCAACTTGCGATGAGGTTGTCAATCTCACCGGTTTGCTTGAAACAAAGGGTATGAGCGTATCGAGTGGAAAGCAATAGTAATATGTGAGTAAAGTAAACAGTGCAAGTAAAGTAAACAGGTGATAGCAATATGATGGAAATAGGACCGGGGTCCACAGTTCACTAGTGGTGTCTCTCCATAAGATAAATCACACGTGCTGAGTAAACAAATTACAGTTGGGCAATTGATAGAATAAAGATAAACGTGATATGTCAAGAAGATCACTATACGATTTACTCTGGGCATTACAACAAAATACATAGACCGCCATCCAACTGCATCTATGACTAATAATCCACTCGCGGGGATATCATCTGAACACCCTATGAGTATTAAGTTGCGAACAATAGATAATTGCATTAAGCAAAGTGTGTAATGTAAACAAAGCATATGCCCTCGAGCATATGAATGTTGTTTTCTCCCTAGTAGCAACAGCACATCTACAACCTTAGAGGTTTCTGTCACTCCCCCAGATTAAATAGAGGCATGAACCCACTATCAAGTATAAATACCCCCTCTTGGAGTCACTAGCAACTACTCGGCCAAGATAGCTACTAACAGCGGAGAGCATGCAAGATCATAAACAACATAGAGATAACATAAGATATATTTTAGTATAGCAACTCAATCATAACACCAATATTCATCGGATCCCAACAAACCAAACATGTAGAATTACATAATGGTGATCTCAATCATATAGGGCAGCTCATGAGATCTAAACATGAAGCACATGGTGGAGAGGACAACCATCTAGCTACTGCTATGGACTCATAGTCCAAGGTAGACTACTCACTCATCGCTCCAGAGGCAAGCATGGCGATGAAGAAGACCTCCGGTGGCGATTCCCCTCTCCGACAGGGTGCCAGGAAGAGCTTGTGGACCCTCCCGACCTTCGGGTCGACGGCGGTGGTGGATCGCGATGTGTTCTAGAAAATTGATCGGGTTCTAGGTTTTTTTCATCGGGGGGTCTTTATAGGCGAAGGGGCATCGTCAGAGGTGGACCGAGGTGCCCTCACACATAGGGGGCATGGCCAGGGGCTGGGCCGCGCTGCCCTGGTGTGTGGGGCCCTCGTGGCCCCCCTCCGACTCCTCTTCATATCTCTGGAAGCTTCCGGGAAAAATAAGACTTCAGGAACTTGTTTTGTACAATTCTGAGAATATTTCCTGTGTAGCTTTTCTAAAACACAAAAATAGCAGAAAACAGGGAACTAGCACTGTGGCGACTTGTTAATAGGTTAGTTCCGAAAAATACATAAAAGTGCCGTGAAGTGTAACAAAATATTAGGCAAATGGTATAAAAACAAGCATGGAGCATAAAAAATTATAGATACGTTGGAGACGTATCAGTTATCTTTACTCTATCAATTGCCCAACTGTAATTTGTTTACCCAGCATGCTTTTATTTATCTTATGGAGGGACACCACTAGTGAACTGTGGACCCCAATCCAATTTCCTTTACATAGATTTACCGTTTACTTTACTCGCATTGTTTACTTTACTTGCAATACAACTATCCTTTTACCACTCGATACGCTCATTCCTTTGTTTACAGCAAACTGGTGAGATTGACAACCTCATTGTAAGTTGGGAGCAAAGTATTTGTTTGTGTTGTGTGCAGGTTTCATGTTGCTGCTAGGTGAAGACACACCAACAAGTCATCTGGCGCCATTGTAACACCCTCGAATTTATAACAAATTCGAAGTGCCCGTTATGTAATCCATCACAATCCCAGAATCATCTATTATATTATTAAAACAACTAACAATCAACGGTGAAGATTGATCATCCTAATGTTAAGATATATCAATGGCTTAGATTTACAACTACCGCAGGCACACGCGTTGCAATTTCCACGTGAGACGTATACAAGCTAGACTTCAAGACACACGTTTGCAATCTACATAGAAGTCGTATACAAGCTGGACTCTAAATGATTAATGCGAGTCTGGTAAGCTGTGTATACATACAAGAATACAAAAGCTACGTTAATTGGGAGTTAGAAAACAAGGGATGAAGCCATGACGCGCAACTAATTGGTAGCACAAAAAAACATGGAAACGAGGAGGTAGAGCCGGCAGTAGTCGAATAAACGGCGGCGGACATTCATCCCCAGGCGCTGATGTAGAAGACGGGAAGCTCCTCCCAGCAGCGGACAGGCGGAAACAATCTGGAGCCGCGCGCGAAGCACATCGGCCAGGGATCGAACCGAATGAGGTCTGCCAGTCCGGCGATCATGGGAGCACCAGCCGATCTGAAAAAGGGGACAGGAGCAGCAACGAACCAGGAAGATATTCAGGCGAAAACAGCATAGAGCAGTCGATACGGCCGATGACAACAGGAATTGGCTGGCGACAGCTGAATCGATCTCAATCTATCGAAGATGAAATCCAGTTGAAGCCTAGCGATTAGACCACCGGCAGAGATGAATAACAGTAAAAACTGTCAACACACCAACGAGATGAAGACCAGCGATCGATATACTCTTGCGGCAGCCGGAGAGGAGGCCGTCGGCATGGAGCACTCGACCAGAGGATGGAAGGCAAGACAGAATAGCTGTATGGCCAACCGCTGTAAAACCATATTAGCATGCACACGTGATACAGCACAGCATATAGCAGAATAGAGTACCTTACAACGTGATTACTCATAGTACAACAATGCATGTGAGATTTTGACAAGATTGATTATGCACATGCAACAGGAACTACGGCAGAAAAAAGGTGTAAAATTGTTCCAGCTATTTTCAACAGAAACTTTATCTCTTTGAGATGTGATTGGTGCTGCTCGCAAGATGAACCCTTGGCAGATTTCAGCCTACAAGTTGTGTATGTTGTAATTGTAGATCGAGGTTGATTGGTCTCTCTTATGAACAACCTCACGCAGCGGCAACAACAACATCCGTACTGTCCATCCGAACATGGGAGCATTCCCGGCATAAATTCTATGACGAGCTGAATGCAACGACGGCGCCAAGCCGCCAACGAAGCTGGCTTGAGGCGACAACAGGGATGTCCCGCCGGTGAAACTAGCTCGAGGAGATAACAAAGACATCTGAAGCCCCCAAGCCCACGAGGTTGTTTCAAACTTTGAATCAATGGTGACCTTCCCATCGGACCAAACAGATTTGGTGATCCCACATGCAGTTTGCATCAGCTGATTTTGATTATTCCAATGATTCAAGCATGTTTTGTCCACTCCAAAAGCATTTACATCCAAATAATTTGATGAACCTTGAAGGCATAAATACAGGAGTATGCAAGAGAAGTTGTAGTGCATGTATGAAAGACATCGCAAAAGCAGTGGCCTCGGCATGCATCCTCGCGTCAGACAGACCTAAAAAAGAGCATGCTATCCAAGCTTTGGGGATGCACATCCATGCCACTTGAATTTGCACAGCTAGATCGAAAGTCTGTCAATAGAGCCGGCAGAGGATAAAAACGGAATTGGCATGAGGCGGAACAGAAGAATTGAGGCCAGAGATATTTATTATTTTAGAACTGTGAGGGCAGAGAGAATTACCAGATATGGATACAAAGAAGTTAGCGTTAACTGACTAAGGCTTGCTGCTGGGCACAAGGGGGAAAATCAAGACGAGTTGGTGTGCGTCAACAATTTAACCAAAAGTAACATACAAAAACTTCATATACAAAAGTATAGGATACTCCATTCAAAAGATAATAGTGCTTTTACTTTTGGAAATGGAGTAAAATATGTTACACGGTAGAACAAATATCTAACTAATTAAAGCAGTTTTTAATATGCAACCCAAAAGTAATTTTTGTAAGTCTAAAAATTTAAATTCATTCAATTATAACACAACAAATATATCCGTAACAAATGAACTAATATGCGAAAATATCATATGAGTTACCGGTTATAGTGTCGGTTAAAACCAATAGAATTTCCATCTAATAAATAGTCACACATACACAATTACATTATGAAAGAATTACTTCATTGGTCTAAGTTAAAAATTAGGCAAAAAATATATGTAAATATAAAATCTAGCCGCGCAAATGCGCGGGTAAACATGCTAGTTGTTGTGATTTACATAACGTAGTTGATATCACAGTCATAGACATTAATAGTAAATAAAGGGGATTACATAGGTGGTCGCACAGACCAAACCTTACAATACATCAACATGCAGCGGAATAACACTTTGGGTCCATATTGTCAAGCTTCAACCGCACAGGCAGAGCCGACAGTAAGAAACGAGCCTAATTCGCAAAGTCGTCAATGATTTCTTCCTTCTTGATTTCTCTCCTTCAAGTCTGGCCAAGTTAATAGCCAGGGACAGAGCCATGAGTACATTGCATGCACTCGCAAACCATCTTATAAATAAATAAATAGAGAATGCATAGTTCATATAGTGGTCTAAGCTCTAGGTTCATTTGCATAAAGCAGAATTTCCTTTCAAAGATCTTTTATTTAAAATGGTAAGAAAACATTTAGCTCTTTATAAATCTCTAGATGGAATCCCCCAAATGTCAATTCTTTTGTTCACCAAGTCACCTCCATGGTTGTCGAAATTCATTGTCAAGTCACCTTTCTCAATCATTTTCATAGTAAAACCTGATAACGGCCAAGTACAACCAATCCAACCGTCCATGACCGCGGACACGGCTATTCGAATAGTTTTACACTCTGCAGAGGTTGTACACTTTACCCACACCATCCGACTACTCATCATGTGGGCAACTTCCCTGCATAACGACATATGCCACGACAAGCAGCCGACCATTAATGTTTCACCTGCCCGCCTTAGCATAAACACTACCGCCTAGAGTTGTATCCCCCAACACCGGGGGTCCAAGAAGCTGTCCAGAGTGTGCAAAGTTCCCAGCCGCTTGACCCACCGGAATGCCACTAACCGAGGTAGAGTCCTACACCCGGTAGTCCATTTTCAATGAGGGCTCTTTGGCTTGTACCCCAACCACCTAAAAAGGAGGACCAGGCGAGCCTAGGCCGTAGCCACAAGGTGCCCTGGAAGAGGAGTCCCTGGTCGGACTTCCATTTACATTGTGTAGGGTCTACACTAAGGGGAAACAAACTACTCCACTAAGCCCCATCCCATACCAGAGTAATGTGGTCGCACTGTGTGGTTGGTCCAGTATGGTACTTCACGCATTTATCATTTTTGTCAAACCTTCATGTCACCTTCACCATGTCACCATTTTGTAAATAGTTTTCAAAGTCACCCTTGGGTAAGGTTGCCCATCTCCAAGGTTTGTGTTGCAAAATCATCCTTGGGCAAGGTTGCCCCTTTCCAAGGTTTTCATTTCAAAATCTTCATGATCTTCATTGGGGTTCCCACCTAGTCATTTTCCATGAATGCCTTCAGCTCAAGCATAATCCTCATGAGGGCACAAGGATCTAGGTAGGTATATTGGATAGGCTTAGCTTGATGCTCTACTTAGCATCCACTAAGGAAAGGTTTCTCAAAGGTAGGCTAAGCTTGATGCCCTTAATGTCATCCACAAAAAGGTTGGATGCACTTGTCAAGAAAGACATCACTACTCATTTGCAACTTGGTAACAACTATTTTAGCATGCACTTTCATTTAAAAGCAAGTAAACATGCATTATAAAACTGGGTAATGGTATGATCAAAAGATGGCTTGCCTTGGTTGGCAAAGTCATAGGCTTCTTCATCTTCATCTCGGGTTGGGTAGTCTCCATCACCATTGCTTGGTTGACTTCGGGATCCATTCTCCTTATTCCCGTTGTCATCTAATCGTCGAAAATCAAATAAGCATACAATCACCACACAATTCACAAACAACACCTATTCACTACAAGGATACTTGGGTAAGAGAAACGATCTAGGAAGTCTATGGAGAGTGGTTTCGAAGATCATTGGGTTTCGATGGATGAGATTATTGAGTCGTTGTATCTAAGTAGGGTTTATTTATTTTGGATGATGAAAATATCTCCTGCAAGTCCTTATTGACCAAGGTCATGGACTAATGTAGATATTTAAGATTAGGGTTCAACCAAAGTGGCGTCCATTCACTTTGATTTCCTTTGAATATTTGAGGCAAGTTTTAAGTTCATCGATAGCTATCATTAACTATTGGAGTTTCAAATAGCTCCGGTAGGTTAAACCTTGACCAAGGTCAAGTAGTATAGATTACTAGTTGAGATATTGGTTTAACCCAAATGGATTTATAAACTCTCTAGTTATAGTTTTCAACTACTCAAATTCCTAAGTCAAATAGGTTTTATTTGACCGTAAAACACACTAGTATTTGATTTACAAGTTACTATTTCAAAACTAATTAGATAAACAGATAAATATTTCAATTTATGAATTATGAGAATTGGATTCATATTTTTATGAATTTTATTTGATTTGTTATGAATTTTGCAAGGTTGCATAACTGCAAGTTTGTTATTTTTACCCAATTAAAAATATAAGTCTAAGTGGGTTGAAAACACCGCCATTGGCTAGAGCATATTCTAAGCTTTCCAAAAAGTATTTATTTGCTAGATTTGGATTCCTAAATCTCTCAGAATTTGAATTCGAAGTTGCAGCAGTTTAAACAAATACTAAAAGGTTTCTCTGAAAAAAAAATGTTAACAGACTGGAACCAACATGGGCCGGGGAACTGAGTCGGGCCGGCCCGTTAACTCGCCCCGGGCGGGCGCTGAAAAAAAAATGGCCTGACCGGAGGGGCCCACCGGTCAGCACTTAAACCGAACCGGTATCTGGGGAAGTCTTCTTCCCCAGCCCGACGAACACAAGCGAGCGAGAGTACTGGGAGGAGGGCGGCGCTAGGGGAGCTCACCGGCGGCGACGGGGAGCGGCGGCGAGGGGTCCTGGTGGCGGAGGGAGCCCTTCTCGGCCACCTCCAGCAGGCGGCGTCGCGGAAGGGGGTCGGGAACGGCGGCGCTCCGCCGTGTACTGGGAGCTCCGGCGTCGAGCTCCTGGGCCACCAAGAGGGAGAGGGACGAAGTGAGGATGTCTGGGAGGCTTCTGGTGACGGCGTGGATCTTTTCAGGAAGAAAAGTGGCCCTTTTATAGGCGGGAGAGGGAGAGGAGCGGGGCGGCCGGCATGGTCTGGGCATGGTGGTCACAGACATGTTCCCGTGGCCACAGTGGCCAAGGCTCGGCGTGGGCTTGCTCTGCGGCACTGGGGTGATGTTGGGAGCTCAGTGGCGCAGCAGGGTGACGAGGGGAGCAGTGGAGAGCAGTGGCCAGAGGTGGGGGTCCGGTTGGTTTCTCTCCTTTTCTTCCAGGTCTCACGGCCGGTGTTTGGGTAGGGGAGACAGGGGGTTTGACAAGGAGAGTCCAGGGCACTGCTTGGAGGTCAGGGACTAGGGCTAGGGCTGCCAACCACTGTTGCAAACAGTTGCTTTGATTTTGTTTGATTTCTGCCCAGAACGTGTTCGACGAAATGCCCGCAAGAAGTAAAAAATTCAAATTTTTGAAATTTTCAAATTGGGTTGGTCACTATATTGGTTAGGGATTCTAAAACAATTTTTGTTAGGTCAAGAGGTGGTGTTTTGCTCCAGGGCTATTTTGAATTTGGGGGTTGTCCTATGTTTCAGATTCAATCTTTTGCAGATGTTTGAGTGGGGTTAGCATTTGAGTTTTTGTTTGAAATTTGTTGGTCAAGCAAGAATGTGGTTTGGTCTTGCTCAACCAACTGATCACACCTTCAGTTGAGTTGCAGATTTCTTAATCTAAGTGTCCAAAGTAGGGTAGTGGTTAACTTTTTCTAGATCATGTTTTCTTCTCTCTTCTTTATTTCTTTGATTTTGGGTTTCTTGGTCCTGGTGGTTCACCTCTATTGTTTCTGTTGGTTAGGAGTGGTTTAACTAATCATTTCACAACTATTTAAAAGGCACATGAAATCATAGAACAACATGTATTTAGAATACTATGTATGCATGCAATTATAGATAAAAAGTTTTATCTTGGCCCAAAAGTGTTGGTTTTCTGGGAGATAACATGGAGTTGGGAATGTGTTTGTTTGGTCTAGAGGTGAGTTGTGGTGTCATTTAAATTTTGAATTTCAAATGGTATATGTAACAGATTCAAACTTTGGAAGAATATTAAATAGAGTTCCAAGTTGATTTTTGTTTCAAACTTTATTGTATTTGATTCTTTGTAACTTGTTCTTAGTGGTGGTGGAGAGATGCATGATGGTATAGTTCACATATTGCTTAATATATAAGGGCAAAGTAGTGTAATCAGTAATTTTTTTAAGATCACTACTTCCTCCTTTCTTACTTAGGTTTTTGTGTTGCGGTTTATTTTCTTGATTCTTTTCTATCTGTTTGTGATTGCTTGACTTAATGTTGGTTTGGCAATTGACCCAAATGGGTTTAGCATGTAACCATGCACAAAAATTTAATGGTTAGAAAACTATTTCAATTTAACAAAAACATTTTATAGGTATAATTATTTGTTTTTCCAAAACTTGGCTAAAGAAAACATTTGGGAGTTTTTTCAAAGTTTTGAACATAAGTTGTCGAAATGTTGAATCCAACATTTTTGGAAATGTCAACTTTAGAAATGAGAAATAGTAATTTTTGAAATGGGATATTTTTCTTCTCCTCTTTTTAAAACAAAGATAGGTTTCTTGAGAATAAAGGTTTTACCTCTATTCCAATATTTCCTTTCTAAACGATTAAAAATTTGGACTCAAAGGATTTGTTTTAAAACCCTTCTCATACTCTTTTTATTTGAAGCATGGGAGCAAATGCTCAAATTCACAAGTTTTAAAAGACAAGAAATTAATCTTGTATTTAAAATAAAAGTTTTTATTGTCTCCAAAATTTGGTATTTTAATAAATCCATTTATTTTTATTTCCCAAAAATTTGGGTTGTTACAGCCATCGTCCGGAGTATCGCGAAGCTAGCAACCATCACCTTCTTAAGTTTGGCTCTCTCCTACTGGATTGATTACCTTGGTTTCATAACTGAGGGAAAACTTGCTGCTGTGCTCATCACACCTTCTCTTGGGGTTTCCAACTGGTCGGTCATTTACATCAACACCGCACCACCAACAAGTTTTCTGGCGCCGTTCCCGGGGAGAAAGAAGACTTCTGCAAGGGGAGTCTCGCAAGCACAATCTTTTACTTTGATTTTAGTTTTGCTTTACTTTATTTTTGCTTGCATTTTTTAATCAAAAATACAAAAAAATTAGCTTCCTTTATAGTTGTTACTTTATTACTCTTAGTTCATTATATTGTTCCCTAAGTATGTTTTGGAGGACCTCTCAGTAGGTAGTGGTTCTATTATTGGGAAAGGTAATATTGAGGAGTTCTTTAATCATATTAGTATGCATAAAGATGTTGAGGATAGATCTTTGGCTAAGCTTGCTCCTAGTTATGAAGTTGTTGTTGCTTATTTGGTTCACATGTTGGAGGCTAGGTTTGTTAACCTTAATCCTTTTATGCAACAAATGTTTCTTAAGCTTCATGATATTGAAGACTCCGAAAAGAAAGATTTTATTTTGGAGACTTTGCGTGGAGAATTTAGAGATGTTGCTATTGAAGCTAGGAAAGTTTGTGAGCGTTTTAATATGCTTGACTCACCTGTTAATGTTGTTGGTACAACCAAAGAAGATATCAAAGTAACAATACCTAGCAAACTCTTGGGATTGCATGAAGCTTTGGAAAATAATTTTGATTGGATCTATCCTGAAAATATTTTTAGTGAATTGAGTGAACCAAAGTGTGATCACAAGGGGTCTTAATAAACTTATTTGGATGCAATACAATGTCTTGTTGAAAAGACTTCTGCATTTGATCTTAATGCCTCTTTTGATAATACTTGATTCGCACTTTCTGCGCCTAGCTCAAAGGCGTTAAAGAAAAGCACTCTTGGGAGATAACCCATTGTTTTCTTTTCTTTTTAGTTCTTTATCTTTTATTTGAGTCTTGGAAGTTATTACTACTTTAATAACCGCTCCTTATCCTTTTTATTTCGGTGTTATGCCAAGAAGAACCTCTAATTTGAGGGAGGTACGATTTGGGGAAGTTGCTGTCCTGAAACGGATTTCAGTGCTGCATGTAAACATTCGTGAAAATTCTCAGAATATCTTTTTGATCTGAGATTTCTTGTGCATATGCCCTAGGTTATATCCAAACTTTCATTAGTTTTTCACTTTTTTATTTGAACAACAGAAGTTCCTCAAAAAAATCGACCTTTGTCAGCTGTTCTGTTTTGACAGATTTCTGCCACTATTTGTGTTTGCCTCTCGATCGCTTTCTTTTTTAGTTCTTTTGATCACCGAACTTTTGGGGAAGTTGTTACAGTATTATATGCTTTATATGTGGTGTTTTTGAGTTGAAATCTGAACCAAAAAGGGTTGATTTATTATTATGTTTATGCTAACGTTGCTAATAGAATTGTGTGAAGTTTTGTATGAAGGAAGTTTTCAAGTGTAGGGATTGGCGAATGATGAGATGAGTTGAAGAATGGACAAAAGCTCAAGCTTGGGTATGCCCATGTCACCCCAAGAAATATCCAAGAGGTACAAGCATCAAAGCTTGGGGATGCCCCCGAGGCACTCCTTCTTCATCGGCAAAAATCAGGTCACCTTTCAAAACACTATATTTTTATTGCTTCATGCACTATGCATTTTTCTTGGAGTGTCTTTACTTTTGCTTTCAGTTTTCTTTTGTTTTGTTTGCTACAATAAATGGTTGGACCCCAACAAATTTCTTTTGGAGAAGGTTTACTTGCTTTTCATTTGCCAAGAACACTCTGTTTTTTACTCTTATCGTTCAACGAGTGTTCTCTTTTTCTAGAACTGCATTTAACTTTCATTTTTCACCTTGATTTTTTTCAGATATTGTTATATCTTTTCATCAAGGTGTATTTGGACCACTGGTCTATGTTGGTATTCATAAAAAGAGTTGTTTCAAAAAGGTTTGAATGGTGTTGGAAAAGAGAAAAAGTTTCATGCAAAAAAGTGGTACAAAAAGGAGCTTGTTTAGACTGCGGCTTAGACTTTTTCATGCCACGCTTGATGTCATTTTGATAGTATGCTTAGTGATTTTTGCTATAGCATGACTTGTCTCAAATGACTGAGATTGCTTAATGAGCCTTTGAAAAAAATCATGCGTTGCTTTTATTATACGGAAGCCTTAATTTGGTTTTCTCCTTGATGCTTTATTTGGGTTGACTTGGCGCATGCTTACAACATGTTTGACTCATACAAAGTCGCCATAAGCCTCTATGATCATTTAGTTTTTGACTTTCGATGCCATTTTATGCTTCTCTTAATGATGTTTTGTCACTATGCATGATTGCGGCTGTTATTGCTCTCTTAGTTGGTCGCTCCTAGTCTTTTGCTAGCCCTCATTTTGTACTGAGTATGACCTCTACTTATGCATCCAACTCCCAAAAACCAAGTTATTCCAATGTGTCCACCATACATACGTATTAGCAATTTGATATTCCAAAGTACATTTTACTTGCTTTTATCTATCCTTCAAATTAAACTCTTTTGGTGTTATGTGAAAATTAGTTAGTAAAGCTCTCATGAACCTGATGGCACACTTTACTTTTCTCGCTTTTAAAACTTTGACATTGTGGCTCTTTTATGTTGACGTTATGCTTGCAAGTTGTAAGTTGGAAATTAGCCAAACCATGCAATCATGGGGTAATCTTTCAACATTGCACTTCTTTTATTTGAGTTGATATCGTGATATTTTGTTTATGGATACTCGCGATGTGAAATAAGTTGGGAATCTTACGGGATCATGGAGTTTGTATACGTGTTAGAGAAACGCCTAGGCCGCTAATCTAAGCCATGCATCATTCATGGTGGAAATTTACAGCATGCCCATAGTGGACATTCGATGAAGCATCTCAAAATAAAAAGCTATACCAATGGTAAATAAAAGAGATGCCGAGGTGTTTATTGTCTGTTTGTCCTGTCATTTTGATGTGGGCTTGTTCCATGTCATCGGGCAAGGAGGTACCCCATTGGCGGTTCTCGATGATACGTGTATACTTACAATGACAAGAGATTGCTTGGGACTCTAAGTCGAGTAGCATGAGGTTTGGGTATTTGTACTTCACGGGACACGAGGTTTTCAACTTATAATTTGTCAAGCATATGCTCATAAACGTTCTGGCATTTACTTTAACCATTCAAGATGCCTATGATGGGAGTAATGAGAGCTCAGAGCTAGTAAGTTCCATAATTTTTGAAGGTTTATAAAACTTGTAATCCCTGCTTCCCTTTGCGAAGGGCATTTCTTTTACTTTTATGTTGAGTCTCCACCTTCTACCTTTATGCACCATCTAAGAGAGCATAGTTGCCATTCTGAGTTTAATGTGCATTGTCCCAAAGTTATCATTGATTGATTCATGATCATGGTTTCACTTGTTCTCAAATTATTTGTATCTAGTCGCCCTTTTAAACTTGAAGGTGTCCTATGCATTTATGTTTTGCTATTCCATGAAGGACAAGCTGAAAACTATTTGCTATGTTTTTCCATATGATTTGAACACATGTTTGACTTTCATTGCTTCATTATTCATGATCTTTTGTTTGTGTTTCTTTTCATGTTATAACATGGTTGCTAAGTTTCTTATTGTCAAGATTATGTCTTTTATGCCCATGTTTTAAGTTCTTTGATCCCAGCACGCAATGCTTACATAGATGATCAAGATTGTGATGGTGCATGTCACCTAAAAAATTATTCTTTTGTTACCATTTACCTACTCGAGGACAAGCAGGAGTTAAGATTGGGGATGCTTGATACGTCTCAAACATATATATAATTCTTGATGCTCCATACTTGTTTATACACCATTTGCTTTGACTGTTCTATACTTTGTGGCATTTTAATGCATTTTTTGGAACTAACCTATTAACAAGATGCCACAGTGTCAGTTACTTGTTTTCTGCTATTTTTGTGTTTTAGAAAAGTTACACATGAAATATTCTCAGAATTGGACGAAACAAAAGCCGAACCTCCTATTTTTACCAAAGCTTCACAAAAACCGAAGATGAGACGGAGGGGGGGCAGAGGTCAGCCGCACCACAGGGGGGCGCGGCCCAGCCCCTGGCCACGCCCACCCATGGTGAGGCCATGTGGTCCCACTCCTGACAACGCCCCTTCGCCTATAAAGTCCCCTCGATGGGAAAAACCTAAGGGACGGATCGCTTTTCCAAGAAACATACTGCAAGCCGCCGACGTCGTTGAAATGAGATCGGAGGATCCAGGAGCTCTTCCCGGCACCCTACCGGAGAGGGAAATCCCTGCCGGAGGCCTTCTCCACCACCATGGTCACCTCCGGAGTGATGTGTGAGTAGTCTACCTTTGACTATGGGTCCATAGCAGTAGCTAGATGGTTGTCTTCTCCACCATGTGCTTCATGTTTAGATCTTGTGAGCCGCCCTACATGATCAAGATCATCTTTATGTAATCATACATGTTGTGTTTGTTGGGATCCGATGAGTATTGGTACTATGTCAAGTTGATGTGCTGAATATTATCTTATATTATCTCTATGTTGTTTATGATCTTGCATGCTTTCCGTTGCTAGTAGCTATTGATACGTCTCCAACGTATCCATCATTTTTGATGCTCCATGTTTGTTTTTAAACTATTTTCTTAGTGTTTCGTTACACTTCGTGGCATTTTTATGCATTTTCCAGAACTAACCTATTAACGAGATGCCACAGTGCCACTTCCCTGTTTTCTGCTGTTTTTGTATTTTAGAAAAGTTACACAGGAAATATTCTTGGAATTGGACAAAACCAAAGCCAGACGCCCAGATATTTTATGGAGCTTCCAGAACACCGAAGAGGAGACGGAGCCGGACCAGAGGGTGGCCACACCACCAGGGGGCGCGGCCCACCCCTAGCCCACGCCGGCCTATGGTGTGGGCCCCCTGGTCCACCTCTGGCGCCGCCTCTTCGCTAATAAAGACCCCCTGACGGGAAAAACCTAAATACCCGATCACTTTTCTAGAACACATCGTGATCCGCTGCCGCCGTTGACCCGAAGATCGGGAGGGTCCAGAAGCTCTTCCCGGCACCCTGCCGGAGAGGGGAATCGCCACCGGAGGTTTTCTTCATTGCCATGCTTGCCTCCGGCACGATGAGTGAGTAGTCTACCTTGGACTATGGGTCCATAGCAGTAGCTAGTTGGTTGTCTTCTCCACCATGTGCTTCATGTTTAGATCTCATGAGCTGCCTTACATGATCGAGATCACCGTTATGTAATTCTACATGTTGTGTTTGTTGGGATCCGATGAATATTGGTGTTATGATTGAGTTAAAGTACTGAATTTTATCTTATGTTATCTCTATGTTGTTTATGATCTCGCATGCTCTCCGTTGTTAGTAGCTATCTTGGCCGAGTAGTTGCTAGTGACTCCAAGAGGGGGTATTTATGCTTGATAGTAGGTTCATGCCTCTATTTAATCCGGGGGAGTGACAGAAACCTCTAATGTTGTAGATGTGCTGTTGCTACTAGGGGGAAAATAACATTTATATGCTCAAGGGCATATGCTTTGTTTACATTACACACTTTGCTTAATGCAGTTATCTGTTGTTCGCAACTTAATACTTGTGGAGTTCTTGGATTGATTCGCCACAAGTGGATTATTAGTCATAGATGCAGTTGGATGGCGGTCTATGTATCTTGTTGTAATGCCTAGAGTAAATCTCATAGTGATCCTCTCGACATATCATGTTATCTTTATTCTATCAATTTCCCAACTGTAATTTGTTTACCCAGCATGTGTTATTTTATCTTATGGAGAGACGCCACTAGTGAACTATGGACCCCGGTCCTATTTCCTTTATATTGCTATCACCTGTTTACTTTACTTCCACAGTTTACTTTACTCGCATACTATTACTATTTTCCACTTGATACACTCATTCCTTTGTTTACAGCAAACCGGTGAGATTGACAACATCATCGTAAGTTGGGAGCAAAGTATTTGGTTGTGTTGTGTGCAAGTTCCACGTTGCTACTAGTTGAAGGCGCGCTAACTCGTTTGATCGTAAACGGCGCCCTCGTTGGAGTGTCATTGTAGCGTACATGTGCTTTATTTGTGCTAGTCCCGGAACAACTGCTAGCACACACAGTTACAAGATGAAAATACCAAGAATACAAAGGTCTTTATTACAACGCTTGATCGACAAATAACATAGTTCTCTTACAACTCAAAAGGCACAATGCCACAAACCAATTACAACTCTAGAAATGACTATGTAAATGAACTACAAGTCTTCTTCTCTTCATAGCTCCGTAGGCAGACGTGTTGGACGAAGACTCGTGACCGTAGCATAGCAACCTTCAATCTTCTTAGTAGCCACCTGCAACATGATACGTTTCAGCCACGGAGGGTCAATACATTTGAATTGTATTGGCAAGTTACTAAATTCATGCTAAGTTATGGTAAATGAAAGGATGCGAGTTTTTAGAGAAGACGCTTGAAGATTTATGCTCCCAAGCTATCAAGTCAAATGTTTTTAGAAGGTCTTGGGGAGCACAAGGATTTTACACACCAAGTGTCCAAATAAATCTAACACATGGATATTACACACCATGTGCCCAATCCTACCATATGGATATTACACACCATATGACCAAAGTCCGAGTCTAACACATGGATATTACACACCATGTGACAAAAACCCTACCCATGAACGATGTTACTCACGAACATGGGTTTTTCTCTCATGCATTGATACTACACACAATCATGAGGTTTTGCTCAAAACTAAACACGACGAGGAAGTCCTTTTTTTTAGGGCGACGAGGAAGTCCTTTTTTTTGGAGGGCGACGAGGAAGTCCTTTGATTGCTCCTGATGCGCGCAAACTTATAGGGCCTCTCACTGGATGCAGCTGTTGTAGATATCTTTTCCCGCTTCTCAACATTGCATTGAAAACCTTTTTATTCCAAACATTTTTCACAAATGCTACCCCAGAATGGGTGCATGTTAAATCCTACATCTCTGCACACAATGTCTACTCGCAGTCATATTATAACTTCACAAAGCATAGCATTCTCTCTACACAAACATCTATCAATTTAATGTTAAGGATCAAGCTTAATATGGTAAAGCAACTTGCCTTGGTAGATTTGAAGATCTCACACTTCTCTCTATCAACTCAGGAGTTGCAATCCGTTCAATCTAAAACAAGGTAAAATAGCACACCATAAACACATAGCAGCATACAAACAATCACAAGGAAACAATATAAATGCAATATGTGGTTTAAACATGAAAAACTCCGTTAACCATGCCTTCTGATTGATAACTACATGCATGATGTCACGGTCAAATTTTTAGAATTGATTACAATATGTAAAACATTTTAATTACACAAGAAAGGCATTAATACAATTTAAATCCACAAGAAACAAATATTAAGAACCAAAAATTTAGTTCTGTTCCTTATACTACAGAGGATTCCATTTAAATCTATTAAAAACAGAGACCACTCAAAAATATTTTATACAACTAATTTTATAGCCAAAACACTCTAATAGAGATTTTATAAATTTGAGAAACTTAAAGTACATAAAAATCAAATTTTTATTGCATCATAAGATTGTATATAATTTTATGAATCCGTACATATCTTATTTGTCGAAAACGGACTTGTTGATCTTTTTCTATGGATTTTACAAGAATTGCACATTTGCAGATTCGAATTAAAGAAAAGCGGGTTTTAATAAGAAAGCGGATCACCACATGGCGCAATCTGATTGGGTTATACCAGTTCGCACGGATCAGCATGCTAAACCATCGGATCTAAAACAAAACGAACGGTTGAGATCTGTTCTGGCAGAGGCTCACCGGTGACGTCGATTCCGGCGATGGCGGCGGTCGGGCGGTGGTCTCCGGCAGTCTTCTCGGCCGGCGGCGTATGAGACAGGCGGCGGCGGTCGTCGGAGGTCACGTGGGTATCCTCGGTGACGTCTCGTTCCTCCCGTAACGGCGGCTACGGACGGATGGAGGTCCCGAACTCTGGTGAAACTCCAGCGAGAGATTACGGGCGATTCAGTGATCTACATATGGGGAAAAAAAGTTAGGAAGTTGCGGTACTGCGAGGCAAAGAGGATAGAAGGACAGGGGTAGATCGGGGGCGGACGGAAACTCCGGATTGAGCTCGAAACCGAGCTCCAATGGCGGCACTCTGGCGAGAAATCGGCGCAGCCTGGCGGCGCGAATTAGGGTTTCGGGAGGGGGCAACGAGAGAGGGGGTTATGGGGTATTTATAGGTGAAATTTCTTGGAAAAGGGGCAAAAAATCGGGTCAAAATCGATACTTTCGGATCTCATACTGGCAGCAAATCGCGTGCAGAACGTCCCCTAGAGAAGAACGCTGTGACGAGCGGGCCCTTGCGGTCAGAAAAAAATAAAGGGAGGAAGGAGTGGGCGGCTGGCTGGTGCGCTACTGGGCCGGCGACACTTATTATCCGCCGCGCTGGGACGGGGCGCTGCTGGCTGGTTGGTGAAAGGACGAGATGTCGCCTAGAGGGGGGGGTGAATAGGCGTTTTAAAAAACAATTACGGAATTGGCTTGAAGGAATGCGGAATTAAACTAACGTTTATTTTCTTCAAGCACAAGACCTAAATATGCTAGGCTCAACTAAGTGCAACAACAACAACTAGATATAAGCAAGATAGCACAAGATATAATTCACAAGTGATAAACAAGATATAAGTACTTCAAGCACGATGGCTATCACAAGGAAATAAACTCGGGTATAGAGATAACCGAGGCACGCGGAGACGAAGATGTATCCCGATGTTCACTTACATAAAGTAAGCTAATCACCGTTGGAGAGATGCGGGTAACCACGAAGGCCCCCGAACGCCACGAAGGCTCACCTTCTTCTCCGAGTCCCCCACGAAGCTAGGGACCCCTTCTTATGGTTAGCTTTTCCTCCACTCCGGAGATGGCAAGCTCCACAACCACTTCACTACTCCCACGAAGGGGAATCCCGGGCCTCTTCACAATCTTCCACGAAGAGGTCACCGAGGCACCAACCGCCAAGCCAACTAGGAGGTCACCCTCCAAGAGTAACAAGCTCACGGTCTCTCACTCGAACAAATCGTAATGGAGAGCTCAACACTATGCAAGGATGCAAAGCAAGAACACAAGGGAAAGTGCTCAAATCCTTCTCTCTCAAATCCCACCAAAGCAACAAATGCTATGGAGGAGCTAGAGAGGAAGAACAAGGGTGGAGGTCAACCAATGACTCCAAGATCAAGATCCCAAAGGTTCCCCTCACTTAGAGGAGGAATGAGTTGGTGGAGATTGTAGATCTAGATCTCCTCTTCCAAATCCCTCAAAAATATGCAAGAATCATTGGAGGGAAGAGAGAGGGAGCAAGCTCAAGAGGGGCAACAATGGAGGTGAGAGAAAGGCTCAAGAACACCCTAGAACACTTATCAAACCGTTGGGGAAGAAGCCCCCTTTTATAGGGCAACAAAACTGCCCGTTACAGAGATTTTTCGGTCATCCCGGAGCAGCCCGGAGCAGAGCCCGGAGCAGCTCCGGCCGATACTCCGGAGCGAGTACCCGGCCACTGCTCAGCCCGGAGCAGCCCGGAGCAGCTCCGGATGTCACTCCGGATTTGCAAAACAGCAAAAACACTCATACGAAAAATGCGATAACATTTGCATCCGAACTCCGTTTTTAGCAAACTTGGACTTTTTGAAAAGCTTAGAAAAAGTACTAAAACCTTATGCAGAGAAACACTAAGAAAAGTCAAGAGGAAAAATACCAAATGTGGAGAGGTGTGAAACCTCCCAAAGTGAAGAACCGGTAAAACTCTTCAACTCGAAAACGCAATAGACGATGCATTTGGATTCCGTTTTCGATGAACTTGGACTTGTTGGAAAGCTAGCAACAAGCACAAGAACCTCACAAGGAGAAACACCAAGAAGCAACAAACTAGGAAGATGCAAAGTATGCAAAGGATTGAGCTCCCTATGACGATGTGATCAAGTTACCCAACCGAAAGCCCCTCTTGATAGTGCGGCTATCTATCATATAACCCGGTCTCCCAACAAACACCTTGAGACCGGTAAAAGGAAAACCTAGCAAGGACATACCTTTGCCTTGTGCATCCCGCTTGATCTTGATGATGATGCTTCATGCTCTCATCAAGCCGGAATGCTTCACTTGATCATTGTTGCTTCGTGAAGACTTTAATTTGCTCCCCCATAAACCATTATGGGATAGCTTTGTTAACACTCATCTTCACAAGTCCATTATAACCAAATGGATGACAAGCTTCAAACATATGATCTTGATGCCAATACTTAAGATATATTGTTATCTTCATGGCATCCAAGCCTTGAATCCAACACATGGACTTCAAGCAATTCCTATGAACAATTCCTTCACAAAAAGCTCAATGAGAATATTAGTCCATATAGGGATTGTCATTAATTACCAAAAACACACTTAGGGGCAATTGACCCTTACAATCTCCCCCATTTTGGTAATTGATGACAATCTCAACAAGAGGGTTTATATAATGAATGATAGAAACTAATATGCAACTTATCCGGGAATAAATTGCATACAAGAGGTTGTATTTGATATGGTCAAGTAACACAAAGCTACTACCGCATATCAAAATCAATTGTACTCACATAAACTACAACAAATATGGTCGATGTGAGTGCAACCAAAATATATAGAGCAAACTCCCCCACAATATATGCACGTGTGATGAACTTGAATTTCATTGCATACATTGTCAAGATAAACCTTTGATGGAGTTTACACTATATATTCAACCATGCAAAACATCTAACAAAGAAGAGATGCATGAAAGGTAAAACACTTAAGCACAAACCAAACTTAAGTATAAAAACCATTTCCCTTAAACCCTCTAAACTTCTCCCCCATTGGCAACGATTGCCAAAATGGATGAAGGAATTTAGAAGGCCAATATAGTATGAGTTCCTCCCCAAGATGTGCATTTCTCATAAAAATGAGTGAAATCATATGCACTTATCAAATTAACAATATTTGGAGGAAGTCAAACCATATTGAGGATCAAAGATTGCAAAAAGATGACATAGTGAAGGAAACTTCAACGAATGAAGCAAGCAAGCAATCAAGAGACCCAAAGAACCAATTGGACACAAGGAGATGTGATAATAAGAGCAACTAGGTGATTTAAATAAAATAAGGAAGCTCCCCAAGGTCCATGCATAAATTTGAATTTTTGTTGCATTTGAATACAATATGCACAAACATGGAATCCTCACTCCCTATATATCATTTAAAACAAAACATGAGCACGAAAGAATACAAAAGGATCAATACGCTTATCAAAGTGAACTTTAGTCCAAAAAGATTCACGAGATATGAGTGCGAGAAGAAGCAATAAAGAATAAACAAGCACTCATAAATCAAGTTCTTACCAACACCATCAAGAACAAAATGGATAAGAAAGATGGTCGGCCAAGAACGAGGATATCAAGGGAAGAAATTAACACTCTTATGCATATACATTTCTAAGTGGACAAAAAATCATGATGAACAATCCACAAAGAAACATGTATACACAAGAGGTTAGTTGAAATTAAGGAAGACATGATATCCAAGAGAGAGTCATAGAATATACCAAATAGCTTTGCTAGAAAGCATATATAGCCCAAGGCTCCATTTTCCATTATGGTATATTAATAAACTCCCCACGCAAAATCATCAAAGCCATCACAACTAGCAATAAGGGATCAAAAGATAGTCGGGATGCTTTGAAAGGCAACAAGCATAATAAAGAAGGGTACAACTTGCAACATTATCTATATTGCACATGAGAGAGCGTTGAGGAATTAATATGCAATAAATTGCTAAAATGGCATATTTGGGATTGGTGAATCATAAACATGATTTTATATACTTCCCGTCATATGCAATCATCTCAACTTGCTCACATATGAAATAAAGATATTTCTTTATAAGACCTTTGCAAGAACCGCAACATTTGCAAATAAATATTATCATGCCAAGAACCAACCTACAAGAGTTGGGATGCGAGAAAAGTATGCATGAAGGTTATACTTGTTACCGAGATAGCAATGGTGTGATGTAGTAGATAAGAGTTCGCCGATCATCCTAGCTTGGCTCCAATAATCATATGGTGACAACACCTTCCTTATAAATGAGACAAGCATCCATTGCATCTTCAATGTACCTAAGACAACATTTAAGTACATCTTGGTCCCCAAACTTATTGGGTCCAAAGTGGTTAGACTAACCACAATACATATGATAGACTCCATAAAAATATGTGCATAGTTAGAGATGAAATTTGAATTTCATGCACATCTTAGCCATTTAGGATTTGACGGAGTATAACATATATATTGGATCAAAGAAAGCAACTAAGATACAAAAATAAGCATAAAGAGAATATGCATGCACCTATCTTTCAAGATCCAAAGAAGATACGATTTAGACAAAAACACCAAGAATACAAGGAGGTATAAAAGGTGTGGCAAAACACATTATTTGTCCAAATGACATCAAGGGAACAAATCAACAAATGATTTATTCATAAAATTCAACAAATGAACCTAACAACTTATTGAGCATGAAAGAATAAATAAATAAAAGCATGCTCAACAATTTATCTCATTCGAGCAAATAAATCATAGAAGAAGGAATGAGATAACTAACTCCCAAAAGAGCAAGGTTCCAACAAATAAACCAAACCCTCTACACTTTTCACAATGGCACAAGTACCGAAAAGAAAAGGTTTGTCTTACAACAACACACACTTGATGGGGATCAAGAGATGAGACAAAGTCAAGCAAAAAGATCCTCAAGAAGGCAATAAGACAATGGGAGTCAAAATAATTTCTTGGCAAGAAATATGGGCAATAAGATGCAAATTCCAAGGTGAAGATGATCTAGAGGAATTACCACACATATATACGAATACCAATTGTCAAAGACAAGAAGTTCATATTGGAATTATTTCCCGGTGGTGTATTGCAAAGATATTCAAGATCAACTTCACAATAAAAGGCATATGGCTAAATATCCAATTTGGGAACCATGCACAAAAAAGGATTCTTGGTAGCTCCAATAATAGACAAACAATCATGCAAAGCAATGATTAGAGTATCTTGAAGCAAACGGTTTCCTACTTATGATATAGAGAAATATATTTGAGTAAAACCGCACCAAGAATTCTTACTCAAACCAAGACCAAAGAAATGAGCAATAAAATCTTTTAAGAAATAACGGAGCTTGTTTGAGCAAACATGCCACCTAGGAATAAGATAACTTAAAATATCAACTCTAAGTGGCAATACCTCAAATGGTCACATTTCCTAGGTTTGTGATATGCATAAGGCATATTACTCCCCCATAATGTGATATTAAATTCTTTTCAACAAAAGGCAAACAAAATCCAACTAGAGATAATTAATGGAGATATAGAATTTGAATTTCTCATGAGCATGGCATACCACATAGTGACTAGATAATCTTGCAATATCAATAATAAGTGGTATTACTCATGTGCACACATTTATAGGATTGTGAGGTGCCAATGGCAAATCACTCCCCCAAAATGGGATGTTCCATTAATCACTCGATAAGAGCCAAATAAGATACCATAAATATACATTAGAGGCTCGAAGCAAACACACAAGTATATGATGTGCCAAACACCCAACACCTACTTGAATACACAAGATAAGTAGGTATAAGGAACAACATATACAAACACATACTTGGTACAAAACCAAAACATGCAAAGGGGCAAGTAACTTACAATGTAAAGAGGTTAAGTACAAGTTACCGCAAAGAGGCACATTGGATATAAAATGATAGTGTCAATGACTTGGCTTGATGAAAATAAAATTAATGAAGATCCCTTAATTCTTCATGAGGTAGCCAAGTCTCCAATGCCCTCCAAAAACACCTATTGATCAAGTTTTAGCTTGTTGGTCCCCAACCAAGTTGGGTCCTAAGAGGTTAGTAACAATAGGCTTGGCAACCCAAATGGTTCTTTTCTTGACACCACTTTGAGTTCCAACAAACTTGGCAAACACATTGCCATCCATATCTTTCCTAAGAGAATAATCATCATCAACAATGATAGGATTAGATAAGGTACCGCTTAAGCATGAAGAAGCAAAGTGCCCCTTCTCACGGCAAATATAGCAACAAGTGCTTCCCTTTCTCTTCTTCATTGATTTCTTGATTTGGGAAGCTTCATCTTGTTTCTTCTTGGGAAGTGGCCTATCTTCAACTTGAGGTCGAACTTGAGCTTGACCTTGTGCCCGCTTCCCTTGTTGCTTCTCACTCAAGTGCTTCTTCTTCAATGGGCAAGATCTCACATGATGCCCTTCAATCTTGCACTTGAAGCAAACAATCTTGGCCAAATTCTTGACTTGGTCTTGGCCCTTCTTCTTCTTGTTGCTCTTGGACTTGTTCTTGTTATTGGAGTTGAATCCAAGTCCACTCTTGTCATTAGGGGATTTTTGCACACTCAAAATATTATCGAGTGTGGATTTCCCTTCATGACGCTTATCCAAGTCTTTTTCCAAACTAGTGACTTGGGCCTTGAGCTCTTTGATTTCCTCTACAAGGTTAGTAGTAATACAAGTACTAGAGGAGGTAGAAGCTTCATTGTTAGAGCAACAAGGCATAGCAAGTAATTCATCACAAGATGTAGCAATATTATGCCTAGACAAATTACTTGGACTAGCACAAGATAATATAGCATTTTGGTTCAAAGTAGTGCTAATGTCCAAATGAGGCTCACAAGATGTTTTCTTAGAGATACTTGCCTCATGAGCTAACTTTAGCCCATTATAAGAGATTAAGAGATCCCCATGAGAGCCCGAGAGCTTTTCATGGCTTTCCTCCAATTTCTTATAATTGCTTGTTAGCAACTCAAGTTGAGCCCTTAGCTCAACATTCTCCTTTAATATAGATGCTTCACAAGAAATAGAGTTAGTAGCACAAGCGTCATTAATAGATTTAGCATTTGTAAGCTCATAAGATTTAATAGATTGAGATAGGCAAGAATTAGTATGCTTCTCTTCGGATAGCTCTTGCTTGAGGAGATTGAATCTCCGTTTCCCCTCATTAACAAGGGAGTTCAATTCCTTAATGGTCTCCTTGTGGTCAAACAAGGTTTCCATTAAGTGTTCGACTTTAGCACGAGCATCATTATTACCACGAAGAGAGGCATACACAATTCCCATCTCATGCAAGAAAGCTTCATTATCATCATCATTATCATCATCATCATCACTCTCATCATAAGGAGATGTGTCGGGATTCAAAGTAGGAGTTACCTTTGAACCGCTTGCCATAAGGCACATGTGAACTTGCGTAGATGATGATGGAACTTCAATAGAAGCACATTCTTCATTTTCGAGTGTAGGACAAGCTCTTGCGAGATGTCCATACTCGTGGCATTCATAGCATTGCCTTCTCTTGATAGAAACCTTCTTGGTTCTTCTATTGATTTCTTCTTTAATTATGTGACCCAATTTTTCTTTAATTTCCTCTACATGGTTAGTCATACAACAACTAGAGGAAATAGAATCATTTTGAGTATGGTCACAACTAGAAACAAGCATATCATCACAACATTTAATCAAGCAAATTTTAGGAGATATGCAAGGACCTTTAACACAAGAATGAGTAAAGAATTTCTTGCAAGAAGTGTTTAGGTCCAAACTCTCTACACCATTAGGATTTATAGAAATAGAATCATTGGTGCAAAGAACAAGACTACCAACATCACATATGATTTCTTCACTCACCGTATCATTACCTTGTGACAAGTCACATGTTGGTGAAGTGGAAGAACTTGAACAATCATCATGACCCGATGTGGAAGCAACTTGGAGCTCTTCATGATGTGAAGGTGAAGAGAACTCCTTGGGATCACTTTCAACCTCAAGAGAAATGGACCCACCAAATGACTCTTCTAGCTTGGTCCATATCTCATGAGATGTCTTGCACTTTGAACCCATCAAGCAAACATAAACTATGGAGCTCATAGACAATAAAATTTCATTAAATACCTGAGCTTCTAGATGTAAATTTTTCTCATCCTCTATAGATAGACTTTGAGGATCCATCGGAGGAGAAAAGCCTACATCTAGAAATTGCTCTATATTTGGACACAAAGTCCGAAGATTAGAAAGCATGCGATTTCTCCATAGCATATAATTTGTGCCATCAAAAATAATTGTGTCATTGTGCACTAAATAACTAGCCGACATCTTTACTCTCAAGGCGGTGAAGCCTAAACAAGGAGAGACCTTGCTCTGATACCAATTGAAAGGACGAGATGTCGCCTAGAGGGGGGTGAATAGGCGTTTTAAAAAACAATTACGGAATTGGCTTGAAGGAATGCGGAATTAAACTAACGTTTATTTTCTTCAAGCACAAGACCTAAATATGCTAGGCTCAACTAAGTGCAACAACAACAACTAGATATAAGCAAGATAGCACAAGATATAATTCACAAGTGATAAACAAGATATAAGTACTTCAAGCACGATGGCTATCACAAGGAAATAAACTCGGGTATAGAGATAACCGAGGCACGCGGAGACGAAGATGTATCCCGATGTTCACTTACATAAAGTAAGCTAATCACCGTTGGAGAGATGCGGGTAACCACGAAGGCCCCCGAACGCCACGAAGGCTCACCTTCTTCTTCGAGTCCCCCACGAAGCTAGGGACCCCTTCTTATGGTTAGCTTTTCCTCCACTCCGGAGATGGCAAGCTCCACAACCACTTCACAACTCCCACGAAGGGGAATCCCGGGCCTCTTCACAATCTTCCACGAAGAGGTCACCGAGGCACCAACCGCCAAGCCAACTAGGAGGTCACCCTCCAAGAGTAACAAGCTCACGGTCTCTCACTCGAACAAATCGTAATGGAGAGCTCAACACTATGCAAGGATGCAAAGCAAGAACACAAGGGAAAGTGCTCAAATCCTTCTCTCTCAAATCCCACCAAAGCAACAAATGCTATGGAGGAGCTAGAGAGGAAGAACAAGGGTGGAGGTCAACCAATGACTCCAAGATCAAGATCCCAAAGGTTCCCCTCACTTAGAGGAGGAATGAGTTGGTGGAGATTGTAGATCTAGATCTCCTCTTCCAAATCCCTCAAAAATATGCAAGAATCATTGGAGGGAAGAGAGAGGGAGCAAGCTCAAGAGGGGCAACAATGGAGGTGAGAGAAAGGCTCAAGAACACCCTAGAACACTTATCAAACCGTTGGGGAAGAAGCCCCCTTTTATAGGGCAACAAAACTGCCCGTTACAGAGATTTTTCGGTCATCCCGGAGCAGCCCGGAGCAGCCCGGAGCAGAGCCCGGAGCAGCTCCGGCCGATACTCCGGAGCGAGTACCCGGCCACTGCTCAGCCCGGAGCAGCCCGGAGCAGCTCCGGATGTCACTCCGGATTTGCAAAGCAGCAAAAACACTCATACGAAAAATGCGATAACATTTGCATCCGAACTCCGTTTTTAGCAAACTTGGACTTTTTGAAAAGCTTAGAAAAAGTACTAAAACCTTATGCAGAGAAACACTAAGAAAAGTCAAGAGGAAAAATACCAAATGTGGAGAGGTGTGAAACCTCCCAAAGTGAAGAACCGGTAAAACTCTTCAACTCGAAAACGCAATAGACGATGCATTTGGATTCCGTTTTCGATGAACTTGGACTTGTTGGAAAGCTAGCAACAAGCACAAGAACCTCACAAGGAGAAACACCAAGAAGCAACAAACTAGGAAGATGCAAAGTATGCAAAGGATTGAGCTCCCTATGACGATGTGATCAAGTTACCCAACCGAAAGCCCCTCTTGATAGTGCGGCTATCTATCCTATAACCCGGTCTCCCAACAAACACCTTGAGACCGGTAAAAGGAAAACCTAGCAAGGACATACCTTTGCCTTGAGCATCCCGCTTGATCTTGATGATGATGCTTCATGCTCTCATCAAGCCAGAATGCTTCACTTGATCATTGTTGCTTCGTGAAGACTTTAATTTGCTCCCCCATAAACCATTATGGGATAGCTTTGTTAACACTCATCTTCACAAGTCCATTATAACCAAATGGATGACAAGCTTCAAACATATGATCTTGATGCCAATACTTAAGATATATTGTTATCTTCATGGCATCCAAGCCTTGAATCCAACACATGGACTTCAAGCAATTCCTATGAACAATTCCTTCACAAAAAGCTCAATGAGAATATTAGTCCATATAGGGATTGTCATTAATTACCAAAAACACACTTAGGGGCAATTGACCCTTACAGTTGGGCCGAAATCGGCCTGGCCGGTCCGCGGCTATTTTTTTTCCTTTATTCTTTTTCAAATTTAATTGAAAACTGTTTACTGTTTTGTCTATAAAATTAGTTTTAGGGCTCCAAATTGAGCAAAATCAAAATCTCCGGATTTGTAAAAACAAGGGCTATACTCCTAGATATACAATGGAACATTGGAAAAGCCCATCAAATAGTACAAAAACATATATTGATGTAATTAAGCCATGCTAAACTTGAAAATGCAATTCAACATAAAATTCGGTTTTTGTCTAAAACAAAAAAAAATCTTTTCAGTTTGAGAAATATGCAGAGGTGCATATGCATATGAATGACATGATGAAATTCCCAAATCTGAAATCTGGGATGTTACAGACTACCACCCTTAAGAGGAATCTCGTCCTCAAGATTCAGAGAGGCTAGAAAGAAAGGTTCAGGATACACTTGGGTGCTACCACCCTTAAATGATTTTTTTAACCAATTGTAACTAGAAAGATCACTTGGTGTCTCGGGGCTTCTTCTCGGGGCAATCATATGCATAGTGTCCAGTGTTGTGGCACTTGAAGCATGTGACTTGATCAAGGTCCTTCTTGGGCTTCTCACTGTTGTTGTCTCCATGACCATTATTGGTGAAGCCATGGTGATCTTGGTGCCGATGACCACTATGGTGGTGGTCATTTCGCTTTCGGTGATGATGCCCATTTCCACCATTCTTATGGTGGTCACTCCCTCCGTGCCAATTTTTAGAACCTCCATTTCCTTCATAAGATTTATGTGGATTCTGATACTGTCCTGAGTATGAAGTCCCATGGTTATGCTTCCTCTTCCTGTTTTAGACTAACACGCCGACCACCCCGTGGCTCGGGCCTGTTACCCCTGGCAGCTCTCTAGAGTTATAGCTTGATCAAGCAGAGACTGAAAGGTAGGAGTGTAGGCAACAGACAGAGGGATTGACAATTCATTGTTGAGGCCTTCTAGGAACTTCTCCTTCCTCTATGCATCAGTGTCAATGTCGTTCGGTGCATAGCATGACAGATTGGTAAACTCATCAATGTACTCAGACACGCTGCGGTACTTCTGTCTAAGATCATGGAACTCCTTCTTCTTCAAGCCCATCACACCAGAAGAAATGTGTACAGCCCAAAATCCTTCCTGGAACGAGTCCCATGTCACTCCTTCAATGGGATGAGTGATCTGGTAAGTGTCCCACCAACTTGCTGCTGGTCCTTCCAGCAGATGAGCTGCAAACCTAACCTTTTCAGCATCAGTGCAACCAGTAGTAACCAAGTCTTTGTTAACCGAACGGAGCCAATCCATGGCCTCCAGTGGTTTAGCAGCACGAGAAAACTTGGTAGGACGTAGCCTTAGGAACCTTGTAAGCATGTCAACCTGAGGGGGAGGTGGTGGCTGATGACCCACAAGTATAGGGGGTGTATTGTAGTACTTTCGATAAATAAGAGTGTCAAACCCAACGAGGAGCAGAAGGTGTTGATGAGTGGTTTTGATCAAGGAATCACTGTAAATACTAGCAAACAGGTTTTCAGGGGTATTTGGTAATACGAGTAAATAAAGTGCGCGTAAATAAAAGACAGTAGTAACAATTGCAGCAAGTGGCCCAATCCTTTCTTCAGCAAAGGACAAGCCGGTTGTGTACTTATAATAACCAAACGTTCTCGAGGACACACGGGAGTTTCTATCAAGAGCTTTCGCTTCATAAAGCCAATAGTCTTTATTGGTTTGATAGGCGTTATGGGGGTGAACCTGTGCTAGCGCACTACCCTTACTAGGATAAATACACACTTGTGATTATACCCCTTGCAAGCATCCGCAAATACAAGAAAGTAATTAAGATAAATCTAACCACAGCCTTAAACTCTAAGATCCTACGCTCCCTGGTGCAATGGTTTTCCAACGGAGGTTTAGGTTTCTGTCACTCCAGCAACCCCACAATCGGTATCCAAATACACAATGCATCTCACTAGGCCCATAAATGGTGAAGTATCATGTAGTCGACGTTCACATGACACCACTAGTGAAATAGCACCACAACAATATCAAACCATTAAATATTACTCAACAATAATTCACTACTAACATCTTGACTTCTCCCATGTCCTCAAGAACTAAACGAACTACTCACAAGACATCATATGGATCATGATCAGAGGTAAAATAATGGTAAATAACCATCTGAACATAAACCTTAATTCAATGGTTCCACTCAATAGCATCAACTACAAGAGTAATCAACACCGGGAAAGTTTCCCCTATGAATATAGCAAGATCCAACTCAAGATGTTATAGCGGGATGGCGTGGTGATGGTGTAGATGAAGGTGCTGGTGATGGAGATGATGGTGATGATGATCCCGATGAAGTCCGGTGCGATGGTGATGACGATGGCGACGATCTCCCCTCTCCGGGAAGGAATTTCCCCGGCAGATTTCTGCCTGCCGGAGAGCTTTTCTCTCTCTGGTGTTTTTCGCCCCGCAGAGGCGGCGGTGTCTAACTCTGAGCCCCCCTTTGACTTAGGTTTTTGGGGACGATGAAGTACGCGGAGGGGTGAGACCAGAAGTGGGCCAGGGCGGCCTCACATAGGGCTGGCGCAGCCAGGGGTCTGGCCGCGCCACCCTGGCGTGTGGCCCCCCTGGCTCCTCTCGACTCCTCCTTCTAGCTTCCTGAGTCTTCTGGGAAAATATAATTTCCTGGTATTTTTCTGGAATTTTCCTGATCTTCAAAATATGGTCCCTTGATGGTCTTTTTTCCAGCAGAATCCTGACTCCGGCAGCAACTCCTCCAAAGATCATCAAACATGTGAAAACAAAGGAAATAACATAAGTGTCAACTCCAAATATGAAATATATCAATGAATAATAGTAAATTATGATACAAAATAGTGATGCAAAATGGACGTATCAACCCCCCCAAGCTTAGACCTCGCTTGTCCCCAAGCGAAAACTAAACTCGGTAAACATGACCACAGGTTTATGGAGTGAAGTGTCGATAATCAAAATACGGACAAGAAGCATCACATTCACCAAGGCACAAATTATAATAGATAGCAACTTCCCTTTATAAGATATAGACTTGCAATGGGTAAAAGGGAATCACATGTAAAGATGCACAAGGTAAACTATAATTGGCAATGGCAAACCTTAGTTCTTGGTCAAAGAACTATGAACGAGTTATTCTTTCTTTTAAACGGAGCCTTTTAAAACAGAGTTAATATAGCAAAGATCATATGCTCAACAAGGTAAACTTTTGCATTCATAGAAAGCTTTCAAAGATATATTCCTTCAAACAAAAGCATTATACAAAACAAGAAAGATAGTAAACATGATTAAACTGATCAACATATGGATGAGTGAAACATAACAACTGAAATGCTTGCTTTAGATAGAGGGAAATAGGTTGACTCAACATAAAAGTAAAAGATAGGCCCTTCGCAGAGGGAAGCAGGGATTAAACATGTGCTAGAGCTTTTCATTTGCAAAACAGAGGTAAAAAGTTATTTTGAGAGGTGGTTGCTTTTGTCAACGACTAGCAACGGAGTTCTTGATATCTTCCATACTAAACAAGTGAGAGCGGTTCCGAGATGTTTGATTAATTGGCACTTTGGTGCTCTTTTATAGCTTTGCACTCCTCCCCTCCTTTTTCCTTTCTCAAACCATGGCTAACCGATTCCATCGGGTGCCAACCAACTTTCACATTCCATGGAGGAGTGCTCTTTTCTTTTCTTTTCTTTTTGAGATTATAATGGTCTGACCAGCTCCCTTGCAAAATTAACGAGCAGATGAAGCTGCCTAGTCGAGGGATACTCAATTTAGTATGGAAGATAACAAACCCATCCACTACGTCCTCATGAGCTAAAAATAGTGGCACAAAATGAGAAGTGTTTGAAGGTTTTTGAAAGGTAGCACACGAAAATTTACTTGGAATGGCTTGAAATACCATATATAGGAATTTATAGTGGACTCATTGGAAGTGACTTGGCTTTTGAGAATTGGATGCACGAGAAGTAATTCCTCTCAGTACAGGTTTTTGGCTAGCAAGGCATGGTAGCAAGCATAAGAGTTGCATGTAACAAACAAACATACATATAATAAGAACAATCATGCAAACTCCCTTGAAGGTACAACGATTTTGACTTCAGGAATAACAATGCTTATAAGCCAAACATAAGGAAAACTGAAGTGATGTAACTACAAGCACTTCTTTACTCTTTTCTACTCAAACCTCAAGGTAAAGTTGCTACTGACCAAGCTAGGTTTGCCAAAACCAACTAAATTTACTCATGCTCCCAAAGTGATACCAATACCAATCAACAAGACTAGTCATATAAGAGAGATTGCAGACTAACATAAAGTGCGCGAAAAGTAAACGATAAAACTTCTCATTAATATTTTATTACCGCAACTCACACCAAGGGATACATAGATAACCAACTAAGGAGGATACTTCCAAACTGCAAACTATTCTATAAGATAACTTCTCTATTCATGATATGACACTACTTGAAAAGTAAATGAGCAAAAGATAATGATGTGATACCGCGACACTCCCCCAAGCTTGAAACAAGCCAAGGGGATGCCTATACCGATGACGAATCACTCCTTGGGCGGTGGTGGCGGATAATCTTTGATAACCTTCTCAATCAAATCTTTTAGATCATCAATTTTGTACTCGAGGTTACGAATCATCTCAGAATTGTACTCAACATGGTTCATGAACCTATCAGCAAGAGAATCCCAGCTCTTGGAATTATTTCCCCATCCTTCTTCACTCTTGGCACTTCCTTCTCCTGCACTGTTAGAACGATCTATATCCCAACCCGAGGGTAATCGCGACCTAGGCACCCTTTGAAACTGATGTTCATGTATTAGAGTATGGAAAGGATTGTTGCCTGACAGAGATGTCCGTGGAGCCAAGGTGTGATGCGGCACACCTCCTCCGGTACTTATGCATGCACTCTTCTTGAACTTGTCATGATCTGTCACCACCCCTATGCTGGCAATCATGGCGTTTGGCCTTGAACTTTGATCTTCCTCCTCGTCTTCACTTCCAACCTCCTCTTTCAGCCGGGAGTCCTTGGTGTCATCTTTCGGAGGTGTCTTCTCCTTGTCATCGCTTGAAAAGGCCATGGCTTCTCCAAGCTTAAGATCAACTCCTGACAGAAACAGCTCGAAACAAAATATGACGAGAAATCGATATACAGACCTCGGGGACTCCGGGGGGTTAAATAGGCGAAAATTATACATCGAAACGAAATCACAGGAGGAAACCGGGATGGAAACGAGCTCCGGGGTGCTCTCACACCTAGGTGGCGCGGCCAGGGGTGGGCCCGCACCACCTGTGTGTGAGAGGCACACGGACTCTTTTTCCTGCCCGTTTTCGTCTCGTGATTTTTAATATTTAGTAAAAACAACAAAAATATTAAAGGAAGAACTTTTCACGAAACTTCTCTGACTAGAACTATTACCTATTCGAAAACGAACTCTGCAGGTACCTGCAATTTGTCTTGGATGAATTCTTCCGGAGAAATTGTTTCAATAACATCAACATCTTCATTATAAGAATCTCCAGAAATATAATGTTTGAGTCTTTGCCCATTCACCACTTGTGTAGAGTCATCTTTCAATGAAGCGATCTTAATAGCACCTGAGCGGTACACTTCCATAATAACATATGGTCCTTCCCATTTAGAGAGTAATTTTCCTGTAAAAAATCTGAGACGACACCTATACAAAAGAACTTTCTCACCAACATGAAACTCTCTCTTAAGAATTCTCTTATCATGCCATTGCTTGACTTTCTCTTTAAAAAGTCTGGCATTCTCATATGCTTCGTTTCTCCACTCATCTAGAGAACTCAAATCTAATAGCCTTTTCTTACCAGCTAGTTTAAAATCTCTATTAAGCTCTCTCACTGCCCAAAAAGCTTTGTGTTCTAATTCTAAGGGAAAGTGACATGCTTTTCCGTAAACCATCTTATAAGGAGACATACCCATGGGGTTCTTATAAGCAGTTCTATAAGCCCATAAAGCATCATTTAACTTACTAGCCCAGTTTTTCCTAGATCTATTGATAGTCTTCTGCAAGATAGACTTGATCTCCCTATTTGAAAGCTCTACCTGCCCACTAGTTTGGGGATGATAAGCAGAAGCAATTCTATGATTAACATCATATTTAGCAAGAGTTTTTCTAAAACCACCGTGAATAAAATGAGAACCTCCATCAGTCATAAGATATCTAGGCACACCAAACCTAGGAAAAATAACATCCTTAAGCATTTTTAACGAGGTCTCACCATCGGCACTCTTTGTAGGTATTGGTTCTACCCATTTAGTAACATAATCTACAACAACAAGTATATGGGTATAGCCTTTTGAAGGAGGAAAAGGACCCATAAAGTCAAATCCCCAACAATCAAACGGTTCAATAACAAGAGTGTAACTCATAGGCATTTCATTGCATCTAGAAATATTACCAACTCTTTGACATTCATCACAAGATAAAACATACCTTCTGGCATCTTTAAAGAGGGTTGGCCAATAAAAACCTGATTATAGAACCTTCTGCGCGGTTCTATCTCCAGCATGATGCCCTCCATAGGCGCTGCTATGGCATTTTCTTAATATCTCTTGTTGCTCATATTCTGGTACGCATCTTCTTATAATACCATCAACTCCTTCTTTATATAAATGTGGGTCATCCCAAAAGTAATGCCTCAAGTCATAAAAGAATTTTCTTCTTTGCTGAGCTGTAAAGGTCGGAGGCAAATACTTGGAAACAATAAAGTTAGCATAATCAACATACCAAGAAAGGTCTCGCGAACTTACATTAATTGCAGCCAACTGTTCATTTGGAAAACTATCATTAATAGGAATAGGATCAAAGGAAATGTTTTCCAATCTAGATAAGTTGTCAGCCACAGGATTTTCAGCACCTTTCCTATCTACGATATGCAAATCAAACTCTTGTAAAAGCAACACCCATCTAATAAGCCTAGGCTTAGCATCCTTCTTAGTCATAAGATATCTAATAGCTGCGCGATCAGTATGAATAGTAACTTTAGAATCAACAATGTAAGATCTAAACTTATCACATGCAAAAACAACAGCAAGAAACTCTTTCTCAATAGAAGCATAATTCTTTTGAGCAGCATCAAGAGTCTTACTAGCATAATGAATAGGGATTTCTATTTTTGTGCCCTCGGGTCGTTAGTTGTACTCATTTTTCCCCAGCCGCTTAACTTTTCTTCAGTTTTCCCCTCGCTCTAGTTTGAAACCCCTCGCAGAGGCTCGGACGGGAGGGTTGCGGTCTGGTCAGAGGCCTTGACTGTCAGCGGTGACGGCTAGGGAGCCGCGGTGGTTGTGAATTGACCGATGCTTTTGAATGGTGCTGACGGGTAGGGTCAGGAGACACGTCGGAGCAGCCATCCATCTATCTCTGACGTGTGGGCTGTTTTATTTCCTGATTATATACGCGGTGCTGCCAATGACAAATGGGGCCGCTCTATAGGGCTGCCGCAGCCAATGACTAGTAGGGTCGTGTATTTTTCAGGAAAAGACATATATTGCCGCTCTGTGGGGCTCCCGCAGCCAATGACCAGTGGGGTCGTCTATTTATTTAGAGAAAATCATATATTGCCGCTCTGTGGGGCCTCCGCAGCCAATGACTGCTGGGGTCATCTATTTATTTAGAAAAATCATATAGAGCCGCTCTGTGGGGCCGCCTCAACCAATGACCAGTGAGGTCGTGTATTTTTCAGGAAAAGACATATATTGCCGCTCTGTGGGGCTGCCGCAGCCAATGACCAGTGGGGTCATCTATTTATTTAGAGAAAATCATATATTGCCGCTCTGTGGGGCCTCTGCAGCCAATGACCGCTGGGGTCATCTATTTATTTAGAGAAAATCATATAGAGCCGCTCTGTGGGGCCGCCTCAGCCAATGACCGCTGGGGTCGCCCTTAGTGAAAAGGCATATATCCGTGCTTTTAGTTAGAGAGAAGCAACAAGTTCGCTAATTAATTTTTCTTAAGCTAGACCCAGCAGGTGACTATTTTCGCAGCTTAATCTAAAGTGAATCTTGTGCTAAACATGGCTGGAACCTAGTGTTGTGCATCTCATTAGTCATCGGAGAACCGCTGGCAGCTCGTTCCCCACCCTCGGACGGAGCAGCCATCGCCGGCGCCTCATCATGCCGCCGGCTCTGTTCCCCGGCGGCGTCGAACGGACTGCGGTGCTGCACGTCAACCATGGCTCCAGCACTTGTTTCGTCCACACGCATTGCACCCACCGCAGGAAAGTCTGCTGCAAGCAGATCTGCCGCCCACGACGACCGGGATTTGCTACGCCGCAAGCAGATCCGCCGCCCACGACGACCTCCGCTTCCGCCTCCCCCGCCCCCTAATCGATTCGGTTCCCATAATTTATTTGGAGTTTGCAGGTGCGAAATAGTCCTCAATGTCTGGTCGTATCGGGTACACCGGCGAGGGTGGGGATTCGATCATGTCGTGGCCACGTTCTACTTCTCCTACCTCGTCGGAAGTGCAGGTATCTAGCTTGTGCTCTCTGTACCACCGTTGAATTTGAAGTGCCGCCATGGCCTGTTGGAGTGATTTCAGTTGTTCTTTTTTCCATTATTGTTACAGTTCGCCAGGCAAACCGATGATCCATGGTACATTGCATACCAAGATGAATCAACCCAGTGGTGTAGCCAGAGGATGGATTTGGAGGAGACGGTGGCCAATTTAGGTGATGAATTGGCCCGTAAAAACCTGATGATATTCGAGCTGAAGCGTACTGTGGAGGAAGAAAAGAAGAATTCAGAGCTTATTCGCAAGAAGAAGTTGATACTTGAGACAGATCTTGCCTTATTTGATCAAGTGGTAGAAAATCTAGAACATGAACTTCAAGTGATGGGAGAGGCGAAAAGTAGATTCATCTGGGCAGTTTTATTAGGTGTCATCCCTGTCCTAGCAGTTATGTGGTTGTGGTAGATGATTTAGATAGTATAGAATTGTTATTCAGTAGATGGCTCTAACCACTGTATTTTGGTGTGGCTCTAACCACTGTATTTTGTCGTACAATTTCCTAGTTGTGCTAAGTAATGCGCGCGATAATTTTCATGCATGAACATCTTATAAAAGTGAAGGGATTCCAAAAGTGAAAGCATGTACCAGCCTCTCGGATCAAATACATATCAATCTTCCCAATCAAGTTGGGATAGAATTCAAATCATACATTCGGATGTACAGGGACACATCGAGAAAGTGGAGAAGCTTTTTTTGACACGGAGGTAGTAGTTCGAACAATTTTATCCCAAAATTGAAATTGAAAAATACAAATTTATCATAATTTATCCCAATTTGCGGCGTCGAACACGGCCGCGCACCGATGGGCTAGAAGGGCCTGGACGACGGGCGGCTGAGGGGGCTGGATCTGCACCATCCGCAAACTCGAACATGGAGGAGGGCTGGATCTGCGCCATCGCAGCGATGTTGTGGATGATGGCTTCAATCGTCTTGTCATCGATGACCACTATCGACACGGCCGCCGTCTTGGTGTCCATCAGCAACAGATCTGAGGAGGGCAACGGAAGTGAGACATCGGCAGGCTCCGACATTGAAGGTTGGATCTGCGCCGTCGCAGCGATGTTGTAGGTCGCAGCGATGTTGTAGGCGATGGCTTCAAGACGATCGCTGAGCACTGTCGACACGGCTGCCGTCTTGGTGTCCATCAGCAACAGATCTGAGGAGGGTAACGGAAGTGAGACATCGGTAGGCTCCGACATTGAAGGCTGGATCTGCGCCATCGCAGCGATGTTGTAGGTCGCAGCGATGTTGTAGGCGATGGATTCAAGACGATCGCTGAGCGTTGTGGACACGGCCGCCGTCTTGGTGTCCATCAGCAACAGATCTGACGAGGGTAACGGAAGTGAGACATCGGTAGGCTCTGACATTGAAGGCTGGATCTGCGCCGTTGCAGCGATGTTGTAGGTCGCAGCGATGTTGTAGGCGATGGCTTCAAGACGATCGCTGAGCACTGTCGACATGGCCACCGTCTTGGTGTTCTTCATCATCAACAGATCTGAGAAGATAAACAAAAGTGAGACAGAGAGAGACATTTCAACTATTTCTGAGGGTTAGATCCTCACCTGCACTCTTAGATCCACGCCACCGCATGGTTAGATCCGCGCCGCCTCACACACAGTTAGATCCGCGCCGCCGCACGCACGCATGCACGCTGCAGATCCGCGCCGCCGCGACCGCCAGAGTAAGAGAGGAAGATGTGACTGGAATATGCGACTGCCAGGGTTGGTAGGTATGTGCTCTGCTAATCCGCGCCACCGCGACCGCCAGGGTTGACAAGCCGTCCGATCATAAATGATCCAACGGTGCAAGCGTGCGTTGAGCTATCAACCAACCAAGATTCGTGTGAAATACATCTCGACCAATCAGAGATCAGCCAGTGAGTACAAGGGAGGAAAACTGAGTAGAACTAAGAGGGGGAAAAGTGAGGAAATGTTTATCGGAAGGGCAAAACTTAGTAGGACTGAATAAAACAAGTGGACTCAGAGGGGGAAAACTGAGTAAAACTAAGTAAAACAGGGGCACCCAAATAATAAAGGGAGTAAGGGAAATTGAAGCTTTTGGCATAAAAATTCTTAGATTGTGTTATTTGAACAATATAGTACATTTTGGCCGACGTGATATTGTTTGCAATTCAAAGATACACAAGTGTGACGAATTTGGACTCATTTGGACAAAGTTTGTAAGCATTGTGGGCATTTGGGAGGTGTGTTGAGTAGAAAGCCCTGCATCTTCATAGCTAGTAGCTCATGGACTAGGAAGTGGTTTTGGGAAAGGGAAACTTCATATCTCTATATATCCTTTTCCATTATTATTTCTCTCGGTTGTAGGTAACATAACAAGACTCCATGGGAAGGTTCCACCATGTTTTGAATTATTATGAATTAAAATAAACCCAAAACTATATTTTTTGAGTTTAGTCACTAAGAGGGGGAAAAGTGAGGAAACCTCAAGCGATGAACTATAGCTAGTAGCTCATGGACTACGAACATATTCAAGCAAATAACACATATATTCCCTACATTATTGTGATTATTAAACATACAAACTTGGGAACGTCACACTAGTTCGAATTCAATACAAAGGGATCCCCAATACAAATTGTTCATACAAATTCAAATTAATTGTTCAAAATAAAATCTTTCTCTTGCTCCTGGTGTGACTCCCTGGGTCCACCACCTTACTCCGGGTAACCCTACCAGGGATATTACCGGTGTCTACCTTCCTTTTGCCATCTTTCTTGTTCTTCTTCTTCTTCTCTTCGGGTTGTGCCAAGACCGAGACAACCATATCATACGAAGCTTGTGCTCTTTCTTCTAATGCATTTTCTTCAAATTCTTCAAGCAGCTGTCGATCCATTGCTTCAAAGGCATCTCGATCCATCTGTTCCCTCTGCTCTCGATCCATCGGTTCAAGCAGCTCTCGATCCATCTATTCCCTCTGCTCTCGATCCATCAGTTCAAGCAGCTCTTGATCCATCGGTTCAAGCAGCTCTCGATCCATCGGTTCAATCTGCTCTGGATCCATCGGTTCAAGCAGCTCATGATCCATTGCTTCAATCTCCTCATGATCCATTGCTTCAATCTCCTCATGTTGAATTGCTTCTTCATTCTCCTCTGCATTTGCTGCTCCTGCCTGATCTTCCATTCCAAAAGCTGGGTCAACTGGATTTTTACAAAGCCTAGCAATGTGTCCAGGGATTCCACAACGTTTGCACTTACGTCGTCGAATCGGTGGACCACCCTCTGCACTAGCTCTGATCCTATTCTTCCTCAGCCTACCTGCCGGTTGATGACCCACAAGTATAGGGGATCGCAACAGTCTTCGAGGGAAGTATTACCCAAATTTATTGATTCGACACAAGGGGAGCCAAAGAATATATGTAAGCCTTAACAGTTGAGTTGTCAATTCAGCTGCACCTGGAAACAGTCTTACTCGCAGCGGTTTATCAGTAGCAACAGTTTTATAGCAGTGACAGCAGGGAAACAGTAACAACAGTAGTAAAATAGCAGCAGTAAAAGTAACGGTTGTAAACAGTAGGAACAAATACTGTAGGCATAGGGATGGATTACGGGCGTTGCATGGATAAGATAATTCATGAAATCAATGAGACATGGGCATTGCAGATAAATAATGATAAAGCATCCTAGTACAAACAATCATAGGCATGTGTTCCGTATATAGTCGTACGTGCTCACAAGGAGAAACTTGCACGACATCTTTTGTCCTACCAGCCTGTTGCAGCAGGGCCTCAAGGGAAACTACTGGTAATTAAGGTACTCCTTTTAATAGAGTACCGGAGCAAAGCATTAGCACTCGGTGAACACATGTGATCGTCACATCATAGCCATCCCCTCCGGTTATCCCAATTTCTGTCACTTTGGGGCCTCGGGTTCCGGACAACAATATGTGTATACAACTTGTAGGTAAGACCATAAACAACAAGTATCATCGTAGAAATAATAACATGTTCAGATCTGAAATCATGGCACTCGGGCCCAAAGTGACAAGCATTAAGCACAACAAGTTGCAACAATGTCATAGGCACTAAATAAAGATACTAGGCACTATGCCCTATCAATCTCATATCAAATTACATGAACAATCTCATCCAATCCCTACCATCCCCTCACCTACAGTGGGGGAATTACTCACACATGGATGGGGGAGTCATGGATGGTCGATGGAGGAGCGTCGATGGTGATGGTGATGAAGATCTCCTCCGAATCCCCGTCCCGGCAGGGTGCCAGAACGGAGTTTCTGGTTCCGAATCGCGGTTTTTGATGGCGGCGGCGCAGCGGAAGTCTATCTGGGAAAAACGTCGTCTCCCCGATATTATGTCGTCAGGGGGTATATGTACGCTAGAGGGGAGGTCGAGAGGGGGTCTGGGGTCCACTCACGCAGGGGTGGCGCGGCCAGGGCTGGGCCACGCCACCAGTGCGTGACGGCCCCTCGAGCCTCCTCTCCCTCCTGTCTTCTGGCTCTGTGGGTCTTCTGGTGAAATAGGATTTTTCATGATTTTTCCTGAATTTTTACTGGAAGTTGAATTTCTGCACAAAAACGAGACACCAGAGCAACTCTGCTGAAAACAACGTCAGTCCGTGTTAGTTGTATTCAAAACACACAAATTAGAGGAGAAACAATAGCAAAAGTGTTCGAGAAAGTAGATACGTTTTGGACGTATCAACTCCCCCCAAGCTTAGCTATTTGCTTGTCCTCAAGCAATTCAGTTAACAACTGAGAGCGATAAAAGAAACTTTCACGAACACATTTGCTCATATGATGTATATATACTAATTATGTGATCAAGTACTCACGCAATTCATAATAAGAAATATGCAACTAATGTCACCTCTTAGTCAAGCAAGCTATGAAAGAGTGCCAATGCACTAATAACAAGTAACATGTGCATGAGAAGCTACAAGATTGTAATATGCATAAATGATATGAAAGAATGGTATCCCACTTGCCTTTATTTGTAGAGCAAAACATAAATGCTGAGGCACCTCTGAAGTCCAAGGGAAGACTAGAAGTAGAAATGTCAAAGATACAAGCATCATAGTTATACCACAATTAACCGTGTTCTGGGACAAGCACATTACACTAAGAATAACAGCTATGCTCTCAAGAAGTGCTTAAAAGTTAGAAGGTGATGACTCAACATAAAAGTAAACGAATGGCCCTTCGCAGAGGGAAGCAGTGATTTAACATGTGCTAGAACTTTTCATTTGTAAAACAGAGATAAAATTTATTTTGAGAGGTGGTTGTTCTATGTCAACGACTAGCAATGGGGACTTACTATCTTCCATAATAAACAAGTGAGAGCGGTTCCGAGTTCTTTGAAAATTGGCACATTGGTGCTCTTTTATAAAGCTTTGGCACTCCTCCCCACCTTTTTCCTTTCTCAAACCATGGCTAACCAATTCCATCGGGTGCCCACCAACTTTCACATTCCTTTGGAGGAGTGCCTTTTTTCTTTCTTTTAGAATTAAGATTATAATGGTCTGACCAGCTCCCTTGCAAAATTAATGATGAGCAGATGAAGCTGCCTAGTCGAGGGGTACTTAATTTAATATGGAAGATAGCAATTCCAACCACTACGTCCCCATGAGCTAAAAACAGTGGCACAAAATGAGAAGTAGTTGAAAGTTTTGAAAGGTAGCACATGAAAATTTACTCGGAATGGCTTACAAATACCATGCATAGGAATTTATAGTGGACTCTTTGGAAGACTTGGTTTTTGGTAATTGGATGCACGAGTAGAGCTCATACTCAGTACAAGTGAAGGCTAGCAAAAGACTGGGAAGCGACAATCGAGAGAGCAAAAACTGTCATAATCATGCTTGCGACAAAACAAAATTAATATAGGCATAAAAATGATACAAGAACTCTGAGGCAATTTAGATCATCGAGGCTTAATTGACTTTTTGTTCAGTCATATGCATGCTTGAGCATGTGCCAAGTCGATTCAAATGAAGCTTTCAGAGGTGGATACCACAATATCATACCATAATATGAATAAAACAATGCATGCAAGCGTCTACATGACATGCTACAGGCTAATAGTAAATTGAAACTAGTCATATGAAAGCAAGAACTACGAAGCATCCATTAGATGACATATACCTTACATGAACTGACTAAGCATGTCCACATAGATGAGTATATGTACAAAAATGAAAACAAATAGAGTTCATACTAGCCTATTACCACCTCTCGGATTGTCATATATCGTCATTATTGCTCTTCACTTGTGTGGCTTGAATAATATAGAGTGAATACCAAGCTCCAATGGAGTAACGGGAGACTGAACTCTGCAACAAACTTTACAAAACCAAAGAAGAACAACAAATATTTTTGTGTTTTCGATTTTGAAGCAAAAGCGGAAGGAAATAGCAAACAAAGCAAAATATTTTTGGGTTTTCAAGTAGCAAACCGAAAATAATAAATAAAGTAAACCAAAGGTAGAAAACTAAAGAACCAAATGAAGAGAAACAACGGAAATATTTTTGGTCTTTTTGTGTTTTGGAAGCAATGAAAACAAGAACGAGAACAGTAAAGAAAGCGAAACATGAATATACAAAGGTCCGACAGAATATGATATGTAGATGAGTGAATCGTCGGCGTACCTCCCCCCAAGCTTAGGCTTTTGGCCTAAGTGGAGATCAATGCCGGCTCTGGTAGCTGGTCCAAGCCGGTGGGTCATCATAGGTGTAATCGTACCCCGGTTCTCGTGAAGATGAAGCTGACGGCGCATAATCATAATAAGGCTGCTCAGATGGAAAATTCATAGTGTTGGAGGGCTGCCCCGACTCTTTGGTGCCCTCTTCATCGTGCACAGGCGGCGGGTGCTCTTCCACGTACGCATCAATCTCATCTTCAGTAAGCGACCATCCATTCCTGCGATCAAGGTTAAACAAAAGAGGTGCAGGCAAACGGATTGATCATTCAGTCTTTACCACCTTCTAGGTAGTCTTCTTGAAAAAGGTTAGTTCAAATGTTAAATTAATCAAACTGGCATATCGATAAAACTCAGGAAAAACGAGGATGAAAAGATTTCAAGCAAATCAAAACTAAGCATGCAGCAGCTCTGAGAAGCTCTTAATCATGCAACTAAACTGAAGGAATAAAATTTGATGAAAGTAAATACAAGCGAGATGGGGTGGATGCGGTGAAAACGAAGTTTCGTTCATATAAATTCACTTTGCTAACAAGGTTGATCAAGTCTTGTTACCAAACTAACTTTATATGAGGCAAAACTTTGCACTTCACTTAATGCTTATGTTACCTCAACTTTGATAGGTATAGCCCCAACCATAAAAATTTGATATTCTTCCTTGGGCTTTTGCTCTGAACAAATAATTTGACCAACTTTGATGGTCTCAACATGCTTGATTGAATTTAGAGCATTCCTCCTATCAATCTTCTTGGGAAAATAAACCGTATATTCTTTGTCATTAACATTAAAAGTGACTTTTCCTTGATTGCAATTAATAACAGCACCTGCAGTGTTTAGAAAAGGTCTCCCAAGAATAATAGACATATTATCATCTTCGGGCATTTCCAACACAACAAAATCAGTTAATATTAAACAGCTGTTAGCAACTTGAACAAGAACATTCTCACATATACCAATAGGAATAGTAGTAGACTTATCAGCCATCTGCAAGGATATATCAGTTGAAACCAATTTTTCTAGATCAAGTCTCTTATAAAGAGAAAAAGGCATGACACTAACTCTAGCTCCCAAATCACATAAGGCAGTTCTAACATAGTTATTTTTAATGGAGCAAGGAATAGTTGGTATACCTGGATCTCCAAGCTTCTCTGGAACTTTACCATCAAAAGAATAATTAGCAAGTAGTGTGGAAATTTCCTCACTAGGAATTTTCCTTTTGTTAGTGACAATATCTTTCATGTACTTTGCATAAGGAGGCATTCTAATAGCATCAGTCAAAGGAATTTGCAAAAATAAAGGTCTCATCCATTCACAAAACCTGTTGTAGTGTTCTTCTTCCTTGGACTTGTGTTTCTTACTAGGAAAAGGCATTGGCTTCTGTACCCAAGGTTCCCTCTCTTTACCATGCTTGTTGGCAATGAAGTCTTCTTTGGTGTACTTTGCATTTTTATCTGTAACGACCCGCCTTTTACTAAAGGCAAATCTCCTGTGTATCTGTGCCATTCCCTGGATCAGTAGATAGCACCACAGTACAAAATAAGTAATCATTGCAATAGCGTCAATATTACAACGTAAATCTAGTTACATAGGTCTTCTACCTTATGAGTACACAGCATAAAGCATAGTTGCAGTGAGCTTCCATCTTCATCAAGTGCCACAGGCAGACGTGTTGGAATGTAAGCTCGAGATCCTACTCCTGGTTCCTTACTCGAAATAAAACCTGCACGTTTGAATATGCAGCCCCAGAGGGGTCAGTACAATGATGTACTGGCAATTGACACATATTTGGTGGCATTTCTGTGGAAAGACTATACTACATGACATTTGGCTGGTGGATCTCATAGGCTGATTTGCATAAAGCCAATTTTATCCTATAATCCATTTTAATACTTTCTTTCAACAAATTTTTATTTTTCAAGGGTCAAGACAACCCCCATACACTACATACTGGCCGGTATGTAGTTCTGGGCGCAACTCAACAAAGTTGGAACCTCAGGCACCACCACCCCTCGGAGTGTATGGTCCTTAGTTCCTACCTAGGGGTTTCTAGACAAATTTTAATAATTCAGAAACGGTGATGAGATTATTCCGTACATTCCATGTCTAGAGACTCAATTGTCCATAACCGAGGACACGGCTAATCGATTAGTTTTATACACCTTGCAAGGGTTGTGCACTTTCACCTTACGATTCATTTTATGCCCATACATAAAATGAAACGAGACCTTTTAGAAGGAGAGGACAACTAACTTGGCAAGCACCGCTCCCAACCTATAATTTGACTACCACCACTTCTTGCCGACAAGTTGCACTCCCACATTCTAATCAGTCAAGACAGAGCCCATAATGTCATAAGGTTGCACTGGAAGTACACTAAGCATGGAAGACATAGCCATCTCTTTATTCCTGGGTGGCCATCCCGAGCCGCATTCTGTTCCCACATCCTCTTATGAGGCTTGCGTCCCAGAACCCACCTACCTCGCCTCATCTTATCAAACCATTCCACCCAGGTGTTTCATTTTAGTTGAAGTTCTTAACTTTTCACAAAACACTTTTCAAGTGATCTTAGCATGGCATCAATATTAACAGAGTATTTAGCATCCTATCAGGTGGGGTTTGAGGGATAGCTACACACTACTAGGATCTAAGCATTTGATAAAACAGTTGAGTAAAACACCTATCATGCATACTACAAGAGGTGAACAACTAATGCATAAGTAAAATGGGTGAGGGATATGTGTGTCACTTGCCTTTTTGAAGAATACGATCTTTCCACTTTTCTCAACTAAGCACGCATCTCTTCGTACGAACTATAGCACAAGAAATAGCATACCATAAACAATCCATACAAACACAATCAAACAAAACAAACAATTGAAAGGTGTTTGATTAACAATTTGGTTTATTGAGATGTTATGACAAGAAAGATATGGTAAAGGATCATGATTTGAGAGATATGGATTTGAGAGCTTAGTTGTGAAAGATCAATATGATTTGAGGGAGAGAATTGGATTAGGCATAATATAATTGATGAAGTCTTTATGCTTTATCAAAGCATATATAAGAGTTTTAGGAATAGCTCATGTGAAATAAATTACACAAGAGTCAATTTGTGCAACTTCAACACTATTGAGTAAATGTGACAACAATTACTCTTGAATCGCATCTACTGCACTTAGGAACTAGGCTAGGTTTTAAGAATGCTTGAACTACTCAATTAGCACATTTGCAAGTTGAATAGTTCAATACATGTGAACAGAAACTAGGTAGGCATTGACCTGGGTATGGATGATTGATATTTGAGGTCATGGCTCAACTGGTTCATTGATCAACATGGTGTATAACACACACTATGGTATGGGTTATAATAACACCATATTAACAAAATCTAGGTTTGAGATGAATTCATATTCTACTCAAGTAGCACAATTGCAATTTGAATATACATATGAATTAGACAAATCATAAGAAGTGAGATCTTTATGCTTTATTAAAGCATATTGGGTCTTGGAACATCTCATGTGGGTAAATCACATAAGAGACAAAATAGTGCAATAGTAATACTACTGAATAAGTGTGACAACAATTATTCTTAAATAGTATCTATTACACTTTAGCTTAGGCTAGGATTCATGAATCATTGAGTTACTCAATTAACTCATTTGTTAATCGAATAGCTCTACACATGAAATTAGGATCAAGTGGGCAGAGGTTTGAGTATGGGTGGATAACATTTGGGATAATGGTTTAAGGTTCCTATTGGGTTCATGGGGTATTGGATAAGTGTTATAATGTTGATTAGATCAACACTACAAGGATAGCAAGAATAGAATTATATGATTGAGATGTATCACACTTTACTCAAACAACACAATTGTAGTTTGAATATGTGTGAACTAGACAAGATAGGTCTAAGTAGATATGATCTTGATCAAGATATTGTTTAGATAACATTGATGACTAGGTATGAATATAGGATTCACTAAAGTAGAAGGAACATTGCTAAAAGAAATAGTTTTATTCCTATAGTAGAAATTACTCAAATCCTCATATTAGAATTTGAATAATGGTGAAGTGTTTAAAGAAATTATGGGAGTGATGCTACTGTATATAGGACAGTAACACAAAGCTACTGCAATTGGAATCACTCCAAAATAAGTTATAGAAATTGAATTATCACAAAAATAGTGATTTGGATAGATTTGAATGCACAAAGTGTGTGCACGTATCAAATTTGGATTTTCTTGATCCTATGATGTTATACAAGTTGAGAGGATTCCAAAGACTACAAATTTGTGATTTTTGGATACTTGGTTCTAAAGATATGGATTTAACCAGCTAACAGAAGGTTTGATTCCAATTTGAAAATAGTTTCAAATTGAACCCATAAAATATAATATTTTATGGTACTGAGGGATTCTAGAAGTCTCAAGGATTCTAACGAGATATTATTTGTTATTTTCTGAGTTACAGATCAAAAGTTATGAATTTTCAAAGATTTGGATCAAATCTGGTTTCAAACTTCTATTTGATTTTCGTTTTAACCAGAAGCTGACATGTGGCCGATTCCGATTGGTTGATACCCCTTCGGTTGGATCACGATTGAGAGCCGTCGGATTTAAAGCAGATCTGAACGGTCTAGATCGACCGTACCGGTTCGTTCTAAGTGGATCTGTCCGATCCACTGGATCTCGATCGGACGGTTCTAATTGGATCTGGGGAAGGTCCTCACCTAGGGTTTGATCTCCGGCCACCGGCGGTGAGGTACGGCACTGGACTGGACGACGGCGTCGAAGCAGAGGCTCCCGGAGGCGATGGAGAGGTCGACGAGGCGAGTCTGGATGCGGGGAAGCCTATGGTGTCCTCCACGAGCTCGATTGCGTCCTCGAGGGTTTGCAGGGCCTGAACGGAGGGCTCCAGGCGGCGGTGAGATGCAGGTGAGGTTCCACTCCTCGATCTCCTGCAGAATGGACGAGGGGAACAAGTCGGGGAGGGGCGCCTGGGAGAGGTGAAGGAGCTAGAAGAGAGAGGGAGGGCTGGGGCTTACTGGCGGCGCCGAATTCAACCGAAAATACTTGCAGGTATGCGGGGCTCCGGCGAGGAATTCCGCCGTCCTCGCTGCGGCTCGAGTGGAGTAGCAAAAGGGGAGAGGGAGAGGATGCCCAGGGCTATTTATAGGCACAGGCGAGGGATCGAAATGGTAGGCATTAATCGGGATTAAGAGGGGGGCGTTACTCCGGCCGTTTCCAGTGAGAGAGAAGGAGAGGGATTTCCGGGGAAGAAGAAGATCTGACTGGTGGGTCCGGTCTGACTGGTGGGGTCCACGCGTCAGCGTCGGGAGAGAGGAGGCAGAGATACCCTTTCGGGTTCGGCTTCCTGGGCTGCGGGCTGGATCCTCTTCTGGGCCGAAAGGGTTCCCCGAGGCCCTTTTCTAGTTTTTATTTCCTTTTCTTCTTTTCCTTTTCTGTTTTTCTTATTTCCTTTCTAGGATTTGCATAAATGTTTCAAATCAATTCAAACCAAAATCTAAATTCTTCTAAAATTCACATAAACCTTACAAAACAGTAAGGAACATGTTTTCATAAATAAAACTAATTTCCAAATAAAAACTCTATAATTCAGACAAAGGGTTTATTTGCATAAACCAAAGTAGAAATAGGATTTTAAAGTAATTCTTTTAAAATCAGAGAATAAACTCTATAAAAATAGTTTTTGAATTATATTTGTAAAACATTCCTTTGGCATAGAAAACTTTATAAACTATTTTGTAAATATCCCTGTGCAAGATAGCTTGCATAGGTTTGAATAAACACAAAGTAGTATTTTGAAACTTGATCTTTCTCAAAGAAGTTCTTCAAGAAATAAATAGAGGATTTTAAATAGTTTTCAAACAAAGCTTTCAAATAAACCCAAAAAGTTTTAAATCCCTGTGATTTTTCAATCAACACAAGCAAAATAAAAACGAAAATTTTCCCCCAAAATTTGATAAAATCTTGGGTCGTTACATTATCACTCTTTTCCGGTTCTTCTTCAACTTCTTCTTTATCTTCTTCTTTATCGGGAGCATCTCCTGGTTCTATTTCAGCATCAGAAATAGAAACACTGTTAGAATCTTTACCTGCATCAGAGTATTTTGCAGTTGTTTTATGCTTCTTCTTCTTTTTGGGAGGAATATCGTCACTTGAAGTGCGTTGAGAATCTTGCTCGACTCTTTTAGGATGTCCTTCAGGATATAATGGGTCTTGAGTAGCAGCACCACTTCTTGTGCGTATTTCACATGCTTGCTTCTCCCTTGCAACATTAACTAGCAGGTCTTGCTGCACTTTGGTAAGCTGATCAATTTGTGTTTGAACCATTTGAAAATGTTTAGCAAGTATCTTCACATCATTGGCGGTTCTCTCCACAATATCCTGCAACTTGTTAATAACTCTAGAATTCTCCAACAGATGATTATGCACCATTCTATTAAAATTTTCTTGCTTAACAATAAAATTATCAAATTCATCTAAGCATTGATCAGGAGGTTTAGTATAAGGAATATCTCTTTCATCAAAGCATTGGAGAGAGTGTACCTCAATAGTTGATGAGCGAGGGATTGGCTTACATAATTCTTCTATAGGAGGTAAATTCTTCACATCTTCGGCCTTAATACCTTTCTCCTTAAGAGATTTCTTAGCTTCCTTCATGACTTCATCATTTAATTCAATCATCCCTCTCTTCTTCGGCGTAGGCTCTATAGATGGCGCAGGGATTGGTGCTGGTGTTGGCTCAACTAAGGTCCAATCATCATGATTCCGGCTTATTTTGGCCATTAACTCTTTAGCTTCAGCCGGAGTTCTTTCCCTGAAAACACAACCAGCACAACTATCCAAATATGACTTAGATTCATCCGTTAGTCCATTATAAAATATGTCAAGGAGTTCATTTTTAGGCAATGGTTCTTTAGGCAAAGCTCTTATTAAAGAACAAAACCTTGTCCAAGATTCAGGCAATATCTCTCCTTTTCCCTGTTCAAAATCAAAGATTTTCTGCACAGCAGCATGTTGAGCACTAGCGGGAAAATATTTCTGAAAGAAAGCATTAACCAAAGCAATAGGACTAGTAAGGGATCCAGGAGACAAGCTATTAAACCAAGTTTTAGCAGCATCTTTCAACGAGAAAGGAAAAATCTTAGCAACAAAATAAGTGCGGAGCTTAATATCATCAGAAAACAAATTACTCAAAGTAGAAAGCTCATTCATGTGCTCCATAGCACTCTCATCTTTAGTACCACAAAAAGGAGTTTTCTCAACAATAGATATGTAAGATAAATCCAAAGAGAAATCATAATCCTTGTCTCTAATATTGATAGGAGAAGCAGCAAACTTAGGATCAGGGGACAAATTATATCTAACAGAACGTCTAGCAAGAAGTTCTTTAACATTACCTGCATTACGAGTAGCACGTGCTTCTGCAATAAAATCATCATTAAGCTCAATGTAAGAATCATCATCATAATCATCACTAGAACATTCCCTAGACTCAGGTGAACTAACAGGTGTAACAGTGGTGTTTCCCAACTTAGCTCTAGCAATAGTAGCCTCTAAAAAGGAACCTAGTGAACCTCTCTCACCAAGCACAGTAGAAGCATCATCTAAATTATCAGTGGCACTTTCAATCTCAGCAGAAGTAGTAGCAGTAGCGTGTGGGTGTGGTGGTGTAAGCAATTTACTCATAACAGATGGCGAATCAAGAGCAACAGAGGTGTTAAGAGTCGTACCTCTTCTTGTAGTGGATGGCAATATAGGAACTTTTCCATCACGAGGTTTACCCATGATGAAAGGATTGCAGCGAACAATATGAATACCAAGTGAACTTACAAATAAAGCTATGCTCCCCGGCAACGGCGCCAGACAATAGTCTTGATGACCCACAAGTATAGGGGATCGCAACAGTCTTCGAGGGAAGTATTACCCAAATTTATTGATTCGACACAAGGGGAGCCAAAGAATATATGTAAGCCTTAACAGTTGAGTTGTCAATTCAGCTGCACCTGGAAACAGTCTTACTCGCAGCGGTTTATCAGTAGCAACAGTTTTATAGCAGTGACAGCAGGGAAACAGTAACAGCAGTAGTAAAATAGCAGCAGTAAAAGTAACAGTTGTAAACAGTAGGAACAAATACTGTAGGCATAGGGATGGATTACGGGCGTTGCATGGATAAGATAATTCATGAAATCAATGAGACATGGGCATTGCAGATAAATAATGATAAAGCATCCTAGTACAAACAATCATAGGCATGTGTTCCGTATATAGTCGTACGTGCTCACAAGGAGAAACTTGCACGACATCTTTTGTCCTACCAGCCTGTTGCAGCAGGGCCTCAAGGGAAACTACTGGTAATTAAGGTACTCCTTTTAATAGAGTACCGGAGCAAAGCATTAGCACTCAGTGAACACATGTGATCCTCACATCATAGCCATCCCCTCCGGTTATCCCAATTTCTGTCACTTTGGGGCCTCGGGTTCCGGACAACAATATGTGTATACAACTTGTAGGTAAGACCATAAACAACAAGTATCATCATAGAAATAATAACATGTTCAGATCTGAAATCATGGCACTCGGGCCCAAAGTGACAAGCATTAAGCACAACAAGTTGCAACAATGTCATAGGCACTAAATAAAGATACTAGGCACTATGCCCTATCAATCTCATATCAAATTACATGAACAATCTCATCCAATCCCTACCATCCCCTCACCTACAGTGGGGCAATTACTCACACATGGATGGGGGAGTCATGGATGGTCGATGGAGGAGCGTCGATGGTGATGGTGATGAAGATCTCCTCCGAATCCCCGTCCCGGCAGGGTGCCAGAATGGAGTTTCTGGTTCCGAATCGCGGTTTCTGATGGCGGCGGTGCAGCGGAAGTCTATCTGGGAAAAACGCTGTCTCCCCGATATTATGTCGTCAGGGGGTATATGTACGCTAGAGGGGAGGTCGAGAGGGGGTCTGGGGCCCCCTCACGCAGGGGTGGCGCGGCTAGGGCTGGGCCGCGCCACCAGTGCGTGACGGCCCCTCGAGCCTCCTCTCCCTCCTGTTTTCTGGCTCCGTGGGTCTTCTGGTGAAATAGGATTTTTCATGATTTTTCCCGAATTTTTACTGGAAGTTGAATTTCTGCACAAAAACGAGACACCAGAGCAACTCTGCTGAAAACAGCGTCAGTCCGTGTTAGTTGTATTCAAAACACACAAATTAGAGGAGAAACAATAGCAAAAGTGTTCGGGAAAGTAGATACGTTTTGGACGTATCACCGGTCTAGTCAAAACTGGAGAGTACAGTTTGAAGTCTGGATCGACTTTCATCCATTGGTCTTTTCCCAACAAGGTAGGAACATTCATAGCATATGCAGCCCTAAATTTGGCAACAGAGAAATACTCTGACACATACTGATCAACTTCACCTTCTGCACCCGCTATAACACTCATGAAAAACAATGCGTGTATGTAGGGTATCCCACGGATCTGCCATCGCCTACACTAGCATGTCCTATCAACCAAACTCACTGGATACCTCCACTGCCTGTTTTTACTGTCAGTGTAGGTTACCTCAGCCTCCATTCCTTTTCTGATGCATTTCATCTTCAATTGTTTTGCCCTGGCATGCAAAGACTTAATCAAAGATGGGAGCATGAGATGGCCAACATATTTTGTGGCTGCAATTCTTTGACGCAGATCGATTTTTATTATGATCATCTGCCTAATCTTATCAAATATTTGCCACAGCATAAGCCCTTTCAATGACTTGACCTTTGCATTGAAACTCTCCGCAAGGTTACTTGTTACATAGTCTACCTTGCAAATTTCATTGAATTGGCTTCTTGACCACACCCTACCATGATGTTCATCCAAGTACTCCTTCACCCCAGTTTTTTGTTTATACAACACTTCCAAATGAAACAGATGCTTCCTAATGCTGCATGTGTATGCAGCTGGCCATAGGTTGTCAGTATAAATTTTACCCTTGAATTTCTTTGTAAAATTCTGTACCAAGTGTCGCATACATTCCCTATGCTCCACTCTAGGGAATACTGCTTCTACGGCACTCTCCAAACCTTTGCAAGCGTCTGTGTGGATAGTAAGTCCTGGTGGATGACCTATAAGGTCGCGCAAATTCTGCAGAAACCAAGTCCAACTTTCCTCTGACTCAACCTCCAAAACTCCATAAGCAACAGGGAACATCCAACTGTGTCCATCAATTGCAGTAGCAGCAACTAGCTGTCCTTTAAACCTGCCATGAAGAGCTATTGCATCCACGGCCAAATAAGGCCTACAACCGTCCAGAAAGCCTTTCCAGCAAGCTTTGAAACAAACAAAAGCCCTTCTAAAACATTCCTTCTGCATCATCCTCCCGCTTTTCAATTTGTAGGGAACTGTATGCTTGTCTATCGCTACAACACTGCCTGGACTAACCATCTCCACTTCAGCTTTGAAAGTGTAAAGCAACTGAAAGCTTTCATTCCATGGACCATTTATCCTATCAAGAGCCATTTCCTTTGCATAGAACATCCTCATGTAAGGTATGTTTATAGTAAACTTAGCAGATATCAATTTTATGAGTGCTGTTGGACCAAGTGTTGGAGTTTCTCTCAGCCAATCTATGATTGCATCTGCCAACCACCTAGTCTTCACTAGCTTTGATTTCTCCTCTGGCGCTCCCGCTCGAGGTGGACAAGTATGGTCGATCGAGTTCTTCTTTATCTGAAACATAATTATAAGGGATGTCAATAACAGTTAACAAATTTTACACCGTGATCTAAAATACACAACTGGTTGGCGTAGTACCTGAACCACGGTGCTTCTGAGCATTGTGGATGCATGCAGCCTCCACCTACACCTCTTGTATGGGCACTTAACTGTGAACCTACCTGGCTCACTTTTAATAACCTCATAATCATTCTTGGTGAGAATGCAATATGTAGTAATTGCATTACGGCAGTCCATCATCATTTGAAATACGGTGCCTTCTGCAAGCTGAGGATCCTCCCTATTCCACTCAATTGTTGGCAAGTCATCATCTTTGTAATCGGCTAAAACAAGGCTGTCATTGTTCTCATCCTTCTCTTCATCATCAGTGTCATCAAATCTGGCACCTTGTGCAATATCTTCCATGTATTGATCCTCCATTGCCTGCTTACTGCATCGATCTACCAATTCAGGAAACATCAACTCATCCTCATCATCTTGAGGAGATGGATCCTCAATCTCTGCATCGTCCTCCACATCGACCGCAGGAACAATCTGGCTACCACTAGCACTGGGGACAGATGGTGCTGCTGTGGACCTACAAGGAGCGGGGCGGCGCACACGATTAGCAGAGGCAGTAACACTAGAGAGACATGATGCCCGACCACCTGATGATGCCCCAACACCAGATGATGCCTGGACCCTGTCCACATGGATTCGAATTTTACCGACAAGGCAAGAATCATTTAAAGCAAAAAGAATTCCCAGATCGTCGTCGGAAATTAGTGGAACAAATCTTCCCTCCGTGCTGTTGAAATATTGGAGATCAACTGAATTGCCAGCGCCCCAAGGGTACAGAGCGCAGATGTTATCTTTTAAATCCCTCAATGAGATGGTAGTTGCAACCACCGCTGGGATGTAAAATCCGGTCACATTGCGTTCAGAATCACGCAAAAAGCTAGTATCCAGCCTAACCACCAGCCGAAAAGCCAGCGCTGGATCAATCCTATTCGAAAAGCAACGCAGTTAGTTGAGCAACAACGATTCACGCTCAAAAACTGCGTACTCTTAATTCACATAGGCAGACGATGCTTACCCAGATGGAATCCATGCGTTAGATCCCTCTGATTCCCAATCTTCTCCGCTGTTGAGGGGCATAATCGGCACATTAGACGGATATACAAACTCTACCGCCATAGGGGTAGATCTAGATCTAGTGGAGGCGGAGCCCTCTCCGCCTCCCGGGGGTGGTGGTGGGGGCGGGGCCGGCTCGGTGGCGGACGACGCCATAAGGTAGGAGGGCAGGACGGCGTGGCGGCGGAGGGGCGGTGTGTGAGCTCTTCCAGTCTTGGGCGGAGGGGAAAGCTTTGGGTGAGTGACAGACCGCCAGTCCGACGTGTCTCATTGGGTCAATAGTCAACACAATTCAAAAGAAACGGTCCATTCACAACCACTGGCACGAAAATAGAAATCCCTAATGAATAACATTGAACTTATTATCAACACGCTGTCCAAGAACAGCACCAATAGCAAAATCACTAGCATTACACATAATTTCAAAAGGCAAATTCCAATCAGGTGGTTGAACAATAGGAGCAGTAGTTAAAGCCTTCTTAAGAATTTCAAAAGCTTCCTTACAGTCATCATCAAAGACAAATGGTACATCTTTTTGAAGAAGATTAGTAAGAGGCTTTGAAATCTTAGAAAAATCTTTAATAAACCTCCTATAGAAACCAGCGTGACCAAGAACACTACGAATACCTTTAACATCTCTGGGATAGGGAATTTTCGCAATTGCCTCCACTTTCGCTCTGTCAACTTCAATACCTCTTTCAGAAATTTTATGTCCAAGGACAATTCCTTCATTTACCATAAAGTGGCATTTCTCCCAATTAAGAACAAGGTTAGTTTCTTCACACCTCTGCAAAACTTTATCAAGATTGTGAAAACAATTATCAAAAGAAGTTCCATAGACGGAGAAATCGTCCATGAAGACCTCCACAATTTCTTCACAAAAGCCATGAAAAATAGCAGACATGCATCTTTGAAAAGTAGCAGGAGCATTGCATAAACCAAATGGCATACGTCTATAAGCATAAGTTCCATAAGGACAAGTAAAAGTAGTTTTCTCTTGATCATCCTTCTTAAGAGTAATTTGAGAAAAACCAGAATAACCATCAAGGAAACAAAAATGAGTCTTCTTAGACAACCTTTCTAACATCTGATCTATAAACGGTAAAGGGTAATGATCTTTCTTAGTAACTTTGTTTACCTTCCTATAATCAATGCACATTCTATAACCAACTACTACCCTTTGAGGAATAAGCTCATTATTCTCATTAGGCACAACAGTCATACCTCCTTTCTTAGGAACACAATGAACGGGACTAACCCATCTACTATCAGCAATAGGATAAATAATACCAGCATCAAAGAGTTTTAATACCTCATTTCTTACCACGTCCTTCATCTTGGGAATTAGGTGGCATTGATGCTCCACGACTGGCTTTGCGTCTTTCTCCATATTAATGGCATGTTGACATAAAGTGGGAGAAATCTCTTTTAAATCATCAAGAGTATATCCCATAGCTCCTCGGTGTTTCCTTAATATCTCCAATAATCTTTCTTCTTCCTTTCCTGAAAGTTTAGAGCTAATAATAACAGGATATATTTTCTTATCATCTATGTAAGCATATTTAAGATTGTCAGGCAAAGGTTTTAATTCAAACATAGGATCTTCCTTAGGTGGCAAAGTGGTACCAAGATCCTCCACAGGTAGATTATGCTTGATTAATGGTGGTTGATGAAGAAGAATATCGTCAATCTCTTCTCTTTCCTTGCTGAAAACATCACTTTCGTGATCTTCCATGAATTGCTGCAAGGCATTATTAGGAGCAAGAGCAATAGAAGCAAGTTGTTCAACTCAAAAATTTTCATTAGGCGTATCATTTTCATAAGAAGTCTTAGCAAACTTGGAAAAATTAAACTCATAAGACTCCCCATTGAACTTAGTAAAAAAATTCTCGTTCTTACAATCTATCATGGCGCCACAGGTGTTCAAAAATGGTCTACCAAAAATAATAGGACAAGTTTTACTAGCCTCCTTACCAAGTACTAGAAAATCAGTAGGGTATTTAGTCTTACCACAAAGGACTTCCACATCTCAAACAATACCGAGAGGCCACACAGTCTCTCTATTAGCAAGCTGAACAACCACATCAATATCTTCAAGTTCACAAGCGCCAATCTCGTGCATGATTTCTTTGTAAAGCTCTAAGGGAATAGCACTTGCACTAGCACCAATATCACATAAACCATAATAGCAATGATCTCCAATCCTGACAAAAATAACATGAACACTTGTTTTCCTATGCTTTTTAGGATGTGAGAGAATGTTAGAAGCATCTTCACAAAAAAGAATATATTCATCCCCTATATCTTTAGTAACAAGATCCTTCAATATAGCTACAGGAGACTTAATAGTAATTTGCTCATCAGGTTCCGCAGCTTTCTTAGTACTTTTATTAGACACACTTACCAAAGTAGAATACTTTTTACCTTAGCAGGGAAAGGTGTCTTCTCAAAATAAGGCTCAGGCACAATGCTATCAATAGTACAAACTTCAGTAGCTGCAGCAGGTATATTACTAATAGAGTCTTTATAAGGCGCATGATATTTGTTCCAATCTTTCTTTGGAACATCAATATAAGAGGCGTGCTATCAGTTCTTGCATGAGGAGATGGGCGCCCACCTTTTTGTTGGTGTGGAAGGTCTTGAACTTGATCTTTTCGGTCTTCGGCTCTGTCTCGTGCCCTGGCTGCGTGATGTGGATGACCCAGACGCCCTTCTTGTGAGACTTAGTCATCTCGCTCCCATTGATGAACGGGATAGGCAGGGACAAGGCAATGATGATGTCGATGAGGCGCTCTCCAAAGCTGAAGGCCTTGAAACTCTCGGACTTGGTGATGCGGAAGGTTGACATCTTTACGTTGGGACTTGATAAGTTAGTAAGCCAAAAGAGAAAAACTTAACAAAAGCGTTGAACAAGAGCGAAAGAGATTTCTAACTTAGAAGTCAAAACTATTCCTAAGTGTTAGCAACAAGGAGAAACAAGAACGACTCCTAAATTTTTTTTCCTAAGGGTTTTTGTCCAATCCTAGGGTCACGAACCTAAGGGCAACACTTTGCTCTGATACCATCTGTAGCATACCTGTGCTTTATTTGTGCTAGTCCCGGATCAACTGCTAGCACATACAGTTACAAGATGAAAATACCAAGAATACAAAGGTCTTTATTACAACGCTTGATCCACAAATAACATAGTTCTCTTACAACTCAAAAGGCACAATGCCACAAACCTATTACAACTCTAGAAACGACTAAGTAAATGAACTACAAGTCTTCTTCTCTTCATAGCTCCATAGGCAGACGTGTTGGATGAAGACTCGTGACCGTAGCGTAGCAACCTTCAATCTTCTTAGTAGCCACCTGCAACATGATACGTTGCAGCCACGGAGGGTCAATACATTTGAATTGTGTTGGCAAGTTACTAAATTCATGCTAAGTTATGGTAAATGAAAGGATGAGAGTTTTTAGAGAAGACCACTAGTGGAAAAAGGCTTATAGATAGATGTTTTATCAGTGGAGCATATTATTCAATATGCTCCACTAGTATTTACTAGTGGCGCATTTGCAAATATGCTCCACTGATAATTTTCTTACTAATGGCGCATATTGTTCAAAATGCGCCACGTATAACTGGCGGGACCCACCAAAAAGGTCGTCGACAAAATATCCTGTCTTATGTGTGGCGCATTTTCCATATGCGCCACGCATATTTGACCTATTAGTGGCGCATATTGTAATATGCGCCACTGATAGGTCAAATATGCGTGGCGCATATGGCAAATGCGCCACGCATAACTGGGGGAATTTTTTTTTCACCCGCCACCCACCCCCCCCCCCCCCCCCGTGGGTCGCCTTTTTAGTCTTTTAAAAATTAAACGAAAATGATAAAAGGTTTGAAAAAAATTCAAAAAATCAGATTTAGTTATGTTATGTGATATAGTAAGTAATAAAAATAATAAAAATAAATTGTGATATTTATTACAAAAAAACTTTATGTCACAGTAAAACAGCCATAACTTTTGCATACGAAGTCGGATTAAAAAGTTTTTTATATGAAAAAGTATCAGAACGAAAAGTTACATCCGAATTCAACGACCTATGGTCGTTTTGACAAATTTTAGAATCTCAAAATTCAAAAGGGAAAATAGACTTTTTCGCACTTTTATATTTTCAAATTCAAATTTTTATTTTTATTTTTAGATCAAAATTTATATTGGATTAAACTTTTGGATTAGTTATATACACACATGCAGATATATACACACATATACACACACATATACACAGATACGCACATATACACGGACGTACATACACATATACACACATATATGCACATATACGCACACATATATGCACATATACGCACATATACGCACACATATACGCACATATACGTACATATACACGGACGTACATACACATATATGCATATATATGCACACATATACGCACATATACGCGAACATACATACACATATACACACACATATACACATATACATAATACATATACACATATACAAACATATACACAAATACATGCACATATACGTACATATACACGGACGTACATACACATATATGCATATATATGCACACATATACGCACATATACGCACATATATGCGAACATACATACACATATACATAATACATATACACATATACAAACATATACACAAATACACACACATATATGCATATATATGCACACATATACGCACATATACGCACATATACGCGAACATACATACACATATACATAATACATATACACATATACAAACATATACACAAATACACACACATATACACACATATATGCACATACATATATATACACACAAGCACACATAGGCCTTAAGAGGGTTGATATGATAGTAATATCAATAAGAACTTGGGTAGGTTAGGGACAGCTCATCCAAATAGAATGGAGAAGTTAAGCGTGCTTAGCCCGGAGTAGTCTAAGGATGGGTGACCTACCGGGAAGTCAAGAAATTCGGTGTGATTTGAAAATGTTCCTCATGTGCTAAAATCCTCAAAAAATTAAAATACAATAGTTTTTCACATTATTTCAATTTTTATGATTTTCAAAAAAAAATTGGTTTTTTTTTATTTTTAATTTTTTTTTGAAATTTTTGAATTTTCAAAGGCTACTAGTGGCGCATATAGCAATATGCGCCACGCATAGGCAAATTATGCATGGCGCATATGGCAAATGCGCCACCAATAAACTGTTACTAGTGGCGTGGCATTGGTGGCGCATCCCATATGCGCCACCAATAGCCAAAATGGTGCGCCACCAATAGCCCTTTTTCCACTAGTGGACGCTTGAAGATTTATGCTCCCAAGCTATCAAGTCAAATGTTTTTAGAAGGTCTTGGGGAGCACAAGAATTTTACACACCAAGTGTCCAAATAATTCTAACACATGGATATTACACACCATGTGCCCAATCCTACCATATGGATATTACACACCATATGACCAAAGTCCGAGTCTAACACATGGATATTACACACCATGTGACAAAAACCCTACCCATGAACGATGTTACTCACAAACATGGGTTTTTCTCTCATGCATTGATACTACACACAATCATGAGGTTGAAGTTCGTACTTTTAAGAAACAAGGGGGAGAGAGCTTGAAAGATGCTTGGTACCGTATTAGCAATTCTCATCATAGGTGTATAAAGAAGCATTCTACCATGATCCTCCTTAGAAATTTTTATGTTGGTATAACTAGTTGGTATAGATACGTTCTTGATACTCTTGCAGGAGGAAATTTTCTGGGTACTCCTGCTCTTGAAGCATGCACTTTAATTGAAAGTTTAGTGGGAGTACCACCTATTCATGTTGTTAAAACTGAGGTCACTTTAGAGGAAGTTTTGGAAAAGCTTAGCTCTTTAGAAAAAAGTTTGCCAAATATCCTTGATAATGCTAGCCGCGTTAATAAATTGATAGAAAGTATCGGTAAGAGAATCACCGTTTTAGAGGCTAGCACTACTCTTGATAGTCAAAACCTTAGGATTGGGAAACTAGAGGAGTCCATGGAAACTTTAAGTTCAATTTTCTCTTCTCTTAAGTTTAAGAAGGAGAAGGCTTTTGGTGGAAAAGAGCAAAAACTTATGTATGTTCCCAAGGTGTCTGTGCCTAAACCGCAGCATGTTTTTAAGATTGGTAAGAATTTTTGTTCAACTAAGAGTGACTTGCAGGTTGAATCATCTTTGGGAACCTCTAAGGTGCCTAGTGTGGTAAGTGGTGATCTTGAGGAAACAGTTGATCTTACTACCTCTTTCGAAAATACTTGATTCACACTTTCTGCGCCTAGCTCAAAGGCGTTAAAGAAAAGCACTCTTGGGAGATAACCCAATGTTTTTACATTCAATTTTTTTTATTTTTTTTGAGTCTTGGAAGTTATTACTACTGTAATGACCTCCCCTTATCATTTTTATTTCGTTTTTGTGCCAAGAGAAGCCTCTAATTTGAGTGAGGTAAGATTTGGGGATGTTGCTATCCTGAAACAGTTTTCAGTGCTGCACCGTAAAAATTCATGAAAATTCTCTGTATATCTTTTGGACCTGCAATTTCTTGTGCTTATGCCCCAGGTTATATCCAAACTTTCGTTAGTTGAACACTTTTTGATTTGAGTGACAGAAAACCCTCTAAAAATTCAACCTTTGTCAGCTGTTCTGTTTTGACAGAATTCTGCCAATATTTGTGTTTGCCGCTTTATTGCTTTCTTTTTGAGTTCTTTTAATCATGGAACTTTTGGGGAAGTTGCTACAGTAGTATATGTTTTATATGTAGCGGTTTTGGGTTGAAACCTGAAGCAAAAAGGGTTGATTCAATATTATGCTTACATTAATGTTGCTAATAGATTTGTGTTTAGTTTTGTATGAAGGAAGTTTTCAAGTGTAGGGATTGGAGAATGATGAGATGACTTGAAGAATGGAAAAAAGCTCAAGCTTGGTATGCCCATGTCACCCCAAGAAATATCCAAGAAGTACAAGCTTCAAAGCTTGGGGATGCCCCCGAGGCACCCCTTCTTCATCGGTAAAAATTAGGTCACCTTTTAAAACACTATATTTTTATTGCTTCATGCATTATGCATTTTTCTTGGAGTGTCAGTTGTTTTTAGTTTTTAGTTTAGTTTAGTTTTGTTTGCTGCAATAAATGGTTGAAACCCAACAAATTTCTTTTGGAGAAGTTGCCTTGCTTTTCATTTGCCCAGAACACTCCGTTTTTCATTCTTATAATTTGAATGAGTGTTCTTCTTTTTCTAGAACTGCGTTTAGCTTTTGAATTTTGCCTTGATATGTCTTTAGATCTTGTTATATCTTTTCATCAAGGTGTATTTTTTCCTCTGGACCATGTTGGTTTTCATCAAAAGAGTTGGTTATAAAAAGTTTGAATGGTGTTGGAAAAGAGAAAAACTTTATGCAAAAAGTGGTACAAGAAGGAGCTTGTGTAGACTGCAGCCTAGGCTTTTGCATGTTGTGCTTGATGTCTTTTTGATAGTATGCTTAGTGGTTTTGCTGTAGCATGACTTGTCTCAAATGACTGAGATTGCTTAATGAGCCTTTGAAAAAATCACGCGTTGTTTTAATTATTTGGAAGCATTATTTTGGTTTTCTCCTTGATGCTTTATTTGGGTTGACTTGGTGCATGATCACACATGTTAGACTCATACAAAGTCACCATTGCCTCTATGATCATGTAGTTTTTGACTTTTGATGCCATCTTATGCTTCTTTTAATGTCGCTTTGCCGCTCTGCATGATTATGGTCGTTATTGCTCTCTTAGTTGGTCGCTCCCAGTCTTTTGCTAGCCCTCATTTTGTACTGAGTATGAGCTCTACTCGTGCATCCAACTCCTAAAAACCAAGTTGTTCCAAAGTGTCCACTATAAATTCCTATGCATGGTATTTGTAAGCTATTCCAAGTAAATTTTCATGTGCTACCTTTCAAAACTTTCAACTACTTCTCGTTTTGTGCCACTGTTTTTAGCTCATGGGGACGTAGTGGTCGGAATTGCTATCTTTCATATTAAATTAAGTACCCCTCGACTAGATAGCTTCATCTGCTCGTCATTAATTTTGCATGAGAGCTGGTCAGACCATTGCAATCTAATTTTAAAAGAAAAAAAAGGCACTCCTCCATGGTATGTGAATGTTGGTGGGCACCCGATGGAGTCGGTTAGCCATGGTTTGAGAAAGGAAAAAAAAGGTTGGGAGGAGTGCCCAAGCTTTATAAAAGAGCACCAATGTGCCAAATTTTCAAAGAACTCGGAACCGCTCTCACTTGTTTATTATGGAAGATAGTAAGACCCCATTGCCAGTCGTTGACATGAAACAACCACCTCTCAAAACCCAATTTTTATCTCTCTATTTTACAAATGAAAAGCTCTAGCACATGTTTAATCACCGCTTCCCTCCGCGAAGGGCCTTTCTTTTACTTTTATGTTGAGTCACCACATTCTACCTTTATGCACCATTAAGAGAGCATAGTTGTCATTCTGAGTATAATGTGCACTGTCCCAAAGTTTTCATTGATTGATTCATATTGTTGGTTTCACTTGTTCTCAAATTACTTGTATCTAGTCGCCCTCTTAAACTTGAAGGTGTCCTATCCATTTATGTTTTGCTCTCCATGAAGGACAAGCTGAAAACCATTTGTATGTTTTTTCATATGATTTGAACGCACGTTTGACTTTCATTGTTTCATTTTCATGATCTTTTGTTTATGTTCATTTTCATGTTATAACATGGTTGCTAAGTTTCTTCTATCAAGATTATATCTTTCATGCCCATGTTTTAAGTTCTTTTGATCCCAGCGCACAATGCTTACATATTTGATCAAGATTGTGTAGGTGCATTTCACCTCAAAAATTATTTCTTTTGTTATCACTTACCTACTCGAGGACGAGCAGGAGTTAAGCTTGGGGATGCTGATACGTCTCCAATGTATCCATAATTTTTGATGCTCCATGCTTGTTTTTACACCATTTGCTTAGTGTTTCATTACACTTCGTGGCATTTTTATGCATTTTCCAGAACTAACCTATTAACGAGATGCCACAGTGCCAGTTCCCTGTTTTCTACTGTTTTTGTGTTTCAGAAAAGTTACACAGAAAATATTCTCGGAATTGGATGAAACCAAAGCCAGACGTCCATATATTTCATGGTGCTTCCAGAACACCGAAGAGGAGACAGCCCTGGCCCACGCCAGCCTGTGGTGTGGGCCCCCTGGTCCACCTCTGGCGCTGCCTCTTCGCCTATAAAGACCCCCCAATGGGAAAAACCTAAATACCTGATCACTTTTCCAGAACACATCGCGATCCGCCGCCGCCATCGACCTGAAGATCGGGAGGGTCCAGAAGCTCTTCTCGGCACCCTGCCGGAGAGGGGAATCGCCACCGGAGGTCTTCTTCATCGCCATGCTTGCCTCCGGCAATGAGTGAGTAGTTTACCTTGGACTATGGGTCCATAGTACTAGCTAGCTGGTTGTCTTCTCCACCATGTGCTTCATGTTTAGATCTCATGAGCTGCCCTACATGATCGAGATCACCGTTATGTAATTCTACATGTTTGGTTTGTTGGGATCCGATGAATATTGGTGTTATGATTGAGTTGAAGTACAGAATTTTATCTTATGTTATCTCTATGTTGTTTATGATCTTGCATGCTCTCCGTTGTTAGTAACTATCTTGGCCGAGTAGTTGCTAGTGACTCCAAGAGGGGGTATTTATGCTCGATAGTGGGTTCATGCCTCTATTTAATCTGGGGGAGTGACAGAAACCTCTAAGGTTGTAGATGTGCTGTTGCTACTAGGGGGAAAAACATTCATATGCTCAAGGGCATATGCTTTGCTTACATTACACACTTTGCTTAATGCAGTTATCTGTTGTACACAACTTAATACTTGTGGAGTTCTCGGACTGATTCGCCACAAGTGGATTATTAGTCATAGATGCAGTTGGATGGCGGCCTATGTATCTTGTTGTAATGCCCAGAGTAAATCTCATAGTGATCCTCTAGACATATCACATTGTCTTTATTCTATCAATTGCCCAACTGTAATTTGTTTCCCCAGCATATGTTATTTTATCTTATGGAGAGACACCACTAGTGAACTGTGGACCCCAGTCCTATTTCCTTTATATTGCTATCACCTATTTACTTTACTCGCATACTATTACTATTTTCCACTCGATACGCTCATTCCTTTGTTTACAGATTGACAACCTCATCGTAAGTTGGGAGCAAAGTATTTGGTTGTGTTGTGTGTAGGTTCCACATTGCTACTAGGTGAAGGCGCGCTAACTCGTTTGATCGTAAACGGTGCCCTTGTTGGAGTGTCACTAGACTAGCAAGCATCACCTTCAGTCGTATTGGCTTTTTCCTCTCCTGATCGACAAACCTTGGTTTCTTACTGAGGGAAAACCTTGCTGCTATATTCATCATACCTTCCTCTTGGGGTTCCCAACTGGACGGTGCTTTTCATAATCAACACCGTGCCGCATTAGCTCTCTTGGCCGAGTAGATGCTAGTGACTCCAAGAGGGAGTATTTATGCTCGATAGTTGGGTTCATGCCTCTATTTAATCTGGGGGAGTGACAGATGCCTCTAAGGTTGTAGATGTGTTGTTGCCACTAGGGAGAAAACAATATTCTTGTGTCCAAGGACATTTGCTTTGTTTACATTACGCACTTTGCTTAATGCAATTATCTGTTGTTCGCAACTTAATACTCAAGGGATCTTCAGACGATATCCCCGCGAGTGGATTTTTAGTCATAGATGTAGTTGGATTACGGTCTATGTATTTTGTCGTAATGCCCAGAGTAAGCCTCATAGTGATCCTCGTGATGTATGTACATTATCTTTACTCTATCAATTGCCCAACTATAATTTGTTTACCCGACATGCTTTTATTTATCTTATGGAGAGACACCACTAGTGAACTGTTGACCCTGGTCCAATTTCCTTTACATAGCTTTACCGTTTACTTTACTTCCACTGTTTACTTTACTTGCAATACTACTATCCTTTTACCACTCGATACGCTCATTCCTTTGTTTACAACAAACCGGTGAGATTGACAACCTCATCGTAAGTTGGGAGCAAAGTATTTGTTTATGTTGTGTGAAGGTTTCACGTTGCTGCTAGGTGAAGACACCAACAAGTCGTCTGGCGCCATTGTACGGAGTGTCGCGAAGCTAGCAAGCATCACCTTCTTAAGTTTGGCTCTCTCCTACTAGATTGATTACCTTGGTTTTATAACTGAGGGAAAACTTGCTGCTGTGCTCATCACACCTTCTCTTGGGGTCCCAACTGGTCGGTCATTTACATCATCGACATCGCACCACCATTAACCACAACACCTGTGCTAGCCTTACCAGAAACCGGTATGGATTACATGGTATATTGTGATGCATCCAAGAACGTACTTGGGTGTGTATTGATGCAAGATAGAAATGTTATAGCTTATGGGTCGAGGCAATTGCTACCACATGAAGTTAACTATCCAACACATGACCTTGAGTTAGCAGCCGTGGTGTTTGCGTTGAAAGGATGGAGGCATTTTCTATATGGAGCTAAGTGTGAACTCTATACGGATCACAAGAGTCTCAAGTACTTCTTCACTCAGAAAGAATTAATCATGAGACAACGAATATGGTTAGAATTGATCAAGGACTATGATTTGACCATCAACTATACACCTGGGAAGACCAATGTGGTAGCCGATGCTTTAAGCAGAAAGAGCACGGACACTCAACCAATGTGCCGAGAATTTCCTAAGGAATTGCTTATGGATTTGGGGAGACTAGAAATTCAATGTCTTGAAGTTCAATCTCTGGGTAGTTTATCTACCATCTTATATCTTATCTTTACTAATTGGAGGCACCATACGAGGCTCCACGTTGATCCTAGAAGTTTAGAGTCTTTGGTCTGTAGGATTAACCTATTATTGGAGTTGTTGGATGTTGGAGCAGACGCCGTCTATCCCATGTTTACCTGCCCGAAGCGTTATTCCTCAAACAATCTAGGTAGAGCAAAACAAATCATAGCTTCTTTCTCAATCTATTGCGCTACGATCTGGAAACAATCTTGGTCCTGATCGCGCACCAATTGATGTGGATAGTCCGCCGCAAGTGCAGCTGGAACCATGGAGGAATCGCGTTACGCGCCGGCCGGAAGCGACGGCCCGACGGCCGAAGTTGGTGCGATCCCTAGGTTGTCAACTATGCTCAGCTTTGCACTTCCAGCGTTGTTCGTCCGCCCTCTAATCGCTGATTGAGGTAATTAAGCTGATATCTCTCTTTTTAAATTCCAGATCGTTTCATTCTCTGATCTGAAAAACATGAAGGATCTGAAAAGACTTTGCAGCACTAAGATTGATTGCATCATTGTCTACCTACACGTCCTAAAACCGATTAATGGTATTCTTGATCAGACACACAAATCTGGTCATTTGAATTACATCAACAAGACCGCATGGCCTGTCTTGGTAGGGTCAGCCCACTACTACAGTTTGCATCAGTTATCTGCAAGGATAATGACATATTTTGTCAATAGCCTGCCTCTATATAAAAAGGAGATCTGATTATACTTTCTTTGTTTATTTAAGCTAAACGATAACCGAATCATCAAGCACAACTAAACAAGGCAGTCCTTTCGAAGTCATGCTTTATAGAAATGAATGCAACTAGAACTTCAATAGAGCTAAAAGAGGGGTGCTTAGAGATCCTTACTGCATGACATGTAAGTCCCCTGAGTTGTCACGTCCCATAATTAAGTGTATGAATGCATTATTTTGCCTTGCATAAACTAAGATGAAGTTCTACTATTAAGTGTATGCATGAATTATCCAGGATTGCATAAATTAAGAATGACAAGAAAATATACATGCTTTTGATTTCTGTCAAATATGTGAAAGATTATATTTATATTTACTAATTGGAGGTATCGCACGATCCTCCACGTTAATCCTAGAAAACACGTAACAATAACCATTAGATTTGAATTCTATTCTTACAATCATTAGAAAATCATGGAGCTTAATGAGAGTCCTCGAAGCTCGTGAGTCCTTATTCTAAATATAAACCACTCCTTGAGTTTTATCCAATCTCTACCATATTTGTTCAGATGCATACTAATATGTCTCCTACAATTTTTTTTAAACCAAACGATCTGATCTCTACAATATTTGTTAAGATGCATACTACTACATCAATATCTACTCCAATGTATGCATGGCCATCGATACATCAATTTTTTATTTAAATGAATCATGCGTATAGATGGTAGTCTCAAAGCATTCATGGTGGATATGCTGGCGGTGGCTGGACATGGACTGGGAACCTCGGCCACGAGCTATTGGAAGAAGCATAACTATGCAGTCGTGATGTACACTGATGGTAGAGTTCAGGTAAAAACGATTGCTACTTGCACATTATTGTTTTACAGACATCTCCTTCTCTATCAATTAATTTTACTAAGCTACCATACATCATATATTGCGTGTGTGATCTCCATGTCTTTTTTTTAAGCTAACTACTGCAGGGGAGTCCCCCACAGCCTTTTATTGGTTAAGGAAAAAGTTACAACATATGTACAATAAAAATAGGAAAAGAGAGGCATACCTAATCTACAGCTTTACAAAACTTTACAAGAGGCTGTCAATCCATGCATGATGACAAAAGGGGAACAGAAGCATTCTTGACCCTGTACTTAAGGAGAGAAATATCTCCATGTATTTTGGGTAATTAATATTTTGATAATTTTTTAATGTATTTTGGGTCATGTTCTTGAATGCACAATATAACAGCATAAAAGGATTGTCATTCTTACATTAGGGTATTTCTATTATTATATGGTATCTCTAAGTTACTCCCTCCGTTTCAAAATATAAGATGTTTTAATTTTGTGAAGCAAATATATCTAGACAACTTTTAGTACGTATATTCAAGTAAACCTACACACTAAAAGATGTTTAGATACATTTGCTTCACAAATTATAAAATATCTTATATTTTGAAACGGAAGGAGTAGTATTTAAGGAAGATCTTATATATAAATACAATCTTATATATGGCCTATCTAGAAGCTCTTATCGATACAGACTTTTTTTGCCAAACACTAGAATTTTTAAAATTAATGAATTAAATTAGAAAGAATATATTGCCAAGACACGATGTGCATGCATCTTTCTAAATAGTTGACCACCTGGAAAATTTTACAATCCTGTTAGAAAATTAATTTCACGAAGAATATTTCACAACATTAAAGTTGTCTAATATATTCGGATGAAAAATCAATAGTCGATGTTGCATACATGAGTTTGTGCCCATGTACTATATTATGTTCACCTTGGAGTTAAAATCTTATATATAATAATTAATTCCAAGGCGATTTTAAATGCAAACACAATTAAAACAAGATTAGTGGGGTTTGAAATGTGGCATTTTTAATACAAAGACATTAAAATCATCATTAAATATTTTTACTACAAACAAATTAAATAAACATGATCATCATTCAATTGTATTTTTCGAGAAATCAAGTAAAAACATTACATTTTTTAATATACACAAATTAAATACACACAATCATCATTAAGTTGTATTTTTAAATTATTAATATTAATACTACTAGCAAAAGTGCCCGTGCGTTGCAATGGGGGGAGAAAAAAAATCAACTTTTAGAAGAAAAAATAGACCTAAATTTTGCCCTAAAATTGACGGATCCGGCGTTAGCTTGGCATTTCACTTTAATTTTTAACTTCTATTATCTTTTTCTTTGATCTACTCTTCAGTACTTTTCAATTTGTATTTAATCTACCAAGACTATTTTTAATCTTAATACAAATTTATTTAAATGTAATAATGTACTTATTTTTCTCTATATCTCCCTCTTATCCTCATATCTTCTATGCATTTACTATTTTGGTAAGTTGAGTAAGATTAATATAACACATTTTTTAATCTCACAACAGGTTTCTGAAGTCAAGCAGAAGATCGATTTCAAACATCCTGGACTGGGTTCATTGCTTTCCACTAATTCTGATACTTGTACATATATCGTAGTGAGTATCAAAATCACTTAGCCAATTCAACAACCAAATAGAACATGGTAGCAGAGTAGACGCCGGAACATGAATTATGCCACACATGTAGTGAACTTACAGAAGTACTTGTCCCGTTGTATCCAATGAAATGCTTTGCAGGTTATTTTTCAAAACCTCGTATATTCATAGGGTTCTGAATTATCTGACTGTTTTTTTGGCTAGCTAGGCTAGCTTGTGAGCCGTGATGTTGAGCGATCCTGTAATTAGGGAGTCATAGACTTGCTTGTTTAATAGACCTATTTTGAAGTATCCTCATACGTGCTCCAGCAGCAGCATCTGGCTAGAGTATTGTTGTTTAACTTCAGAACCGCTGTCGACCAGTCAGAGTTGTGAGATTCAGAAAGAAATCCCTCGCCAGTTCTTGTCCCCTGAGGATAATTTTGGCTTCACCTTCTTGGTCGTCCCTGCACCTCCGTGGCCATGCTCGCGGCCGAGATCATAGGTCATAGAACTATTATAGGTTAACCAAATTTTCCTTTTCTATGGTCAAGCCGGTCGAAGGAGCTGCGCTGCCGCCTTCCTTTTCTCGCTGGCCATCTCGTGCAGACTGCCGCCGCCTCCTCCTCCCTTCTCTCGCCGGCTGCCACCGCCTCCTCTCTTCCCATGCCAGCAACCGTGCCTCCCGTCTCCCGTGAGCTCACCCTTCTGCCTCTTGCCGCTTGCCATTCCAGCCGAGCTGACGGGATGTACGGGTCTCGCCATAGGACGTTGCTGCCTTGTGCCCCTTGTATTGGGTTGAGACCTAATTAATTAATGAGGTGATGGCCTGATCACGGGAGCACAACGGCCCGGTGACGAGAGGACCCGGAAGAACGCATGGTGAAACCCGGAGGCGCGAATATCACGAGCACCGGCCGGCCGCGTGTGTGTACTTTCCGGCGGCGCGCATGGCATCGGCCGACGGCACGCTAGATTGGGGGCTTGTCTTATTTATAAGCGATCAGGGTGGATTTCTTGATGGACTCGGCTTGAATAACGATGTAAGAAACGAGACAAAAATGATGTATCGACTAAATGGTACGGACAGAGTGAAACGATCCACTTACCGATGTCATCGAGGGTAATATGTATTTTGGTGGGAGGGTAAATCGGTCTAAAAAAAGTGGTTGACGATGAAAACCGTACGTACTTTATTATTAACTAGTTGGATGCCCGTGTGTTGCCACGGGCTACTTGGGTATTTTTTTCTTACATCCTATGTAATATAATACACAAAAATTTTAGGTATAGAAACAAATAGACACGTGATATTGCAAAAACAATAAAGGACAGCGGCGCCGCACGGGATGGCAGCGCGTGCGGCGGCCCATATAACGCGGCCCGATGTCAGTATTCGTTCGGACAATTCAATTTCTCAAGCTCATGCATGCATCCGTCCGTGGCTTGTCGGGAATGAGGACCAGAAGCAGTTGAATATTTTTTCGCTCACATGTTTTGGTCCACATCGAGTTTCTGACATTGGTTTGTACTGTTCACTGCATCTACACTAGTGTTTAATTTGTATAAAAAATCTACTGTAGTAATACTAACAAGCGGTCAGTGTTAGTAATTACCGTATTACTAATTAGGTTCAAGTTGCCAGATTACTAACTTTAAAATTAACTAGCTTGCCTGATTTAATTTTACTAATTGCCCGATTCATTCTACTTAATTACCCAGTTAATTATACTTAATTGCCGGATTAATCATATTGTCAGGCTCTCGGATTAGCTAGGAAAAATTGCCAGACGTAGTAGTAGTAGTTACTTCTAACTACATAATAATTAAGTGCTAATTTTCATATTAATTAGGCCTAGTTGCCAGGTTATTTCCAAATTAATGCGGACCTAGGTAGCAGATTACTAATTTCCATATTAATTAACCTTAATTTCCAGATTAAATAAATCTAATTACCAGTTTCATTTGATTACGTCCAGAACTGAGAAATCTCTAGATCCTATCGATGAATCCGTCCTCAAAACAATCAGACACATGGAATGAAACTAGAGAATCACTCCAGATTAAAATACACATGCAAAAATTCACCGAGCTCACGCCTCCATGACGAGTGTCTCCACGCCAGCACAGATCGATGGGAAGACGAGAACTCTGCAGAAACTCATCGGCAGACGGACTTCTCACTGGCGGCCTCCGCGTGCTTGACAGCGGCAGACTCCCCGTGCTCGACAGCGGCAGAATCCCTGCTGCGAGCTCGACGGCGGCGGTCGGCCTCCCACAGCTCGTCGTTAGCGTCGATGGAACCTCCTCCGCTCGGTGGCGGCAGGATCCCCGCAGCGTGCTCGGCAGCGTGCTCGGCCCCCGCTGCGAGCTCGGCGGCGGCAGGCTCCCCGCGGTGTGCTCGGCAGTGGCGGTGCGAAACTCCAAGGCTCTCCAGCGCGGCACTCCAGCGCCTTTCCGTTGCTGCTCGCCGATGGAGCCTCTCCGTTGTGGTGCTCAGCTCCACCATGTGTGGTACGAAGGAGAGAGAGAGAGTTGTGTGGTTGAGAGAAGCTCAGGAGAGATAAGGTCAATCATTGAGGATAAGGTGGAAACAACGGTTCTATAAGGGGCGCGATGCACTTTTGCACGAATCCTGGCGCGCCGCACACGGGAGTGTTGCTAGTGCGGCGCCGTAGCGTAGATTTGATGTCTTTGATTAAATATAATTTGACAAAGTCTATAATTCAACATCATATGCACAAAAGGGACAACCGAACAATTATCTCCTACTGAGATTGCACTTAGCTTGTATCTGGATACGGCACATTACACTTTGTCTCACGCTTTGCCTTTGGTCATGTCGATCGCTCGGGTTGTCGTCCGTTCCGAACCGATTTAATCAGAGTCAGCTCCTTGATTAACACTACTCCCCGTTCCCAAAAAAAATTGCCTCAGTTCCCCCATGGGCCCATCTCTTTGCATTGCCATGGTAGGCATTTGTATTCACTTCATTTCCTAAACCTCTATTCGGGTGTTTGCTCAACAACAAGAAGAACAAATGATCTCTACTCCGAGCTTAAATAGAAAACAAAATCAAAATGGCAGCAATGTATCATATTTGCGAATACAACACACATATTGAATGTGAAGGTACAATATTTTTTTAAATAAATAAGGTTGTCATGTGATAGTCTCAAGATTCTTTGTACCTGACCACGCAAATATCCTAGTAAGGTATACCCATGTGATAATTAATATTATTAAATTGGCATACCATCACGGCTATATGAAATGAAGATTGGAGCATACAAGGATGGATAATTCTACAAAGTTTCACTTCAGTCTAAGACCAAAGTTGATGAATCATTAGACAACTATCTAAAACAAGAACAGAAGTAAAACCAATAAGGCACATACCCTACTTATCCATCCAAATGAATCGATTGTGGCTATACTATAGTATTCATATAACCCGAGTTCTATCGACATGGTAGAAAACCAAGGGAAATAGCATGCGATTTTGAAATCTGCAGCAAACACTAAGTTCGAGTTAACTCTACCTGCATAATTGACAATCCAAGGCATGGATAAATAGCCGGCTGATCCTGCAAAGTCAATACAACTTCATACTGCACACTGCACTTGATATGAATGACCTTAAATAGATGTGTATCATAGCAAAGTTGAGAGGATTTTAGTTAAATATATATCATTCAAAATAAAGTATTTTAAATTTAAACTACCACTGACATGCACCATAGATTCTTTTAGTAGTGACTTTTACTGTAGGAGGCCAGCAGGCACTGGAATAAATTTGTGTGGTAAATATTATCTGAAGCTATTAGAACTGCACTACACTACACAGACCATGCTCCATGACGAGATCAAGGTAATTTCATCATAACTTAACAATAATCTTCACATCATTATGAAAGTTACCCCAAAACAGACACGTATCTGAACATGATGCATAAATTATCTGCTTACCTAAAACTCAAACTGAATGCATGTTGTTTTGTTTTCCAGATGAAACTAAAACTGCACCATTGATCCTATGAAACACCCCTAAACTTCTCAAATATTTTCCAGATACCTAGACTACATGCATATTATGGGATAAGATTCTGAGCTAGGGAGATCATGATTTAGCGCTATATCTTATCAAATGTACAAGTATTTTATGCTTTTAATCAATTTTTCACCTAATGCAACACCAATCAATTGAGGTGTACATGAAAATCAAATAGCTCATCTACAAAGAATCATTCGTCTGCAATTAAGTAAACTGTCAGAACACCATGTTCATGTTAAGTGAACCAACCTGGAGCTTACCACAAACCAAGTCAGGGACTCGCCACTTCCTTGGGGCTGTCTGTAGCAGCATCGACAGTGAGGGAGAGCTCGCGGCGTTGACGGAGTTCCTCGATTTTTTATCAGCTTGCTTACAAAAGGCAAAGATTGCTACTACACATCAGCATTATATCAGCCGACTTTAATATCAAACTGGGTAACAAATCCAGAAGGTGCTAGGCTGCTTCATGTCACATAAATCATGCGAAGTATCCAAGTGGGAATCAGACTTGAAGTACTCTATGATTATCAGGAAAAAGCAATAAAAACTTTTCTGCAAGATAATACAGAGAACACATTACTAAAAGCTTCAATAATCTGAACGTAAAGGTGAAGAATGTCAGAAATTGACTTTGGCAGCTACGTTTTGAAGAAATTAAAGCAAAGGAGGTCTGAAGATGAGGCTTCTCCTTCCAAGCCATTCATTGTGATTCCAAAACAGGTCTGCAATTGAAATAGATTGCTGGAGCTCTTAAGTCTTGACACCTGAAGAATCAAACTTCATAGTTGTCCAAACAATCCTGGCTGACCAGGTGCGGCTACTCCGTTAGCAATTTTGGATTCAGCATATACAAGATGTGATTCTCCACTGCCGTAACTACTAACTTGGGCAGTTGTATCTGACTTGTTGTTCCCTAATGGATCACTAACTAAGATGACTGCTCACACTACCACCATCCTTTGTGCTTGCGTGCTGCTCCTGCTTACTCTTTACCAGTTCACATTCACAGGGGAGAGAGTAGGGTTGATAAACTGACTACACTCAGATGGGAGAAGGTAGAAGGAAGGTGGGGAGAAAAGAGAAGGGAGAGAGGGAACTGACCTGCAGCGGTGGAGCATCGGGCGGATGGAGCTACTCGTCATTGGACAGCGGATGGAGCTACTCGTCATTGGACAGCGGACGGAGCAGCGGCAGACCGACGGCAGGATGAGGGATCTATTCTCCAGATTCACGCTGCCGCCCCGTGCGCCTCAAGTCGCCGCCCCCACATCGTGCCCTTGAGCTGCCGCCGCCTCAGATGAAAGGGGATTCGATACGCCTGCGCATGCCGGCCACCAGATCCAGGACGTCATATGCACCATCTCCGGCGCGATCGGGCGAAGGCATGGCTGTGGAGGTCATAGCGCTGGTCCTCGGAGGCGAGGAGTTTGGAACGGAGATGCCGGATGGAGCGGTTTTTCTGTCGCCGGTCTTTTTTGACGTACCAAGTTTTTTTTAGCGGACCAAGCGATTTTCTTACGTACCACGGTTTAGAGACCATCACGTCCTCAAGCCGTATTATTAGTAGAGATTATTAATTAGGTATAGATTAATGTGGCATTTTTAAAAAATAGCTAGCACGTGCAGGTGCACGGGTTAATGACTAGTGAAGATAATGGAAGAAAGACAGAGTGACTTGAAATATACGATATTCCGACGACAAGGTGAAGATTCATTCATTGCGGAGGAGATTCGTAGAATTGAAGAAGGTAGACCGTCTGAGTTTCGTTTAGGTGATTTTTAATTCACTTTGGTTCCATAACAGAATATGTGTGCCGGATATACCTGAAATCAAGGAGTTAATACTCAAAGAGGCACATGAAACCCCATACTCAATACATCCGGGGAGTACCAAGATGTATATGGATCTTAAAGAACTATTATGGTGGAACAACATGAAGCGGGAGATAGCCAAGTTTGTGTGTGAATGCCATACTTGTCAAAGAGTGAAGGCAGAACATCAAAGTCCCGCTGAACTTATGCAACCATTGAATATTCCATAGTGGAAGTGGGAAGAAATTAGAATGGATTTTATCACAGGTTACCATTGACACCTAAGAAGAAATACATGATCTGGATAATCGTGGACAGATTGACTAAAAGTGCACATTTCTTAGACGTCAATCATAAGGATTCTGGAGAAAAACTGGTAAATCTATATGTTCAAGAGATTGTGAGCAAGCATGGAGTGCCTAAAACAATAGTGTCAGACCGAGGGTTCGTATTCACTTCAACCTTTTGGAAGCAGTTACATGAAGCGTTAGGGTCCAAGCTAGACTTTAGTATTGCTTATCACCCACAGACAAGAGGTCAAACTGAAAGAACCAATTAGATTCTGGAGGATATGCTCACAACATGTGCATTGGATTTCGGAGGATCATGGGAAGAACACTTACCACTGGCAGAATTCTCATATAACAGCAGTTACCAAAGTAGTTTACAAATGGCACCATTTGAAGCACTCTATAGAAGAAAGTGCCGATCACCTATCTGCTGGTATGAAACTAGAGCCAGTAAGGAGTTCCATCTGGACTATGTCGAAGAAAAGAAGCATGCCATTGATATCATCCGAGATCGATTGAAGATTGCTCAAAGTCGGCAGAAAAGCTATGCAGATTTAAAGAGTAGGGCATGGGAACCTCAAGTTGGGGGCATGGTTTATCTTAGGGTTAGTCTATGAAGGGGTACATCATTTTGGAGTCAAAGGAAAACTTAGTCCAAGATACACTGGACCTTTCAAGATTATAAGTCAAAGCCGAGGAGTAGCCTTTGAATTAGACTTGCCGAAGAAGCTATCTAAAGTTCATAATGTGTTTCATGCTTCTCAACTTCGCAAGTGTATGAATACACCGGAAGAAGCCATATCCTATGAGGAGGTTGAACTACAAGCTGATTTGACATATGTTAAAGAGCCATCAAAGATTCTGGCAGAAAACTAGAAGCAACTCCGTAATAGAGCTATCAAATATTGCAAGGTGTCATGGAAACATCACCCGGAGAGAGAAGCTACCTGGGAAAAAGAGGAGGATATAAGGACGGCCTATCCATAATTCTTCAGGTATACCATACCCCAAACTTCGGGACAAAGTTTTTATTAAGGGGGGAAGTATATAATATGCCAGCATGTAGGACAATTTCGGGGTAGATTAGAGGGCTTTTGTGCATAGCATTTGAAATTATGGGATTTTTTTGCGCTTTTATCACTAAAACCTAAGAGGGATCTAATCTCTCTTCGAGGGGGAATGCTACACTCTCGAAGTGCGAAAGATTATGAAGTGATCTCTTTTGATCATTTGATTATGGGGTAGGGGTAACTTGTAATCTACAAACCCTAATTAGAGAATTCAAATTCAAATTCAAATTTGAATTATAAGAATTGGATCTTAAATTTAAATTGCACATTTAGAAAGGATAAATAATAAGTAAGAAAGAAAACTTGAGCTCTATTGATATCACACACAGAATACACTGTCTTTACAATATTTGAAAACAGAAATAAAGAAGGAACTAAATAATTACATCAGAGCTTAAATATAAATTACATAGTAATGAAAAATACAAACAAATCCTATTAAACTACATCTCTTCTTCTTTCTTTCTTTCTTTCTTCTTTATTTCTTTTCTTCTTTTGATACCTGCAAGCAAAAGAAAAGGATAACTACACAACACAGTAATACAAGTGGACAATCAAAAATTAAAGAGGCACTGTTGATAATCATCAACAAGTCAAGCTTATCACTAACGATGCACCAGCCAAAATATCAAGCCAGGATTCAATCTGGCCGGGCAGCCTGGCTAGCAAGCAGCTCACACAAAGGGTACCAGGGGTGTGTGTCGACACCACAGAGAAAGGCAAGCCCTAGAAATAGAGTAGAGCATCACAAAATTGCCGACCAAGTTCATCAAGCATATGCACACGCACAACACAACACCACACTGAGACCAAAACCATCACTGAATCAATTCACAGCACCCAAAAACCATCTGCATCAACCTACCCTGCTCATGAGCTGAGCATCAGGGGAGATTTATCACCACCACACCACACCCAGCAGCCAAATTTAGCAAGAATGGTAACTTAAACAAGATCAAGCCGAAGCCAGAAGCAAGCCAAGCACCAAGGAGGTGCAGGGAAAGCAAGGAGGAGCAGGCCAAGCACCAAGGAGGTGTAGGGCAAGCCACCTGGGGAGGAGCAGGACAAGTTCCAGGAGCACTTGATCAAGCTCAACAAAAACATCACCAACATTCACAGTCAGCTACTAATAGCAGCCAGCACAGGATAAAGGTTGTAGTGACCTCACCTTTTAAAGATGACGATCCCTGTGCTTTTCAGTGCTAGTCCCTGGGTGAAACGCTAGCACACACAGTTTAAGATGTAATATCAAGAAACAAAGGTCATTTTATTACATCGCATGATCCAGCAATTACATATAGAAACTTTACAATGCTCATAGCATAAAGGTTTCAGAGTTTACAACGAAATAAAAAATAGCATGGAGTCCTTCATCTTCATGTGCCACAGGCAAACATGCTGCGGATAGACTCGTAACCCTATCGTACCTTTCTTATCGTCAAAACCTGTAACATGAAATGTTGCAGCCACAAAGGGTCAATACACTTGAATTGTATTGGCAAGATGTCATTGTTTGGTGGACACAAGTGGAACCTAACACTTAAATGAATATTTGGCTAGGTGGAGCTTCAGGCTTATCTTGAGTAAAGCAACTTTTATCCTATCATTTTCTCAAAGCAAACTTCTGCTGGACAACTTGACTTGGGTGACATACCCCTATAGCCACAGGCCGTAGTTATCGTACGGGACACACTGGTTGATAGTCACTTACATCAAATGTCAAAACCTCAATTACTACATATGGACAACTTGGTTTGGGTGACCTATCCCTGCAAACACTGGCACATAGAAATGGCACGGGACCTGCTAGCCGATAGACACTTGCACCAATTGCCATATTCCTAGTTCAACCCACAAGTTTTAATTTTAAGAAGTTGGCATGAGGAGATCCTTGAACAGCTTCAAAATCATGTCGCTCAAAATTGTCCGTAACTGGGGACACAGCTAAGTACTTAGTTTTAAGACTCTACAGAGGTGGTGCACTTTTCCCACAAGACTCAGTCAACCTCTTTTGCCATGATGCTCATTTTGCTCAAATGGCGAAGTGAAGACTAAGACGAGACCTTTCAAAAGCAATCCCTCAGACCAACCCGGGCGCGTTCCATCCTGTCATCATCTACCACCCTCTGTACGTCTGGCTGAGTTCTTGCAACTTAGTTAGTCAAGACAGAGCCCATATGACTCGTGGTTGCACTGGAAGCTTCATGACTTGAACGTCTCTAATCTCTTTGTTCCTGGGTGGCCATCCACAAGTGCGATACACCTGGAGGTTCAGAGGTTCGATGACATGACCCCAGGGAACCACTCAACATAAATACATCTTACCACTTCCACCCATGTGTTTTATTAACTTAGTTGTTTTCTTAATTTTTGCAAAACAAGGTTTTTCAACACTTAGCCAAAACATGTGAAGTTCCCTTCCCAAAAACATAAGTGTAAGACAAGGTAACATATAGCAATTCTACTAAGGAGATGCAAAGGCTAACCAAGGAGACTTAAGCAAAACTTAGATAAAACTCTTAAACATTCTACTCATGCATCTTCTACAAGAAAAGCTATAAGTGACAAAACTTTAGTAGGACAAAAGTTGATGACACTTGCCTTAGAAATTTCTGAAGATTGGACTTCTCTTAATCAACACACGTAGCTCTCCGTACAACTATAAGATAGAAAGTAACACAACATAAACACACCATTCAAAGCATCATAATCAAACAAGACAAACAAAAGTGTTTATTTGTTTTAGCTTAGTCTTCAATTGTCTTAGTGATAATTGGATAAAAGAGTGTGTCATGAAGTTGACTTGATATGGATGGGGAGAATGGCGAAGTCAAGAACTTCTAAAGATTGATGGGGTTTTCTAAATTGTTAAGAAGTGTCAAACACTTAGTAAAAATAGCTTAAGGATATTCTTAGGCTTGGTTTGAGAAGTTGGATGGATAAATTCTAAGTCATGAGGTTTGTCACTTTCATCTTCTTGACTTGGCTCTCTTCTCTTGATCTTCTTGTTTTACCTTCATCTCCTTGTCTTCTCTTCAACTTCTTCTCCATGGTCTTGATATGCGAAAGCTTCTATGTCATATTGTTGGATGGGGTAGTCAAAACACTTAGAAGAATTTTTAGGTAAGATGGGATTGATAGTGTTGTACTTAGGCAAGGATAGAGAGTAGATTTTCACTAATTCATTGTAGAGTTGGTCATTCGGACTTAGGACATGCCATACCATTTGCATAGTGGGGAAAAAATCAAATAGCACAAGTGCAAGATAGGAATTAGGGATTGTCATTTGCAAGGTGCTCAATTAACACATCTATATCTTGCAAAAAGATGAACTAGTGGAGTTGAATCTTGGAGTAAGTGTGAAAAATTTGTGTGAAGTATTCTGGTGGTTTTTCATTATCAAGATAAGCAATTTTGCAAAAGGAATTATGCCTAAAATATTTATTGAATTAAATCTAGAGAGATAAATACTCAAATCCTCATTTGAATTTGAATACTTGATAAAATTGGTCCAAATAATTTTTGCAGTAGTTCTACTGGATAGGGGATGATGTCTACGCACTTCTATTCTTGTAGACACTTGTTGGGCCTCCAAGTGCAGAGGTTTGTAGAATAGCAGCAAGTTTCCCTTAAGTGGATCACCCAAGGTTTATCGAACTCAGGGAGGTTAGAGGTCAAAGCTATCCCTCTCAAGCAACCCTGCAATTACGATACAGAAAGTCTCTTATGTCCCCAACACACCCAATACACTTGTCAGATGTATAGGTGCACTAGTTCGGCAAAGAGATAGTGAAATACAAGTGGTATAGATGATTATAAGTAGCAAACGTGATGTGAAATAAATATCGCTGCGAGCAAACAAGTAACAAAATAGCAAGTAAACGGTGTGCAAAGCTTGGAAATAAGGCCTAGGGATCATACTTTCACTAGTGAACACACTCCCAACAATATAACATGATTGAACAAATAAACAACTTCTCTCCACTATGGTACTCTGAATTACTCTCCTATTGAATAACACTAATCATTGTGTAGTGGCTACAGAAGCACCCCTTAAAGTTCATCAAGTACTTGACAAACACCACTCATAGAGATATCCAAATCAAAACACAACTCAAGATAGATATTATTGCAACTTAGACCAAGTACTAACACGATGCACACACTATCAACATTACACCATGAAAGGAGGAATAGATCACTTCAATACTATCATAGTAATAATTACTCTCATAATCCACAAGAGATCACAATCATAGCCTAAACCAAGTACCACCATGATGCACACACTGTCACCGTTACACCATGGCAGGAGGAATAGATTACTTTAATAACAACACTAGAGTACACATAATATCTGAATAATAACATCTACTTGTTGATGTCTACGCATTTCTATTCTTGTAGACACTTGTTGGGCCTCCAAGTGCAGAGGTTTGTAGAACAGCACCAAGTTTCCCTTAAGTGGATCACCCAAGGTTTATCGAACTCAGGGAGGTTAGAGGTCAAAGCTATCCCTCTCAAGCAACCCTGCAATTACGATACAGAAAGTCTCTTGTGTCCCCAACACACCCAATACACTTGTCAGATGTATAGGTGCACTAGTTCGGCGAAGAGATAGTGAAATACAAGTGGTATAGATGATTGTAAGTAGCAAACGTGGTGTGAAATAAATATCGCTGCGAGCAAACAAGTAACGAAATAGCAAGTAAACGGTATGCAAAGCTTGGAAACAAGGCCTAGGGATCATACTTTCACTAGTGGACACACTCCCAACAATATAACATGACTGAACAAATAACTTCTCTTTGCTAAGGTACTCTGAATTACTCTCCTATTGAATAACACTAATCATTGCGTAGTGGCTACAGAAGCACCCCTTAAAGTTCATCAAGTACTTGACAAACACCACTCATAGCGATACCCAAATCAGATCACAACTCAAGATAGAAATCATTGCAACTTAAACCAAGTACTAACACGGTGCACACACTGTCAACATTACACCATGAAAGGAGGAATAGATCACTCAAACTATCATAGCAATAATTATTCTCATAATCCACAAGAGATCACAATCATAGCCTAAACCAAGTACCACCATGATGCACGCACTGTCACCGTTACACCATAGCATGAGGAATAGATTACTTTAATAATATCACTAGAGTACACAAAATATCTGAATAATAACATGTACTTGTTCAACACGATACAAAGCTCACGATCACATAAAGATCACATCATGGGAGAGAGAGGTGAACCACATAGCTACCGGTAGAGCCCTTAGCCCTGGGGATGAACTACTCCCTCCTCATCATAGGAGACAGCAAGGTTGATGGAGATGGCGGTGAGGTCGATGGAGACGGCGGAGACGGCGATGGAGATCGATGGAGATGGCTCCGGGGGCACTTCCCCGTCCCGGCAGGGTGCCGGAACAGAGACTTCTGTCCCCCGAAATTCGTCGGCGGTGGCGGCGGAGCTGCGGAACTGCTTCTGGAAAATTGCCGAATCTCCTAGGGTTTTCCGTCCCGAGGCTTCTTATAGGCGAAGGGGCGATGTTAGAGGAGGGCCAGGGCCTCCTCACACATGGCTGGTGCGGCCAGGGGCCTGGCCGCACCACCTGTGTGTGTGGGGCCCCTGTGGCCCACCTCCTACTCCTCTTCGGATCTCTGGAAGCTTCCGGGTAAAATAAGACTTCTGGCTTTGGTTTCGTCCAATTCCGAGAATATTTCCTGTGTATCACTTCTGAAACACAAAAACAGCAGAAAACAGGGAACTGGCACTGTGGCACTTGTTAATAGGTTAGTTCCGGAAAATGCATAAAAGTGCCACTAAGTGTAACGAAACAATAGGCAAATGGTGTAAAAACAAGCATGGAGCATCAAAAATTATAGATACGTTTGAGACGTATCAAGCATCCCCAAGCTTAACTCCTGCTCGTCCTCGATTAGGTAAGTGATAACAAAAGAATAATTTTTGAGGTGACATGCACCTACACAATCTTGATCATATATGTAAGCATTTGTTAGCTGGGATCATAAGAACTTAAAACATGGGCATGAAAGATATAATCTTGACAATAAGAACTTAGCAACCATGTTGTAAACATGCAAATGATCACAAACAAAAGATCATGAAAATGAAACAATGAAAGTCAAACGTGTGTTCAAATCATAAGGAAAAACATACAAATGGTTTTCAGCTTGTCCTTCAAAGAGAGCAAAACATAAATGCATAGGACACCTTCAAGTTTAAGAGGGCGACTAGATACAAATAATTTAAGAACAAGTGAAACCAATCATCATGAGTCAATCAATGAACTTTGGGACAATGCATATCACACTAAGAATGACAACTATGCTCTCTTAATGGTGCATAAAGAAAGAAGGTGGTGACTCAACATAAAAGTAAAAGAAAGGCCCTTCGCAGAGAGAAGCAGTGATTAAACATGTGCTAGAGCTTTTCATTTGTAAAACAGAGAGATAAAACTTGATTTTGAGAGGTGGTTGTCTTTGTCAACGACTGGCAATGGGGTTCTTACTATCTTCCATACAAAAATGAAGCAAGTTTTTGAGAGAGAGATTGGCACTTTTGTGCTCTTTTTATAAAACTTGGCACTCCTCCCCACCTTTTCCTTTCACATACCATGGCTAACCGATTCCATCGGGTGCCCACCAACATTCACATTCTTTGGAGGAGTGCCTTTTTTCTTTTTTTTCTCTTTGGAATAAACAATATGGAAGATAGCAAATCCGACCACTACGTCCCCATGAGCTGAAAACAGTGTCACAAAACGAGAAGTGTTTTGAAGGTTTTTGAAAGGTAGCACACGAAAATTTTACTTTGGAATGGCTTATAAATACCATGCATAGGAGTTTATAGTGGACACAATGGAAAACTTTGGCTTTTAGGAGTTGGATGCACGAGTAGAGCTCATACTCAGTACAAGGCGAGGGCTAGCAAAAGACTGGGAGCGACCAACTAAGAGAGCAATAATGGCCATAATCATGCAAAGCAACAAAGCGACATTAAAAGAAGCATAAGATGGCATCAAAAGTCAAAAACTAAATGATCATGAAGGCTATTGGCGACTTTGTAAGAGTCTAACATGTGTGAGCATGCGCCAAGTCAACCCAAATAAAGCATCAAGGAGAAAACCAAAATAATGCTTCCATACAATAAAAACAACGCATGATTTTTTCAAAGGCTCATTAAGCAATCTCAGTTAGTTGAGACAAGTCATGCTACAGCAAAACCACTAAGCATACTATCAAAAAGACATCAAGCATGACATGAAAAATCCTAAGCCGCAGTCTACACAAGCTCCTTCTTGTACCACTATTTTGCACAAAGCTTTTTCTCTTTTCCAACACCATTTGAAATTTTTATAAACACCTCTTTTGATGAAAACCAATAAAGATCAGAGGCAAAAATACACCTTGATGAAAATATATGACAAGATCTGAACGCAAATCTAGGCGAAAACAAAAACCAAAAGCAGTAGCAGAAAAAGAAGAACACTCGGTGAACGATAAGAGTGAAAAACTGAGTGTTCTTAGCAAATGAAAACGAGTTCATCTCCTCCAAAACAAACATGATGTGATCTAACCATTTATTGAAGCAAACAAACAAACCTAACCAACTAAGAAAACTAAAACAACTGACGCTCCAAGAAAAACACATAGTGCATGAAGCAATAAAAATATAGTGTTTTGAAAGGTGACCTAATTTTTGCCGATGAAGAAGGGCTGCCTCGGGGGCATCCCCAAGCTTTGACGCTTGTACTTCTTGGATATTTCTTGGGGTGATGCATGGGCATCCCCAAGCTTGAGCTTTTGTCCATTCTTCAACTCATCTCATCATTCTCCAATCCCTACACTTGAAAACTTCCTTCATACAAAACTAAACACAATTCTATTAGCAACATTAGTGTAAGCATAAAATATATTCAACCTCTTTTAGCTTCAGGTTTCAACTCAAAACCACCACATATATAGCAAATACTACTGTAGCAACTCCCCAAAAAGTTCCATGATCAAAAGAACTCAAAAGAAAGCGATAAAGTGGCAAACACAAATATTGGCAGAAATCTGTCAAAACTGAACAGCTGACAAAGGCCGAATTTTTGAGGGATTTTCTGTTGCTCAAATCAAAAAGTGTTCAACTAAGAAAAGTTTGGATATAACCTGGGGCATATGCACAAGAAATCGCAGGTCCAAAAGATATACAGAGAATTTATACGAATTTTTACGGTGCAGCACCGAAAACTGTTTCAGGACAGCAACATCCCCAAATCTTACCTCACTCAAATTAGAGGCTTCTCTTGGCACAAAAACGAAATAAAAAGGATAAGGAGCGGTCATTACAGTAGTAATGACTTCCAAGACTCAAATAAAAGAAAAATTACTGAAAATAAAACAATGGGTTATCTCCCAAGAGTGCTTTTCTTTAACGCCTTTGAGCTAGGCGCAGTAATTTGCAAAGATGCTCACGTGGGCGCCATATGAGCTTGAGGCAAAGGCGCCATATAGGAACTTAAAGCAATAGAGAGCATCAAAAAGCAAATGTGAAAGACATTTATATCTGAACCACTTCCTATGCATAGGAATCTTGTAAGAAAATAAATCAACGAGGCACATAGTAGCAAGCATGGATAGATAAAACAAGTGCCACTTCAAGATTTGCAACATAAAGAGGGGAAACTTAATATTGTTGAGATCCATCAAACCATGTTTCCCTCTCTCATAATAACTTTCAGTAGCATCATAAATAGAATTAACAATATAACTATCACATAAAGCATCCCTATCATGAGCCACATGCATAAAAGAATTAAAACTCACCACAGGAACAATAGTAGTAGGAGCAAATTCAACAGAATAATTATTCTCATCACCATAATCATCATAAATAGGAGGCATATTGGAATCATAACTAATTTTATCCTCAATAGTAGGTGAACTGAAAATATTATACCCATCATCATAACCATCATAAACTAGAGGACAGCTATTTCGCAAAGCATATTCTTCAAACATATCATCATAAGAAGGAACATCACATATGGGAGATAAAATATCATCAGAACAACCTTTCTCCACTAAAGCTGGGGAACTAAAAATACCATGCTTAACAAAACCAGCTTCCCCAAGCTTAGACTTTTCTATAGCATTAGCATTAACGGTATTCAAAGCATTCGTACTAATAACATTGCTATGCGAAATAAGCTCCAAAGGATTTTCAATTTTCTCTTCAAATCTAAAATCAGGAAAAAGACTAAAGAACTCTTTGTTTTCCATTAAGCCTAACTAGTGAAAATAAAAACAAGAAACAAAAAGATGTAATTGCAGAATCTAAAGGAAATAGCTCTGAGCACTCACACAGGAGGATGCGAGTACCTTTTACCTTACCTTCCCGGCAACGGCGCCAGAAAAGAGCTTGATGTCAACGCACTTCTATTCTTGTAGACACTTGTTGGGCCTCCAAGTGCAGAGGTTTGTAGAACAACAGCAAGTTTCCCAAGTGGATCACCCAAGGTTTATCGAACTCAGGGAGGTTAGAGGTCAAAGCTATCCCTCTCAAGCAACCCTGCAATTACGATACAGAAAGTCTCTTGTGTCCCCAACACACCCAATACACTTGTCAGATGTATAGGTGCACTAGTTCGGCGAAGAGATAGTGAAATACAAGTGGTATAGATGATTGTAAGTAGCAAACGTGGTGTGAAATAAATATCGCTGCGAGCAAACAAGTAACGAAATAGCAAGTAAACGGTATGCAAAGCTTGGAAACAAGGCCTAGGGATCATACTTTCACTAGTGGACACACTCCCAACAATATAACATGACTGAACAAATAACTTCTCTTTGCTAAGGTACTCTAAATTACTCTCCTATTGAATAACACTAATCATTGCGTAGTGGCTACAGAAGCACCCCTTAAAGTTCATCAAGTACTTGACAAACACCACTCATAGCGATACCCAAATCAGATCACAACTCAAGATAGAAATCATTGCAACTTAAACCAAGTACTAACACGGTGCACACACTGTCAACATTACACCATGAAAGGAGGAATAGATCACTCAAACTATCATAGCAATAATTATTCTCATAATCCACAAGAGATCACAATCATAGCCTAAACCAAGTACCACCATGATGCACGCACTGTCACCGTTACACCATAGCAGGAGGAATAGATTACTTTAATAATATCACTAGAGTACACAAAATATCTGAATAATAACATGTACTTGTTCAACACGATACAAACTCACGATCACATAAAGATCACATCATGGGAGAGAGAGGTGAACCACATAGCTACCGGTAGAGCCCTTAGCCCCGGGGATGAACTACTCCCTCCTCATCATAGGAGACAGCAAGGTTGATGGAGATGGCGGTGAGGTCGATGGAGACGGCGGAGACGGCGATGGAGATCGATGGAGATGGCTCCGGGGGCACTTCCCCGTCCCGGCAGGGTGCCGGAACAGAGACTTCTGTCCCCCGAAATTCGTCGGCGGTGGCGGCGGAGCTGCGGAACTGCTTCTGGAAAATTGCCGAATCTCCTAGGGTTTTCCGTCCCGAGGCTTCTTATAGGCGAAGGGGCGATGTCAGAGGAGGGCCAGGGCCTCCTCACACATGGCTGGCGCGGCCAGGGGCCTGGCTGCGCCACCTGTGTGTGTGGGGCCCCTGTGGCCCACCTCCTACTCCTCTTCGGATCTCTGGAAGCTTCCGGGTAAAATAAGACTTCTGGCTTTGGTTTCGTCCAATTCCGAGAATATTTCCTGTGTATCACTTCTGAAACACAAAAATAGCAGAAAATAGGGAACTGGCACTGTGGCACTTGTTAATAGGTTAGTTCCGGAAAATGCATAAAAGTGCCACTAAGTGTAACGAAACAATAGGCAAATGGTGTAAAAACAAGCATGGAGCATCAAAAATTATAGATACGTTTGAGACGTATCACTTGTTCAACATGATACAAAGCTCACGATCACATAAAGATCACATCATGGGAGAGAGAGAGGTGAACCACATAGCTACCGGTAGAGCGCTCAGCCCCGGGGATGAACTACTCCCTCCTCATCATAGGAGACTGCAAGGTTGATGGAGATGGCGGTGAGGTCGATGGAGACGGTGGAGACGGTGATGGAGACCGATGGAGATGGCTCCGGGGGCACTTCCCCGTCCCGGCAGGGTGCCGGAATAGAGACTTCTGTCCCCCGAAATTCATCGGTGGTGGTGGCGGAACTGCGGAACTCTTTCTGGAAAATTGCCGAATCCTCTAGGGTTTTCCGTCCCGAGGCTTTATATAGGCGAAGGGGCATCGTCAGAGGAGGGACCAGGTGTCCTCACACCATGGTGGCGCGGCCAGGGCCTGGGCCGCGCCACCCATGTGTGAGCCTGGCCTGTGGCCCCTCTCCTACTCCTCTTCGGATCTCTGGAAGCTTCCGGGTAAAATAAGTCTTCAGGAACTTGTTTCATCCAATTCCCAGAATATTTCCTGTGTATCACTCTGAAACACAAAAACACCAGAAAACAGGGAACTGGCACTGTGGCGACTTGTTAATAGGTTAGTTCCGGAAATCGCATAAAAACGTCACAAAGTGTAACGAAACACAAGGCAAATGGTGTAAAAACAAGCATGGAGCATCAAAAATTATGGATACGTTTGAGACATATCAGCATCCCCAAGCTTAACTCCTGCTCATCCTTGAGTAGGTAAGTGATAACAAAAGAATAATTTTTGAGGTGACATGCACCTACACAATCTTGATCATGTATGTAAGCATTGTGAGCTGGGATCATAAGAACTTAAAACATGGGCATGAAAGATATAATCTTTGACAATAAGAACTTAGCAACCATGTTATAAACATGTAAATGAACACAAACAAAAGATCATGAAAATGAAACAATGAAAGTCAAACGTGTGTTCAAATCATAAGGAAAAACATACAAATAGTTTTCAGCTTGTCCTTCAAAGAGAGCAAAACATAAATGCATAGGACACCTTCAAGTTTAAGAGGGCGACTAGATACAAATAATTTGAGAACAAGTGAAACCAACATCATGAATCAATCAATGAAAACTTTGGGACAATGCACATTATACTCAGAATGACAACTATGCTCTCTTAATGGTGCATAAAGATAGAAGGTGGTGACTCAACATAAAAGTAAAAGAAAGGCCCTTCGCAGAGGGAAGCAGTGATTAAATATGTGCTAGAGCTTTTCATTTGTAAAACAGAGAGATAAAAATTGGTTTTGAGAGGTGGTTGCTTTTGTCAACGACTAGCAATGGGGTTCTTACTATCTTCCATACAAAAATGAAGCAAGTTTTTGAGAGAAAGAGATTGGCACTTTTGTGCTCTTTTATAAAGCTTGGCACTCCTCCCCACCTTTTTTCCTTTCACAAACCATGGCTAACCGATTCCATCGGGTGCCCACCAACATTCACATTCCATGGAGGAGTGCCTTTTTTTCTTTCTTTTTTTCTCTTTTTTTTCTTTTTGGAATAAGCAATATGGAAGATAGCAAATCCGACCACTACGTCCCCATGAGCTGAAAACAGTGTCACAAAACAAGGAGTATTTTGAAGGTTTTTTTTTGAAAGGTAGCACATGAAAATTTACTTGGAATGGCTTACAAATACCATGCATAGGAATTTATAGTTGACACAATGGCAAACTTGGTTTTTGGGAGTTGGATGCACGAGTAGAGCTCATACTCAGTACAAGGCGAGGGCTAGCAAAAGACTTGGAGCGACCAACTAAGAGCGCAATAATGGCCATAATCATGCAAAGCGACAAAGCGACATTAAAAGAAGCATAAGATGGCATCAAAAGTCAAAAACTAAATGATCATGAAGGCTATTGGCGACTTTGTAAGAGTCTAACACGTGTGAGCATGCGCCAAGTCAACCCAAATAAAACATCAAGGAGAAAACCAAAATAATGCTTCCATATAATAAAAACAACGCATGATTTTTTCAAAGGCTCATTAAGCAATCTCAGTCATTTGAGAAAAGTCATGCTACAGCAAAACCACTAAGCATACCATCAAAAAGACATCAAGCATGACATGCAAAAGCCTAGGCCGCAGTCTACACAAGCTCCTTCTTGTACCACTTTTTTGCATAAAGCTTTTTCTCTTTTCCAACACCATTCAAACTTTTTATAAACACCTCTTTTGATGAAAACCAATAAAGATCAGAGGCAAAAATACACCTTGATGAAAAGATACAACAAGATCTGAACGCAAATCAAGGCAAAAATGAAAACCAAAAGCAGTAGCAGAAAAAGAGAACACTCATTGAAACGATAAGAGCGAAAAACAGAGTGTTCTTGGCAAATGAAAAACGGAGTTCATCTCCCTCCAAAACAACATGATTTGATCAAACCATTTATTGCAGCAAACAAAACTAAACTAATAATGAAAACTAAAACAACTGACGCTCCAAGAAAAATGCATAGTGCATGAAGCAATAAAAATATAGTGTTTTGAAAGGTGACCTGATTTTTTCCGATGAAGAAAGGGGTGCCTCGGGGGCATCCCCAAGCTTTGACGCTTGTACTTCTTGTATATTTCTTGGGGTGATGCATGGGCATCCCCAAGCTTGAGCATTTTTCCATTCTTCAACTCATCTCATCATTCTCCAATTCCTACACTTGAAAACTTCCTTCATACAAAACTAAACACAATTCTATTAGCAACATTAGTGTAAGCATAACATATAATCAACCTCTTTTTTGCTTCAGGTTTCAACTCAAAACCACCACATATATAGCAAATACTACTGTAGCAACTTCTCTAAAAGTTCCGTGATCAAAAGAACTCAAAAGAAAGCGATAAAGTGGCAAATACAAATATTGGCAGAAATCTGTCAAAACTGAACAGCTGACAAAGGTCGAATTTTTGAGGGATTTTCTGTTGCTCAAATCAAAAAGTGTTCAACTAACAAAAGTTTGGATATAACCTGGGGCATATGCACAAGAAATCGCAGGTCCAAAAGATATACAGAGAATTTTCACGAATTTTTACGGTGCAGCACCGAAAACAGTTTCAGGACAGCAACATCCCCAAATCTTACCTCACTCAAATTAGAGGCTTCTCTTGGCACAACAACAAAATAAAAAGGATAAGGAGCGGTCATTACAGTAGTAATAACTTCCAAGACTCAAATAAAATAAAAAGTACTGAAAAATAAATAATGGGTTATCTCCCAAGAGTGCTTTTCTTTAACGCCTTTGAGCTAGGCGCAGTAATTTGCAAAGATGCTCATGTGGGCACCATATGAGAGCTTGAGGCAAAGGTGCCATATAGGAACTTAAAGCAATAGAAAGCATCAAAAAGCAAATGTGAAAGACATTTATATCTGAACCACTTCCTATGCATAGGAATCTTGTAAGAAAATAAATCAACGAGGCACATAGTAGCAAGCATGGATAGATAAAACAAGTGCCACTTCAAGATTTGCAACATAAAGAGGGGAAACTTAATATTGTTGAGATCTATCAAACCATGTTTCCCTCTCTCATAATAACTTTCAGTAGCATCATGAATAGAACTAACAATATAACTAGCACATAAAGCATCCCTATCATGAGCCACATGCATAAAAGAATTAATACTCACCACAGGAACAATAGTAGTAGGAGCAGATTCAACAGAATAATTATTCTCATCACCATAATCATCATAAATATGAGGCATATTGTAATCATAACTAATTTTATCCTCAATAATAGGTGAACTGAAAATATTATACTCATCATCATAACCATCATAAACTAGAGGTTTAGTATCATCACAAGCTAAAGAACAGCTATTTCGCAAAGCATATTCTTCAAACATATCATCATAAGAAGGAACATCACATATGGGAGATAAAATATCATCAGAGCAAACTTTCTCCACTAAAGCCGGGGGACTAAAAATATCATACTTAACAAAACTAGCTTCCCCAAGCTTAGACTTTTCTATAGCATTAGCATAAACAGTATTCAAAGCATTCGTACTAATAACATTGCTATGCGAAATAGGCTCCAAAGGTTTTTCAATTTTCTCTTCAAATCTAAAATCAGGAAAAAGACTAAAGAACTCTTTATTTTCCATTAAGCCTAACTAGTGAAAATAAAAAAAGAAACAAAAAGATATAATTGCAAAATCTAAAGGAAATAACTTCGAGCACTCACACAGGAGGATGCGAGTACCTTTTACCTTACCTCCCCGGCAACGGCGCCAGAAAAGAGCTTGATGTCTACACACTTCTATTCTTGTAGACACTTGTTGGGCCTCCAAGTGCAGAGGTTTGTAGAACAGCAGCAAGTTTCCCTTAAGTGGATCACCCAAGGTTTATCGAACTCTGGGAGGTTAGAGGTCAAAGCTATCCCTCTCAAGGAACCCTGCAATTACGATACAAAAAGTCTCTTGTGTCCCCAACACACCCAATACACTTGTCAGATGTATAGGTGCACTAGTTCGGTGAAGAGATAGTGAAATACAAGTGGTATAGATGATTATAAGTAGCAAACGTGATGTGAAATAAATATCGCTGCGAGCAAACAAGTAACAAAATAGCAAGTAAACGGTGTGCAAAGCTTGGAAATAAGGCCTAGGGATCATACTTTCACTAGTGAACACACTCCCAACAATATAACATGATTGAACAAATAAACAACTTCTCTCCACTATGGTACTCTGAATTACTCTCCTATTGAATAACACTAATCATTGTGTAGTGGCTACAGAAGCACCCCTTAAAGTTCATCAAGTACTTGACAAACACCACTCATAGAGATATCCAAATCAAAGCACAACTCAAGATAGATATTATTGTAAATTAGACCAAGTACTAACACGGTGCACACACTGTCAACATTACACCATGAAAGGAGGAATAGATCACTTCAATACTATCATAGTAATAATTACTCTCATAATCCACAAGAGATCACAATCATAGCCTAAACCAAGTACCACCATGATGCACGCACTGTGACCGTTACACCATGGCAGGAGGAATAGATTACTTTAATAACACCACTAGAGTACACATAATATCTGAATAATAACATCTACTTGTTCAACATGATACAAAGCTCATGATCACATAAAGATCACATCATGGGAGAGAGAGGTGAACCACATAGCTACTGGTAGAGCCCTCAGCCCCGGGGATGAACTACTCCCTCCTCATCATAGGAGACAACAAGGTTGATGGAGATGGCGGTGAGGTCGATGGAGACGGTGGAGACGGCGATGGAGACCGATGGAGATGGCTCCGGGGGCACTTCCCCATCCATGCAGGGTGTCAGAACAGAGACTTATGTCCCCTGAAATTCATCGATGGCGGCGGCGGAACTGCGGAACTCTTTCTAGAAAATTGCCGAACCCCTAGGGTTTTCCATCCCGAGGCTTTATATAGGCGAAGGGGCGTCGTCATAGGAGGGACCAGGCGTCCTCACACCATGGTGGCGCGGCCAGGGCCTGGGCCGCACCACCCATGTGTGAGCCTAGCCTATGGCCCCTCTCCTATTCCTCTTCGGATCTCTGGAAGCTTCCGGGTAAAATAAGACTTCAGGAACTTGTTTCGTCCAATTCCAAGAATATTTCCTGTGGATCACTCTAAAACACAAAAACAGCAGAAAACAGGGAACTGGCACTGTGGCGACTTGTTAATAGGTTAGTTGCGGAAATCGCATAAAAACGTCACGAAGTGTAATGAAACACAAGGCAAATGGTGTAAAAACAATCATGGGCATCAAAAATTATGGATACGTTTGAGACGTATCAGGGGATAGCAATATGATCCTATTGCAAAAAGAATCAACTGAAAAAGATTTATAGAATTTGAACTATGTCAAAAATACTCAAACTCACATGTTTGAATTTGAATGTTTTGAAATAGTTGGAATGTCAAATTTTCTTTCAGAATTGTGTTCTACACAATTTTAGGAGTTTAGGGACATATTATTTGATTTTTTGGATTAACAGAACAGAAGATATGAATTTCTGAAGGTTAGACTATGTTTTGAAATTTTAAAACGAAATTGAACCGGGGGCTTATCCAGAGACGCACACGTGCCAGCTTCTGATTGGCTGGTACCGGTTCGCCGAGATCATGGTTTGCCACCGTTAGATCTTCATAAAACCTACGGTTGAGATCTAACTGGTTCACGGCTCAGAGGGCGGCTCGGCTGGCGGCTATGCATTTGTCTTGGCTCAGCTCGATCTTATCTTGGTCGTTGATGCGATATCCAAGAACAAGGAGTGGGAGGGGTGAGCTCACCATGCGGCTCAGGTCGCCGAAGATGGATGACATGACGGCGGCAGTTTTGTCGGGGACGGCGGTGGCGCTACAGGTATTCCGGGGCCTAAGGAAGTAGCCGACGAGAATCAGCAGTAGGAGGGGAACTCGAAGGAGATCTTGGGAGGGCCCGAAGCGGCCTTGGTCGACGGAGAAGTGCAGATGGAGGCTACAGACGGCAGCGAGATCCGGGCAACGGTGAGTACGAGATTTGCCTCGCAATAAAAATCAAAACCGGGTCAAGGAGACACGCACGGGCATGATAGGGAGAGGGGAACCAAATTTGGGAGTCGGGGACTTATGTTGTTGTTGGATTCGATGATGAATGGTGGCAGTAGCAGCAGTTTTCGATGAACAATTTCATCTTCTTGGTGGCACACTTGAGAGAGGAAGGAGAGGGGGCCTGGGGGATTAAGTAGGAGAAAACGGGGCAAGTTTTTATTGCCCGAATCAACGGGAATTAAGGTGGGAATGAGACAGTGCTCGCGGTGTCCTCGCACGAAATTACCGGCTGGAGGTTGAAGACACCCGATAGGTGGGCCCCACCTATCGGCGAAAGGAGGGGGGCCGTACCATTTCAGAGAAAAAAAGGCCTGGGTGGGCCGTGGCTGATTGCGGGCCTGGTCCAAAATTTGTCCCCGGGGCCCATTCTACCCCTTTTTCTATTTCTTTCCTTTCTTTTTCTGCTTTCTTATTTTCTTCATAACTTTTGCAAATTTGGTCCAAATTGAGTCAAACCAATTTTTAAAATTTTCTAATATTCGAAACAACATTTTCAAACATTAATAAACACACTTTTCATATTAAAACAAAATTTCAAGAAAACTTTATAAATTGGCCAAAAGGCTTTATTTGCATAATAGAAATATGGTTTGAAATTAATCTTTTAAAATCAGAGAATAAACTTTATAAAAATAGTATTTGATATTTATTTTCAAACATGCTTTTGGCATAGCAAGGTTTATTTGATATAAATCATTTTTTAAAATATTTCCTTTGCAAATAAGTTTGCATAGGTTTGAATAAATGCAAAATAGTATTTTGATAATTCTATTTTCTCAAAATAGTTCTTCAAGAAAGTTTGAAATATTTTTCCCCATGAGGCTTTTAAATAAATCAAAAAAATTTAATTCCTTGTGAAATTTCAATCAATACAAACATATATTGTTCTTATTTTATTTATTTCACATTCCCAATTTTTGGGATGTGACAGACTACCACCCTTAAAAGAAATCTTGTTCCCAAGATTTGGAGAGGCTAGAAAGAAAGATGGGCTTGGGGTACTAGGTAGGCTACCACCCTTAAATGAAACTTTTGTGGGTAGTCTAGGTTTTGGGTTCATGGTAAGCACATCTTGGATATAGCCTGGCACTGGGTCATCTTTTGTATCCATAGTTAGTTTCTGTCTTCATTTTCAATAGGTGGGTGTCCAATCACATACTATAGCATCCACTCTTTCTCAAGATTGCTTGAGTATAGATTTCCTCCATTGTAGTGACATTTGTTGAACTACTCTAGACACTGAAGAGTCACTCTTTGGGTCAATCAGAAGACCAAGTTGAGATGTTCTCAAAGCTTCATTTCATATCCTTATTTGATCTTCATAGACTTTCCATCTTAGGATTGAATCTTCTTCTATACCACTCTCTTCCATTGCAAGTCATCTTCAATGGTAAGCTTGTGGTTCAACCTCACCGTATTCCTACGTTTGGCGACACTTGCCTATTGTAAGGGTATAATATACTATCCTCCTAAGGTTTAGGCTTAACAACATCGTCCCTCTTGTAGGTATGTCACTCAAGATTTGCAAAGCCAACATTATGAGAGTGAATAATAAGACTAGTACAAATGGTGATCAATCCATCCTACACCCAAATCATTACTTCATATATGGTTAATTGAATCTCACATTCTAACTCTTGGTCACCTTCCTAGTTTTGACAAAAGATTCTATGGATATTGAAACCATGTTTCAATTCTTGTTAAGAATATTTAGAAAACAAATCTATCGATCCTTAGCTTGTGGTTTGTGTAAACTCTCATATGGAAAATAATCTCTTAGCTTGCAGATCCTTTGGGTTGCCATCTCTTGCTTTATGCATCTTCTTGATAGTGAGCATCTTAGCTGGAGCTGATATTGTTGTTGTCTTCATGGAGGCCTTGTCAAGAAAACACTTGTTTGGGTTTGAGTAAAGATGAGAATTGATAGAAGGGATCTAAAGAAAAATCCTACCCAACATAGTAGATCAAGGCAATTCATATTACAACATTATCTAGCAATCATTCAACTCATTAAGCAATCATGTTTTAACACAAATGAGAGGTACGATCATTCCACAAGTCGGTATGACCATAAACATTTATTACAATGATGTCGCTTATTAAAAGTCTTAAATGGAGGTCCAACTAAAGCTTCCTGGTTCCCTTTTCAGACAGATCCATTGTTTTGGTCTATCTGCTTCTTCAGAGTTGCAATCTGATCATCCTTGGTGATGTTGAGGTCATTTTGCAAAATAAGCTCAAAAGCAAGCTCTACCATGTCACTTTGAAGTTGACTTATGGTTTCCTTCAACTCAGTAGTATCCTCCTTTTCTTCTTTGAGATCCTTCTGAGTATTATAAAGTCTCCACTTGAGTCTCTCTCCAAGTTCTTTTATAGCTTTCCATGCAGCACATCTTGCAGAGTCAAAGAAATGATGGATACATCTCGGAGTTGGTGAACATCCAGAGTCCCATGTTCTTGTGGTCGTCTTATTTGTTCTTGTATAGGTGGATTTGTGCCCACCAATACTCTTGACATTCATCAATCACGGGAAATCCCTTGTAGACAGCTTCTCCTTGCATTCCCATGCTTAACATGAGGTTCTTCAGTGCCTTGGGAAATTCAGTGTCACTCTTCAGGGTCATGGTCATCATGGGTCCTTTCTTGACAGATTCATTGATGTTGGCCATCTAAAAGATTTTAAAACAACTGAATAAGTAGTGATAGAATATTTTAACAAGAAAATAAAACTTAGATAAATTTTTAAATCCTAGGATATTTCCAAATCTTCCTCATCATCTTGTCATTCTCTTTGATTGGGGCAAGTAGCTCATTGTTTGCAAAGCAGTTCGTTGGTCCTATTGTTATCAAGATCCTTCGTAAGAATTTCTAAGTCCTAGAACTATTGAGGCTTAGACCTTTTCTTCTACTTCTTAAATTTTCTTCCTTTGATGATAGAGGTGGGTGGGTCTTGAAGTCCTTTGAGGTGTTGAAGTGGAAGCTCCTCGTCTTTGAGTTAAAATGAGGAGGAGTAGAGACAAAAATGACTAAGGGAAGAGATTACGAGGTAATGAGTGTGTAAATTTTTAACTTAGAAATATAAGCAATTCCTATACTTCTAAGGGGTTTTTGTCCAATCCTAGGGTCACGAACCTAAGGGCAACACTTTGCTCTGATACCATCTGTAGTGACCTCACCTTTTAAAGATGACGATCCATGTGCTTTTCAGTGCTAGTCCCTGGATCAAACTCTAGCACACTGATACGTCTCCAACGTATCTATAATTTTTGATGCTCCATGATTGTTTTTACACCATTTGCCTACTGTTTCGTTACACTTCGTGGCACTTTTATGCATTTTCCGGAACTAACCTATTAACGAGTTGCCACAGTGCCAGTTCCCTGTTTTCTACTATTTTTCTGTTTCAGAAGTGATACACAGGAAATATTCTCGGAATTGGATGAAACAAGTTCCTGAAGTTTTATTATACCTGGAAGCTTCCAGAGATCCGAAGGAGAGTAGGAGGGGGGCCACCAGGGGCCCACACACAGGGGTGGCGTAGCCAGCCCCTGGCCCGTGCCACCATGGTGTGAGGCCGCCTGGCCCCTCCTCTGACATCGCCCCTTCGCCTATAAAGACCCCCCGACAGAAAAAACCTAAGTACCCGATCACTTTTCCAGAACACATCGCGATCCGCCGCCGTCGACCCGAAGATTGGGAGGGTCCAGAAGCTCTTCCCGGCACTCTGCCGGAGAGGGGAATCGCCACCGGAGGTCTTCTTCATCGCCATGCTTGCCTCCGGAGTGATGAGTGAGTAGTCTACCTTGGACTATGGGTCCATAGAAGTAGCTAGATGGTTGTCTCCTCCACCATGTGCTTCATGTTTAGATCTCATGAGCTGCCCTACATGATTGAGATCACGTTATGTAATTCTATATATTTGGTTTGTTGGGATCCGATGAATATTGATGTTTATGACTAAGTTGCTGTACGGAATATTATCTTTTGTTATCTCTATATTGCTTATGATCTTGCATGCTCTCCGTTGTTAGTAGCTATCTTGGCCGAGTAGTTGCTAGTAACTCCAAGAGGGGGTATTTATGCTCGATAGTGGGTTCATGCCTCTATTTAACTTGGGGGAGTGACACAAACCTCTAAGGTTGTAGATGTGCTGTTGCTACTAGGGAGAAAACAATATTCATATGCTCAAGGACATATGCTTTGTTTACATTACACACTTTGCTTAATGCAATTATCTGTTGTTCGCAACTTAATACTTATGGAGTTCTCGGATTGATTCACCACAAGTGGATTATTAGTCATAGATGCAGTTGGATGGCGGTCTATGTATTTTATTGTAATGCCCAGAGTAAATCTCATAGTGATCTTCTTGACATATCACGTTTATCTTTATTCTATCAATTGCCCAACTGTAATTTGTTTACCCAGCATGTGTTATTTATCTTATGGAGAGACACCACTAGTGAACTGTGGACCCCGGTCCTATTTCCATCATATTGGTATCACCTGTTTACTTTACCCGCACTGTTTACTTTACTCGCATACTCTATTGTTTTCCACTCGATACGCTCATAACCTTTGTTTCAAGCAAACCGGTGAGATTGACAACCTCATCGCAAGTTGGGAACGAAGTACTTGGTTGTGTTGTGTGCAGGTTCCGCGTTGCAGCTAGCAAGCAAAGCTTGGACGAGGCGCCATATATAAATTGTCTGAAGCTGTCGCAAGCTAGCAAGCATCACCTTCAGTCGTTTGTCTCTCCTCTCCAAGAACGATAAACCTTGGTTTCTTAACTGAGGGAAAACTAGCTGCTATACTCATCACACCTTCCTCTTGGGGTTCCCAACTGGCTGGTCATTCACCACGCACAAGGAATCTTCTGATGCCATCACCCACGCGCCAGCAGCTAATTTTCTGGCGCCGTTGCCGGGGAGGAAGTAGAAGACTTCTGTGAGGGGTGTTTTTGCACGCACATCCTTTACTTTGTTATTGCTTTGCTTTACTTTATTTATTTTACCTGCATCGTTTTATATTAAAAAACCCAAAAAAATTAGAATCCTTGGTAGTTGTTTTTTACTTGTTTACTTTAGTTTATTATGTCTAGTTGAGTTGCTACTACTATGTCGCCCGAGGATGTGATTTTCACTTTTAAACAAAAGGATGAGGAAAGTTTTAAAGCAGCTTGGTCTAGAATTTATGATTGGCATGGGAAAACTGAACCTAAAATGACTTTGAGTTTGCTTCTTAGTAGCTTTTACTTTGGACTTTCTCTTTGTTATAGATATGCTTTGGATGCTACTGCAGAAGGAGATTTCCTTCATTGTGATGGAGATCAAGCCTTCAATATTATAAAAAAGTTGATTACAATTTATAGCATGCCAACCTATTTTGATTCCTCTCTTGTGTGCATTTTTTATAGACTTGATGCTCTTGAGACTCGCACTGCTAGCTTGAATTCTTGCTACAATACTTTGCGCCAGCATTTTGATTATGTGCCAATAAATTCTGAACCTTCGAGTTGGTATCCTACGATAAAAATCACCAGTAGTGGTGAAACTTTTCATGCTCGTTGTGATATTATGTCTGAATTTTGTCTTATGCCAAAGGATGTTTATGAATCTTTGAGCATTTGGAAGCTTTCTGAGGGGGGAGAAGGAATTTCTCTTGCAAACAATGCCACTATATTTCCCATTGGAATAGCTGAAGGAGTTTTTACAAAAGTCCTAGGAAGAATGATATCTACTGATTATCTTGTTATTGAATGTGTAGGAAAAGGACAAATCACACTTGGAAGATCCCTCTTGAAGCTCCTGGGCGCCGTCATTGATGTGGGAAAAGGCAATATAAGATTTATCTCTCCACCTTGCAATAGCCATGTCTTTCCTGGAGTCAAAAACAAAGGTAAGAAAGGAAGACGTAAGGCACGCGCTGATCCTAGTACTTCATCACTTGATATTACTTGATTCGCAATTTTCTGCGCCTAGCTCAAAGGCGTTAAAGAAAAGCACTCTTGGGAGATAACCCAATGTTTTTATTTTCAGTAATTTTTCTTTTATTTGAGTCTTGGAAGTCATTACTACTGTAATGACCGCTCCTTATCTTGTTTATTTCGTTTTTGTGCCAAGAGAAGCCTCTAATTCGAGTGAGGTAAAGATTTGGGGATGTTGCTGTCCTGAAACTGTTTTCGGTGCTGCACCGTAAAAATTCGTATAAATTCTCTGTTTATCTTTTGGACCTGCGATTTCTTGTGCATATGCCCCAGGTTATATCCAAACTTTTGTTAGTTGAACACTTTTTGATTTGAGCAACATAAAACCCCTCAAAAATTCGACCTTTGTCAGCTGTTCAGTTTTGACAGATTTCTTCCAATATTTGTGTTTGCGACTTTATCGCTTTCTTTTGAGTTGTTTTGATCACGGAACTTTTAGAGAAGTTGCTACAGTAATATTTACTATATATGTGGTGGTTTTGAGTTGAAACCTGAAGCAAAAAGAGGATTGATTATATGTTATGCTTGCACTAATGTTGCTAATAGAATTGTGTTTAGTTTTGTATGAAGGAAGTTTTTAAGTATAGGGATTGGAGAATGATGAGATGAGTTGAAGAATGGACAAAAGCTCAAACTTGGGGATGCCCATGCATCACCCCAAGAAATATCCAAGAAGTACAAGCGTCAAAGCTTGGGGATGCCCCCGAGGCACCCCTTCTTCATCGGAAAAAATCAGGTCACCTTTTAAAACATTATATTTTTATTGCTTCATGCACTATGTGTTTTTCCTGGAGCGTTAGTTGTTTTAGTTTTCTTAGTTAGTTTAGTTTGTTTGTTTGCTGCAATAAATGGTTGGACCCCAACAAATTTCTTTTGGAGAAGTTGCCTTGCTTTTTATTTGCCAAGAACGCTCTAGTTTTCACTCTTATTAAAAATCGAGTGTTCTTCTTTTTCCGCTACTGCTTTTGGTTTTTGTTTTCGCCTTGATTTGCATTCAGACCTTATCATATATTTTCATCATGGTGTATTTTTTCCTCTGATCTTTATTGGTTTTCATCAAAAGAGGTTATAAAAATTCCAAATGGTGTTGGAAAAGAGAAAAAGCTTTGTGCAAAATAGTGGTACAAGAAGGAGCTTGTGTAGACTGTGGCTTAGGCTTTTTCATGTCATGCTTGATGTCTTTTTGATAGTATGCTTAGTGGTTTTGCTGTAGCATGACTTGTCTCAAATAACTAAGATTGCTTAATGAGCCTTTCAAAAAATCATGCGTTGTTTTTATTGTATAGAAGCATTATTTTGGTTTTCTCCTTGATGCTTTATTTGGGTTGACTTGGCGCATGCTCACACATGTTAGACTCTTACAAAGTCACCAATAGCCTTCATGATCATTTAGTTTTTGACTTTTGATGCCATCTTATGCTTCTTTTAATGTCGCTTTGTCGCTTTGCATGATTATGGCCATTATTGCTCTCTTAGTTGGTCGCTCCCAGTCTTTTGCTAGCCCTCGCCTTGTACTGAGTATGAGCTCTACTCGTGCATCCAACTCCTAAAAGCCAAAGTTTTTCCAATGTGTCCACCATACATACCTACTAGCAATTTGCTATTCCAAGTAAATTTGACTTGCTTTTATTTTCTCTTCAAATTAAACTCTTACCAGTGTTATGCAAAATTCAGTCAGTAAAGCTCTCACGAACTGGAAGGCATACTTTACTTTTTCCTGTTCTTAAAAATTTGACATTGTGGTCTCTTATGTTGAGTTGTTATGCTTGCAAGTTGTAAGTTGGAGACTAGCCCAGCCATGTTGTCATGGGGCAAGCTTTCAACATTGCACTTCTTATTTGAGTTGATATCGTGATCTTTTGTTTATGGATGCCCGCAGTGTGAAATAAATTGGGAATCTTGTGGGGATCATGGAGTTTGTATATGTGTTAGGGAAACGCCGGGCTGCTAATCTAAGCCATGCATAATTCATGGTGGAAATTTGCAGCATACCCATGGTGAACATTCGATGACGCATCTCACAATAAAAAGCTAAACAAAAGGCAAATAAAAGAGATGTCGAGGTGTTCATTGTCTGCTTGTCCTGTAATTTTGGTGTGGGCTTGTTCCATGTCATCAGGCATGGAGGTACCCCATTGGCGGTTCTCAATGATATGCATATACTTACAATGACAAGAGCCTTGCTTGGGACTCTAAGTAAAGTAGCATGAGGTTTGGGTACTCGTATTCATGGGGCACGAGGTTTTCAACTTATGATTTGTCAAGCATATGCTTCATAATTTTTCTCGCATTAACTTTAACCATTCAAGATGCTTATGATGGGGGCAATGAGAGCTCAAAGCCGGTAAGTACCATAATTTTTGAAGGTTATAAAACTTGCAATCACTGCTTCCCTCTGCGAAGGGCCTTTCTTCTACTTTTATGTTGAGTCACCATCTTCTTTCTTTATGCACCATTAAGAGAGCATAGTTGTCATTCTTAGTGTAATATGCATTGTTCCAAAGTTCATTGATTGATTCATATTGTTGGTTTCACTTGTTCTCAAATTATTTGTATCTAGTCGCCCTCTTAAACTTGAAGGTGTCCTATGCATTTATGTTTTACTCTCTTTGAAGGACAAGCTGAAAACCATTTGTATGTTTTTCCTTATGATTTGAACACACATTTGACTTTCATTGTTTCATTTTCATGATCTTTTGTTTGTGTTCATTTGCATGTTTACAACATGGTTGCTAAGTTCTTATTGTCAAGATTATATCTTTCATGCCCATGTTTTAAGTTCTTATGATCCCAGCTCACAAATGCTTACATACATGATCAAGATTGTGTAGGTGCATGTCACCTAAAAAATTATTCTTTTGTTATCACTTACCTACTCGAGGACGAGAAGGAGTTAAGCTTGGGGATGCTTGATACGTCTCCAACATATCTATAATTTTTGATGCTCCATGCTTGTTTTTACACCATTTGTCTACTGTTTCGTTACACTTCGTGGCACTTTTATGCATTTTCCGGAACTAACCTATTAACGAGTTGCCACAGTGCCAGTTCCCTGTTTTCTGCTATTTTTGTGTTTCAGAAGTGATACACAGGAAATATTCTCAGAATTGGACAAAACAAGTTCCTGAAGTCTTATTTTACCCGGAAGCTTCCAGAGATCCGAAGGAGAGTAGGAGGGGGGCCCCCAGGGGCCCACATGAAGGAAATATGCCCTAGAGGCAATAATAATATTGTTATTATCATATTTCTTGTTCATGATAATGTTTATACTCCATGCTATAATTGTATTAAGCGGAAACATTAATACTTGTGTGGTTTATGAACAACACCGTGTCCCTAGTACGCCTCTACTAGACTAGCTCATTGATTAATGATGGTTAAGGTTTCCTAACAATAGACATGAGTTGTCGATTGATAATGAGGTCATGTCATTAGGAGAATGATGTGATGGACAGACCCAAATAAAGCAGAGCAATTAGATCGTATCATTGTGTTCATCTTTGCGAAGCTTTTTCCTATGTCAAGTATTGTATTCCTTAGACCATGAGATAATACAACTCCCTGGTATCGGAAGAAAGCTTTGAGGTCATCAAACATCATCCTATGTGAGGGTGATCATAAAGGTGTCTCTCAGGTGATCGGAAAGTACTTGTTGGGTTGTATGTATCGAGATGGAATTTGTCCCTCCCGAGTCGGAGAGATATACTTCGGGCCCACTTGGTAATCGATATCAACACCGCTTGCAAGCATATGGTTAAGGAGTTAATCATGAAGTGATATCGGATTACGGAATGAGTAAAGTACTTGCTGTGAACGAGATTGAACTAGGTATGGCGATACCGACGATCAAATCTCGGGCGAGTAAAATATCATGTGACGAAGGGAATACATATACGGGATTAATTGAATCCTGGCATCGTGGTTCATCCGATATGATCATCGATGAATATGTGGGAGTCAATATGGGTTTCCAGATCCTGTTGTTGATTATTGATAGAAGATCATGTCTGCATATTCTCGAACCCATAGGGTCACACACTTAACGTGCATCGACGCTATGATAGAATGGATAATTGGTTTATGAGTTTTTGTTTGGAGTCTCGGATGAGATCCAGGACATCACGAGAGGTTCCAGAATGGTCCGGAGAATAAGATTCATATAAAGGAAAGCAGTTTTTGGATTCCGGAATCGTTTCGGAGTTTATCGGTATTGTACCGGAAGGTTCTAGAAGGTTCCGGAGTGGGACCAATGTGGGCCCACTTGTCGGAGGCCTGCGTGGGCCTAAGGGGAAGTGCCCTGGCCACTTTGGGCCAGGCACACAAGGCCCTAAAGGCCCAGCCGGCCAGCCCTAGGGGAAACCCTAGGGGAACCTTCCAGAAGGGGGGGAAGACTTGCCCCCTACTCTTCCCCCCTAGCCGCCGCCCTAGAGGCTTGGAGGAGGGGCCAAGGCAGCCGGCCTGCCCCCCATATAAGGGGGGGCAGGGGCGCAGCCCCCGACTACTCCAACCCTAGCCGCCGGCCAATTGCTGCCCCTCCACCTCTCTCTCTCGCGACTGTGCGTAGGCGAAGCCCTGCCGCAGAAACTCTCCACCATAAGCACCACGCCGTCGTGCTGCAGATCCAATCTATCTCTCCACCATACTTGCTGGACCAAGGAAGGAGGAGACGTCGCTGCACCGTATGTGTGCATCTCTCGGAGGCGCCGCCACTTGCGGCATAGGATCGGATCGGATCGCGAGGAGGAGACGGCGAGTACGACTATGACAACCACGTTCTGTTGAACGTTTCCGCTGTGCGATTTCTTCAAGGGTATGAAGATCTCATCTATCTCTCTCATTGATTACATCTCCTAGATTAGATCTTGGCTTTCTTGTTCGCATCCGTAGGAAAATTTTGATTTACTATGCTGTGAAACCCTTCAGTGGTTTCAGAGCTAGATCTATGCGTAGATGTGTTTCACGAGTAGAACGCAACATGCTTGTTGCGGGCGTTGATGTTTTCTATTACAAACCTCTTGTTTTGTATTTCTTATGGCGCGGCATAGTGAGATCGAAGCGGTCCAGGCCAACTTTACGCGACCTCGTTCGCGAGACCGGCTCCGCACTTGACGTGTGGCTTGTTCCACACATGCGGCTGGTGGATGCCAGTTTCTCTCACTATAGTAGTCATGAGATTTACAACGGATGTTAGCAACCATAATATCACCGTTGTGACTTTTCGTAGGTAAGAATCGTTCTTAGCTTGTTACTCCCATAAGCCACGTAAAACATGCAACAACAAAGTAGAGGTGTCTAACTTGTTTTTGCAGGGAGTGTTTTGTGATATGGTATGGCCCAAGACATGATGTGTATGAATTGAGATGTATGCGATGATCATGTTTTGTAATCTTTCACGACTTGCATGTCGATGAGTTCACAACCGGCAGGAGCCATATGGTTGTCTTTATAATTGTGTATGACCTGCGTGTTAACTTCTTATACGCCATATAATAGCTTTACTTTATCGCTAAGTAGTTAGCAATAGTTGTAGTTGCTATTCGTGGTGGAGGCAATCATGGTGGAGTGATGGAGATCATGCCGGCGCGCACAAGATGGAGATCATGGCGCGGAGATTGGCTATACCATATCACATAAAATTATATGCATGTGATGTTTATCCTTTTATGTATCTTATTATGCTTAGATCACGACGGTAGCATTTTAAGATGATTCCTCACTTAAAGATCAAGATAAAATTGTGTTCTCCCCATATATGCACCGTTGCGAAAGTTCATCGTTTTGAAGCATCTCGTGATGATCGGGTGCTATAAACTCTACGTTCACATACAACGGGTGCAAGCCAGTTTTGCACACGCGGAAATACTTGGGTTTGACTTGACGAGCCTAGCATGTACAGACATGGCCTCGGAACACATGGACCGAAAGGTCAAGCATGAGTCATATGGATGATATGATCAACATGTTGATGTTCACCATTAAAGCTACATCATTCACGTGATGATCGGTCTCGGTGTAGTGAATTTGGATCATGCTTCACTAAACAACTTTGAGGAATGTTGAATTTAGTGGGAGTTCATTAGTAATTTGATTAACTTGAACTAATTATCTTGAACTAAATCTTGTTGTATTTGCATACGTCGTTGTAGTCTTTGGCACCGTTTCCCACCGACACCTAGCTTAATTGAGTTAAAAGAACTATAGAATTCTGGATAATCACTTTTCGGTCTAGTGCCGTTTAGTTAGAATATCAAGACTAAAGATTAAGTCCTATTGCAAACTTTAGCAAACCTTGCTTGCTCCATACGATTTTATAAATTGTATTAATCTAAGAGCAACGATTCAAGTTTAGTATCTAAAGATCATATGTTTGCCTTCATGATAAATTGATCTTCAAAATTGTTTGAGAATCAAAGTGATCATTGAGCTGAAAGAATTGTTTCAGAAACAAATAATAAGTAAAAGATATTTGATATCTAAGACTTTGATTGTTTGCAAAATGATGAAGTATAATTTAGTAAAAGAACATATGCTCATATTGTATGACTATATGCGAAGATTGAAGATGCTAGGCGTCCCGATCACCCAAAAGTTTGGGAACTAATATTATACTTGCATTCATCCTTATAAGCTATAGTAGTTTCATCATGAAAGATGTCATGATAGGACGAATGAAAAGGTATCGGCTAAATTGTTTTGCTATACCAAAGGAATACTAAAGAATGGAATCTGGAAGAATACCAATCATATGATGATGGCGATCCACTTCAAAGTGCAAAATCCAAGGCTATTAGTATTTGACTAAAAATCCTTTGGACTATGTGTCAAATGATTGACGCCACTATTGATGTCGATAGATTCTTCTAAAAGGAGAGGAAATGCTAAATAGGATCTGCAAAATTATTTGGTAGAAAAAGGAAAAGACTGGAATTGTCCAGCTCAGGTATATAAATGATATACATGTTATAGATGAATTCTTTTGCTCGTTAACAATGTAATTCTTGGGTATTCGCTACTGATTTGTTGGTATACAAAGCAACACAAGACAAGAAGTACAATGGCCTAAGTAACTAGTAAAAGAATATGGTAATGATGCATGTCGAGATACAAATAAAAGTGTTATTGTGCTTCTCGTCGACATCAAAGCTAGCCTTCAAGATATTTCATGAACTTAATAATTGTTATTTTGTTCTGGTATTATGAGAGCAATGGTTGTTCAAATTATTACCGTCTTCCATAATCGATGGATAGATTATTATTATCTTGTTGGTGAAATAGACATTTATAACACTGATGCTAAAGGTCGCAAGACAAAACGAATTTCACTTATATATGACACCGCCGTTTAAGTCATATTGGAAACAAAACATGAAAGAAATTCTATATTGATAGATTTTCGAGTCATTTGATTTTGAATTGATTGACGCTTGTGAGACTCTTCCTAAAGATGATTAAACTCCGTTCGTGGGCCATAGAAAGAACAAGCGACTAACTACATGGAGATCGTACATGTTGATGTATGTAGTTCATGTGTGAAGTCGAGAGTGGTGTATTTTCTATTTCATCAATGACTCAAATAGATTTACGGTATATCTACTTGATGAGATAGAAGTATGAAATTGTTCAATTTATGAAGTGAAAATTGTTGTAACAAGAATATTCAAGTTGTATGATTAGATCATAAAGAAGAATATTTGAGTTACAAGTTTAGCAAACATCTAAGAGTTAGAGGAATTGTTCCACAAACTTTCATCGTGATAAACACCATAGGAGTATGGAGTTTTCGATGGATGTAATCAAACCTTGTTTTACATGGTTAGATCAATAATGAAATAAACTACCAATATAATTTGTGGATTATGCTTTAGAGACTACCACTTTTCACTGAATAGAGTGCCATCATAATCTGCCGAAATGACACCATACAAGTTATAGTTGTCTTTTCTTGAATTTTGGTATGCAAGGCATATGTGTAAAATGTTTACAACCAAAATTGGATTAGTAAGTCTTTGTAGGTTATCCCAAAGAATGTCGATGGGTGTTTCTTCTGTCATAAACCTAATTAAAGGTGATTGTCACTGAAAGAAGTGAACTTCTTATGAAGGAGTTTTTCGTGAAAGGTTTAAGTGGGAGGAAGATAGAACTTGATGAGGTTATTGAATCTGAGAAAGTTGATCAGAGTAGCGTAGCACCAGAATATGTTCTGGAAGCGGCAACTGCATTCATAGCTCACACATCTACAATATGTTGTAGTCACGGCATCGAAGTTCCTATTTAACCAAGTTGGTCGTAATCAAATAGCAAGATTTGAGGACGAGATATTATTAGATAATAGTAACCAACAATATACAAAGAAGCGGTGATGGGCCCTGACTTCGTCATATGAATTATTCTAGCAACAATTACATATAGAGATATGTTAGTTGAATAAACGAAACAACGTTCCTCTACCGGAATGCACACCAAGGACGTGTACCTGACACGACCCAATGGGTTTTGTTGATTCAAAGGTTGCTAGATATGTATGCAAACTTCTATGGTAGAAGTAAGCATAGCGAAGTTGGAATCTTCAATGATGAAAATATTAAAGTGTTAATTTCATCAAGATATTTGAAGATGCTTGTATTTACAAGAAAGTAAGTGGGAGCGCTAAGACATATTTCTAATGCTTTATGTAGATGACATATCGTTCACTGGAAATTATGTGTTTTTCTTGATATTTGTGAAGTTTTCACTAAAATTAGATTTCTAATGAAAGACTTAGGTAAAACCAGAATATTAAGCATCAATGTCTATGCAGATAGATTGAGGCACTAATATAGTTTTACCAGAGTACATAGATGAAATATTGAATTTGTTCAATATGGAAACAATAAGAACGGTTCTTGTTGCATGGAAGAGGTTGGAGCAAGAATCAATTGTTTTGACACTTGATGAGTGAAACTGCAAGAATGATTTTATCAATCTTGTATACCATGATATGTAGATCCAGATATGTCTGATGCTCTAAAAGGTTACGAGCATTCATATGATGATTGTTGGACAATAGTAAGATATTCTTATGTACTTTAGAAGAACTAAGAATATGTTCTGTATGCAAAAGTGACAAATGGTTCATTGTAATGTGTTACACTGGCTTTGTCATATATACAGTTAAAATTTTATCTCAATTTTAAAGCTATTTGTTTTTGAGTAAGAAGGTGGCACAATAAGATGGAAGAAAGTTCCATGATAACTTGGATGAGTTCCAATGTTAACATTGTGGCGGATACTGCAACGAGGGCTAAGTATATAATTGCTTTAGAAGCGGCATAAAAGATGCAAAGTAGATAGTGATAATCCAACTTATTTGTGGCACTGTCGTCCAGGTCATATTGGCATAAAATGCATAAAGAAACTCCATTCTGATGGACTTTTGGAGTCTCTTGATTTTGAATCATTTGACACGTGCAAGCCATGCCTCATGTGCAAGATGATCAAAAACCCGTTCTCCGGAATAATGGAGCGAGCAACAGACTTGTTGGAAATCATACGTACCGATGTGTGCGGACCAATGAGTATTTTGACGCACGGTGGATATCGCTATTTTTAAAAGTGTGCTAGTACTATGTAGTTCTATTGTATGACAATAGTGACAACATAATCTCGGCCAAGAAACAAAGGTCTCACCAGAAGACCAAGTTTATACGATGCCATTTCATACAAGATGAGTAATGCGTGCTGATGCAAAAGGAATATGCAAATACAAACGGACCTGAAAGTGTCAGACCCGTAGATAAGGTTTACCACATGCAACGCGTATGAATAACACCGGAATGTCATAGGTGTTAAAGGCGCAAGTATGACTAGATTATTGACTCTAGTGCAAGTGGGAGACTGAAGGAAATATGCCCTAGAGGCAATAATAATATTGTTATTATCATATTTCTTGTTCATGATAATGTTTATACTCCATGCTATAATTGTATTAAGCGGAAACATTAATACTTGTGTGGTTTATGAACAACACCGTGTCCCTAGTACGCCTCTACTAGACTAGCTCATTGATTAATGATGGTTAAGGTTTCCTAACCATAGACATGAGTTGTCGATTGATAATGAGGTCATGTCATTAGGAGAATGATGTGATGGACAGACCCAAATAAAGCAGAGCAATTAGATCGTATCATTGTGTTCATCTTTGCGAAGCTTTTTCCTATGTCAAGTATTGTATTCCTTAGACCATGAGATAATACAACTCCCTGGTATCGGAAGAAAGCTTTGAGGTCATCAAACGTCATCCTATGTGAGGGTGATCATAAAGGTGTCTCTCAGGTGATCGGAAAGTACTTGTTGGGTTGTATGTATCGAGATGGAATTTGTCCCTCCTGAGTCGGAGAGATATACTTCGGGCCCACTCGGTAATCGATATCAACACCGCTTGCAAGCATATGGTTAAGGAGTTAATCATGAAGTGATATCGGATTACGGAACGAGTAAAGTACTTGCTGTGAACGAGATTGAACTAGGTATGGCGATACCGACGATCAAATCTCGGGCGAGTAAAATATCATGTGACGAAGGGAATACATATACGGGATTAATTGAATCCTGGCATCATGGTTCATCCGATATGATCATCGATGAATATGTGGGAGTCAATATGGGTTTCCAGATCCCGCTGTTGATTATTGATAGAAGATCATGTCTGCATATTCTCGAACCCGTAGGGTCACACACTTAACGTGCATCGACGCTAGGATAGAATGGATAATTGGTTTATGTGTTTTTGTTCGGAGTCTCGTATGAGATCCAGGACATCACGAGAGGTTCCGGAATGGTCCAGAGAATAAGATTCATATAAAGGAAAGCAGTTTTTGGATTCCGGAATTGTTTTGGAGTTTATCGGTATTGTACCGGAAGGTTCTAGAAGGTTCTGGAGTGGGACCAACGTGGGCCCACTTGTCGGAGGCCTGCGTGGGCCTAAGGGGAAGTGCCCTGGCCACTTTGGGCCAGGCGCACAAGGCCCTAAAGGCCCAGCCGGCCAGCCCTAGGGGAAACCCTAGGGGAACCTTCCAGAAGGGGGGGGAAGACTTGCCCCCTACTCTTCTCCCCTAGCCGCCGCCCTAGAGGCTTGGAGGAGGGGCCAAGGCAGCCGGCCTGCCCCCCATATAAGGGGGGGGGGGGCAGGGGCGCAGCCCCCGACTACTCCAACCCTAGCCGCCGGCCAATTGCTGCCCCTCCACCTCTCTCTCTCGCGACTGTGCGTAGGCGAAGCCCTGCCGCAGAAACTCTCCACCATAAGCACCACGCCGTCGTGCTGCAGATCCAATCTATCTCTCCACCATACTTGCTGGACCAAGGAAGGAGGAGACGTTGCTGCACCGTACGTGTGCATCTCTCGGAGGCGTCGCCACTTGCGGCGTAGGATCGGATCGGATCGCGAGGAGGAGACGGCGAGTACGACTACGTCAACCACGTTCTGTTGAATGTTTCCGCTGTGCGATTTCTTCAAGGGTATGAAGATCTCATCTATCTCTCTCGTTGATTACATCTCCTAGATTAGATCTTGGCTTTCTTGTTCGCATCCGTAGGAAAATTTTGATTTACTATGCTGCGAAACCCTTCACCACACACAGGGGTGGCGCGGCCAGCCCCTGGCCTGCGCCACCATGGTGTGAGGCCGCCTGGCCCCTCCTCTGACATCGCCCCTTCGCCTATAAAGACCCCCTGACGGAAAAAACCTAAGTACCTGATCACTTTTCCAGAACACATCACGATCCGCCGCCGCCGTCGACCCGAGGATCTGGAGGGTCCAGAAGCTCTTCCTGGCACTCTGCCGGAGAGGGGAATCGCCACCGGAGGTCTTCTTCATCGCCATGCTTGCCTCCGGAGCGATGAGTGAGTAGTCTACCTTGGACTATGGGTCCATAGCAGTAGCTAGATGGTTGTCTCCTCCACCATGTGCTTCATGTTTAGATCTCATGAGCTGCCCTACATGATTGAGATCACGTTTATGTAATTCTACATGTTTGGTTTGTTGGGATCCGATGAACATTGGTGTTTATGATTAAGTTGTTGTACAGAATATTATCTTTTGGTATCTCTATGTTGTTTATGATCTTTCATGCTCTCCGTTGTTAGTAGCTATCTTGGCCGAGTAGTTGCTAGTGACTCCAAGAGGGGGTATTTATGCTCGATAGTGGGTTCATGCCTCTATTTAACCTGGGGGAGTGACAGAAACCTCTAAGGTTGTAGATGTGCTGTTGCTACTAGGGAAAAAACAACATTCATATGCTCAAGGGCATATGCTTTGTTTACATTACACACTTTGCTTAATGCAATTATCTGTTGTTCGCAACTTAATACTTGTGGAGTTCTCGGATTGATTCACCACAAGTGGATTATTAGTCATAGATGCAGTTGGATGGCGGTCTATATTTTGTTGTAATGCCTAGAGTAAATCTCATAGTGATCTTCTTGACATATCACGTTTATCTTTATTCTATCAATTGCCCAACTGTAATTTGTTTACCCAGCATGTATTATTTATCTTATGGAGAGACACCACTAGTGAACTGTGGACCCCGGTCCTATTTCCATCATATTGCTATCACCTGTTTACTTTACTCGCACTATTTACTTTACTCACATACTCTATTGTTTTCCACTCGATACACTCATAACCTTTGTTTCAAGCAAACCGGTGAGATTGACAACCTCATCGCAAGTTGGGAACGAAGTACTTGGTTGTGTTGTGTGCAGGTTCTGCGTTGCAGCTAGCAAGCAAAGCTTGGACGAGGTGCCATATATAAATTGTCTGAAGCTGTCGCAAGCTAGCAAGCATCACCTTCAGTCGTTTGTCTCTCCTCTCCAAGAATGATAAACCTTGGTTTCTTAACTGATGGAAAACTAGCTGCTATACTCATCACACCTTCCTCTTGGGGTTCCCAACTGGCTGGTCATTCACCACACACAAGGAATCTTCTGGTACCATCACCCACACGCCAGCACACACACAGTTTAAGATCTAATATCAAGAAACAAAGGTCATTTTATTACATCGCATGATCCAGCAATTACATATAGAAACTTTACAATGATCATAGCATAAAGCTTTCAGAGTTTACAACGAAATCAAAAATAGCATGGAGTCCTTCTTCTTCATGTGCCACAGGCGAACATGCTGCGGATAGACTCGTAACCCTGTCGTACCTTTCTTATCGTCAAAAACTGCAACATGAAACATTGCAGCCACAAAGGGTCAATACACTTGAATTGTATTGGCAAGATGTCATTGTTTGGTGGACACAAGTGGAAACTAACACTTAAATGAATATTTGGCTAGGTGGAGCTTCAGGCTTATCTTGAGAAAAGCAACTTTTATCCTATCATTTTCTCAAAGCAAACTTCTGCTGGACAACTTGACTTGGGTGACATACCTCTGTAGCCATAGGCCGTAGTTATCGTACGGGACACACTGGTCGATAGACACTTACATCAAATGTCAAAACCTCAATTACTATATATGGACAACTTTGTTTGGGTGACCTATCCCTGCAGACACTGGCACATAGAAATGGCACGGGACCTGCTAGCCGATAGACACTTACACCAATTGCCATATTCCCAGTTCAACCCACAAGTTTTAATTTTAAGTAGTTGGCATGAGGAGATCCTTGAACAGCTTCAAAATCTCGTCGCTCAAAATTGTCTGTAACTGGGGACATGGTAAGTACTTAGTTTTAAGACTCTGCAGAGGTGGTGCACTTTTCCCACAAGACTCAGTCAACCTCTTTTGCCATGATGCTCATTTTGCTCAAATGGCCAAGTGAAGACTAAGACAAGACCTTTCAGAAGCAATCCCTCAGACCAACCCGGACGCGTTCCATCCTATCATCATCTACCACCCTCTGTCCATCTGGGTGTTTTTTGAAAATAAGAACCCAAATTCATGTCTGTGGAAACTTGAACCTGGGTGCCTGGGTTGTACATCCACTTCCCTAACCAAGTGAGCTAGGCTCACTTCTTGTCTGGCTGAGTTCTCGCAACTTAGTTAGTCAAGACAGAGCCCATATGACTCGTGGTTGCACTGGAAGCTTCATGACTTGAACGTCTCCAATCTCTTTGTTCCTGGGTGGCCATCCACAAGTGCGATACACCTGGAGGTTCAGAGGTTTGACGACATGACCCCAGGGAACCACTCAACATAAATACATCTTACCACTTCCACCCAGGTGTTTTATTAACTTAGTTGTTTTCTTAATTTTTGCAAAACAAGGTTTATCAACACTTAGCCAAAACATGTGAAGTTCCCTTCCCAAAAACATAAGTGTAAGAGAAGGTAACCTATAGCAATTATACTAAGGAGATGCATAGGATAACCAAGGAGACTTAAGCAAAACTTAGACAAAACTCTTAAACATCCTACTCATGCATCTTCTACAAGAAAAGCTATAAGTGACAAAACTTTAGTAGGACAAAAGATGATGACACTTGCCTTAGAAATTTCTAAAGATTGTACTTCTCTTAATCAACACACGTAGCTCTCCGTATAGCTATAAGATAGAAAGTAACACAACATAAACACACGATTCAAAGCATGATAATCAAACAAGACAAACAAAAGTGTTTATTTGTTTTAGCTTAGTCTTCAATTGTCTTAGTGATAATTGGATAAAAGAGTGTGGCATGAAGTTGACTTGATATGGACGGGGAGAATCTCTAAGTCAAGGACTTCTAAATATTGATGGGGTTTTCTAAATTGTTAAGAAGTGTCAAACACTTAGTAAAAATAGCTTAAGGATATTCTTAGGCTTGGTTTGAGAAGTTGGATGGATAAATTCTAAGTCATGAGGTTTGTCACTTTTATCTTCTTGACTTGGCTCTCTTCTCTTGATCTTCTTGTTTTTCCTTCATCTCCTTGTCTTCTCTGTAACTTCTTCTCCATGGTCTTGATATGGGAAAGCTTCTATGTCATATTGTTGGATGGGGTAGTCAAAACACTTAGAAGAATTTCTTTGGGTAAGATGGGATTGATAGTGTTGTACTTAGGCAAGGATAGAGAGTTGATTTTCACTAAGTCATGGTAGAGTTGGTCATTAGGACTTAGGACATGCCATACCATTTGCATAGTGGGGCAAAAATCAAATAGCACAAGTGCAAGATAGGAATTAGGGATTGTCATTTGCAAGGTGCTCAATTAACACATCTATATCTTGCAAAAAGATGAACTAGTGGATTTGACTCTTGGAAAAGTGTGAAAAGTGTGTGTGAAGTATTCTGGTGGTTTTTCATTATCAAGATAAGCAATTTTGCAAAAGGAATTATGCCTAAAATATTTATAGAATTAAATCTAGAGAGATAAATACTCAAATCCTCATTTGAATTTGAATACTTGATAAAATTGGTCCAAATAATTTGTGCAGTAGTTCTACTAGATAGGGGATAATAATATGATCCTATTGCAAAAAGAATCAACTGAAAAGGATTTATAGAATTTGAACTATGTCAAAAATACTCAAACTCACATGTTTGATTTGAATGTTTTGAAATAGTTGGAAAGTCACATTTTCTTTCAGAATTGTGTTCTACACAATTTTAGGAGTTTAGGGACATATTATTTGCATTTTTTTGATTAACAGAACAGAAGATATGAATTTTTGAAGGTTAAGCTATTTTCTGAAATTTTGAAACAAAATTGAACCAGGGGCTTATCCAGAGATGCACACGTGCCGGCTTTTGATTGGCTAGTACCAGTTTGCCGAGATCATGGTTTGCCGCCATTAGATCTTCATAAAACCTATGGTCGAGATCTAATTGGTTCACGGCTTAGAGGGCGGCTCGGCTGGCGGCTAGGCATTTGGCTTGGCTTGGCTCGATCTTATCTTGGTCGTTGATGCGAGATCTAAGGACAAGGAGTGGAAGGGGTGAGCTCACCATGCGGCTCAGGTCACCGGAGATGGACGATGCGACGGCGACGGTTCTGTCGGGGACGACAGTGGTGCTACAGGTGTTCTGGGGCCTGAGGAAGTAGCCGACGAGAATCAGCAGTAGGAGGGGAACTCGAAGGAGATCTTGGGAGGGCCCAAAGCGGCCTTGGTCGACGGAGAAGTGTGGACGGAGGCTACAGACGGCGGCGAGATCCAGGCGATGGCGAGTCTGAGATTTTCCTTGCAATAAAAATCAAAACCGGGTCAAGGAGACAGGCATAGGCATGATAGGGAGAGGGGAACCAAATTTGGGAGTCGGGGACTTACGGTGTTGTCGGATTCAACGACGAATGGTGGCGGTAGCAGCGGTTTTTGATGAACAATTTCATCATCTTGGCGGCACACTTGAGAGAGGAAGGAGAGGGGAAATAGAGAGGGGGCCTGGGGGATTAAGTAGGAGAAAACGGGGCAAGTTTTTATTGCCCAAATCAACGGGAATTAAGGTGGGAACGAGACAGTGCTCACGGTGTCCTCGCGTGAAATTACCGGCTGGAGGTTGAAGACACCCAATAGATGGGCCCCACCTGTTGGCGAAAGGAGGGGGGACCGTACCGTTTTAGAGAAAAAAGGCCCAGGTGGGCCGTGGCTGATTGCGGGGCTAGGCCAAAATTCATCCCCGGGGCCCATTCTACCTTTTTTTGTGTTTCTTTCCTTTCTTTTTCTGCTTTCTTATTTTCTTCATAACTTTTGCAAATTTGGTCCAAATTGAGTCAAACCAATTTGTAATTTTTTCTAATATTCAAAACAACATTTTAAAACATTAATAAACACACTTTTCATATTGAAACCAAATTTCAAGAAAACTTTATAAATTGGCCAAAAGGCTTTATTTGCATAATAGAAATATGGTTTGAAATTAATCTTTTAAAATCAGAGAATAAACTTTATAAAAACAGTATTTGATATTTATTTTCAAACATGCTTTTGGCATAGCAAGGTTTATTTGATATAAATCATTTTGTAAAATATTTCCTTTGCAAATAAGTTTGCATAGGTTTGAATAAATGCAAAATAATATTTTGATAATTCTATTTTCTCAAAATAGTTCTTCAAGAAAGTTTGAAATATTTTTCCCCATGAGGCTTTTAAATAAATCAAAAAGTTTTAATTCCTTGTGAAATTTCAATCAATACAAACATACATTGTTCTTATTTTATTTATTTTTCACATTCCTAATTTTTGGGATGTGACAAAGGTATGCATCAAAGATTGCATAGCATAGTCCAAGTCATGGCAAGAATCAAGGATCTTGCATAAGCAAGTTCAGCAGCAAGCTAAAACCCCACAACCACAAAACCCTACTACCAAGTGCAACACCTAGGAGGATTAGGGGTGTAGTTTCCTCAGAACTACAGAGTGGTGCTCTGTATCATCATAGGATGTTTTAATTCAAAAAGGCATAACTATCTGTTCATAACCAACAAAACTGCCTCAGACCATGCATCATAGGCTAGAACAAGACCATGATATAGTTCTATTCTTATCAGTATTTTAGCATGGCCAACAAATTAATTCTGCAACTGATCATAAGCCACCAAGGCAAGCACCAACAGCACAAACAGTAGCCATCCAGCTAGTCACCAGGAAATCATTGTGCATCCTCACAGGAAGGCACCACAATCATACCTAGATGATAGCAGTTACTTACTGAAATTTGCATGATATAGAAATCATGCTAGAGCCACTATTAAATAGTTATCAAGCATGAGTTTGCTTGACACCTCACAAATCATCACTGAATTTATATTCAGTTCATATCATTCAGCAAAGAACTGTCACTGGACAAGATTAAGCTAAATCATGTTAGTGCCATCATAAAACAAATCATCAGCACAGGCTAGGGCTTGCAGCAGTGAATAAACACTTGTTGCAAACCACAACGAGCTTCCCAGTAATTCATCAGAAAAGCATTGCTTAACTAACAGAAGATGAACACTGCATCTTATAATTCAGATTGACACCAAATAGTTACTGGACAGCAAAGTTGCAAGCAGACAATCAAGCTAGCCATCACAGATAGGGTAGGATAACTAAATCCTACATATTCAGTTAAGAAAATCTTAACTGAATATTTGACTGAAGCTAACAGCAACAACAGATAATGGCCAGGACAGAAATTCTAGAATTTCATCACAAGCACAAGCACAGCAGTAGTATGCAAGCATGCCTGGCTCAATGGCCAGGCCACCAACACGAATATCATAGGAGCAGAGGAGAGGAGAGGAACTCACAAAGGGAGCTCACAGCAGGAGCTTGAAGAAGACACCTGGGCGGCAGCATCATCGTTGTAGCCAAGGTTGTGGCTGCGCAAGCACCACCGTCCAGTCGGTCACGACGTCGAGAAGCAGCAGCACGGCCATGGTAAGCGACCATCGCCAGCACGCCACCACATCACCGCACCTGGGGGGCCCCGGGGTTGCAGACGTTGCCATCCAACCGGCGATGGCGGTGGACATCCAGCAGGAAGACGCCGAGAAGAAGGAGCAGCAGCCCAAGCAAGGCCGACGCTGGCCAAGCAGCGCAGGCGGTGGGAACCGCTAGGGTTCCAGAGGTCGATGGCAAGCGTGTAGGACACGAGTGTCACATCAACGCGGAGGAGGTGACAGATCTCGGCGAGGTAGACCAGAGCCCCACCAAATCGGCGCCGAACACGGCCAGGAACGACCAGAGCCATGGCGGCGGTGGAGGCGTCACCAGACGCATCGTGTTGCGCATCACTAGAGCGGTGGAGAGAGGGGGCCAAATGGGGGCGAGAGGGGCTCAGGGTTAGGGTTTGACCCCTACCCCGGCTAAAGCCGACTGGGCTGGCCTGTTGGACCAGCTGGGCCAAGACAAGCCCAGGTCCACTTTGTTTCTAGCCCAAAGTAGTTTTTTATGCTAGATAAAATTTAATTCTCTAAAAAGCTTTTCCAGTAATATAGAAATAATAAAACAAGAGTAATAGACCTGCAACATAATTATTCTTGTCACTAAAAAGAATTTTGGTAAAGATCTTAGAATCTTCTCTCTAAAAAGAATTTGAACAATTTTTAATTTAATTAGGTTTATTTATGCAAAAGGTTTTTTAAAAGAAATCTCAAGGAAAATATAAATTGACTTAGTCTATACAAATTCATTCAAGAATGATTAAAACACATATTTTTGAAGAAATTTGACCTAAGATATATTCTTTAAATTCATAAGAAGGATATATAAAGACTTTAGGAATTAAATCACATCAGGGGGATTTAAATAACACACCATTATAAAGCATTGCATTTTTTTTGAATCTTTAACCATTGCCCTTACTGGACAATCATGCAGTTTTCCAGAACCCGAGGTCCCGGGTCACTCCAACACATCCAACTGCACTACCTTGCTGTGTGCAGGCAGTTTCACTCTTGCTCATACCTTTTGTTTATCTTTAGCAAAGTACTTGCAAATATACATGTGGTATTACTACTGCATTCAAAGCCAAAGTTTTGCTTTCTTAATCAATTTGATTAGTGGTTAGCAACCATGGTGGTTGTTACCCTAGGATGGTGGGCAGTAGGACCATGATATGAGTATTGGTGGAGGTCCCACTGCAACTGGAAAGTTCACCTAGGAATTAATAACCAATGTCGCCAGTGATTCTAGCGCCGTAAACAATGGTCAACCATGAGATCTGGTATGGGAGAGAGAAGTCAGCTGTACCGACTTCCTCTTGCATATCAACAGATCAGTAGTAGAGGGTTGTCCATCCTGGTCTATCTATAGAGTAAAGGGGGGATGTGGGATTCCTACCGGTCTATCTATGGATATAGATGGGGATATACTTGCTAATTGATATATGATGGATTGTAATTAATCTGGTAGAGGTAAAAACCCAAAAATAGGAGAATAAACCCTAAGGCTAGGGCCGGTAAAGAGAAGAGGCTCTTATCAGTAATTACATAATGGGTGGGTATGCGGGGTCGCGGAGGAGGGCAGTGGTTGGCTTGGATGATCGACTGGGCCCCATACAAAAGAAGTATGGACGGGAAAGTACGCCCAGTTGTGTAGCAAGGCTTTGATCTCTCATGGGTACAAGTGACCACCTCTGCAGAGTGTAAGAAAGTATCGAGATACTCCCTGTTCTGGGAAGGAGCTACGAACGCGACAGGAAAGGAGCCCATCGAAGCTCTAATCAACCTGTGAAGACTGACGGACATAGTATTCTAAATAAAATCAATCTTTGAAGAAATGATTATGAAAACTACATTTGACCTAGGACTTTCGAGTCTATAGTCATAGCTAGTACATCAAACACAACTATGCTTTTAAATGAACTTGTTGTGTAATGCTCGTTACTCACCCCACTCCCTCTTAACCCTTGCTTAGACTCCGAGGGCCAGTACGAGGAGACTGAAGGAGCATCAGAAGACATTGAAGAAGTTTACTACAAGGAGTCGAACCTTTTCGGTGGAGTCGAAGGCGTTGACTACACCATCACCTTTGGTATCAGCGAATGAACCGAGGAGGAGACCGACAACTAGTAGTTTTGTGTAGTAACTTAAGTCGCACCGAACCCTATAGAATAAAGCGACTTGAGTAGGGTATCATGTTTAGTCTACTACTTTCTGTTTTAGCTAAGGCGCTTTGGATTGAGGAGGAACTAGAGTCCTTTGTAACCTTATGGCTTGTAATATTTAGTGCTTGAATAAAGACCGCTATGTTCATGTTGTACCACTCTGAGGGGTGTAATATTTGTGAAATGGTACTTCACGAGTGTTATGTCAACGACTTGAATACTACAACATGAAGTGGTATGCTTGGTCACCACAATCCAATGATGCAATAATATTCCATAGTTTCAGTAATTAATTTGAATTTGCTTGCAAATTGATTCAATTACATCTGTTGCACTGTTTAATTCATATCTTATGTTCTACACATCCAAAAACTACAAATCTGTAGTCTTTGGAATCCTCTAATCATGTAGAACATCATAGAATCAAGAATGTTCAAAGTTGGTACATGCACACACTTTGTTCATTCAAATTTATTCAAATCACTATTCATATCTTAACTTGAGTTCTAAAATTTATTTTAGAATGAATTCAATTGCAGTAGCTTTGTTTTGCTATAATCTATCCCGTAGTAATCATTTCCCAAATTTCTAGAACCACTCCACTATTATTCAAATTCAAATATGAGAATTTGAGTATTTTCCACTATAGGGCTAATTCCATTTCTTTTCAAATATTGTTTCCTTCGCAAAAGTAAATCCTATGATCATACCTATCCACCAAGAACATCTTGACATCACATAGATCCAATATCATGCCTGTCTAAATCTTTCTTATCTAGCTCACACGTATTCAAATTACAATTGTGTTGTTTGAGTAAAATGTGATGTATCTTAACCATAGATTCTACTCTTGCTATTGTGGTGTTGATTTAATCAACATCATAGCTCATGATTATACTCCATGTTATGCAATAGAATCTAGAATCATATTCTCAAATATCACTCATTCATATCGAATCCCATGATCACCTATTCTTGTTCATTTGTATAGCACTATTCAATTTGCAAATGAGTAAATTGAGTAATGCAATGCTCCACTAGTTAATGCCTAAGTGTAATTCATACTATTTATGAGTAATTGTTGTCACACTTATTTAATAGCATGGTTATTTGTCGGTGTTCTGGATACCGGGGTATCCCGGTCCACCTGCTCCTGGGCCCCGTCATCGGCCCATCTTCAGCCCGGGGGGGCAATCAGCGACCCAAGTCACGGAGAAGACCCTCACGAGGAGGCGCCTCGTGAGGAGAACGACGACAGAAACGGCTAAGGACCAGAAGACCTCCTCACGAGCCCCTGCTGGTGAGGAGAGGACGCACGCCTACGCCAGCTCAGCACGATTGGCGTGCAGAGCAAGAAGCTAGCGGGCAGAAGACCGCGTACCGCCCACACTACCCCCGACAGGGAGGAGACCAACTTTCTCTGTGCCTGCCCAAAGCGGCACAGTGGCAGTTGGCCACCCCCCTAAATATAGCATGGACGGTGCAGGGCGCCAGAGGAGGACGTCAGCCTCCTCCACCCACTCCCGTGGACCGGCACCGCTACCCTACGAAGGCCAAGTCTACAGAAGAACATAGTCTACAGCTGTCCTCCCTCCTTGGCCGTGTGTGGCAACCCCTTCCCCAAGAAGATAAGGGGAAGGAGGACCTTGGCGCTATAAAAGGAGGGAGAGGCCACCCCTTAGGGGATCTGATCTGATCCGGTCTAGTCTGATCTTCATCTTCTTCGAGCTGCTAGTTGGGCACGCAGGTTCTTCAACCTCTGGCCAACTAGAGCTTTGTAACCAAGGCCTTGTACTCCTCGCGAGGTGTCGCGTTGCAATACAAGAAGGCAGGAAGTAGGGGTTTTACCTCACCATGAGGGCCCTGAACCTGGGTAAAGCTCGGTCTCCCTCTCTGCAGTGCGTTGCGCATCCGACAATCGAGGCTTCCGTCACCGTGTTTCGTTGCGATCCAAGATCTCACACGTTCAGCCCCCTGCGTTCGAATCCTTGGGTCCGTCGCGTGGTACCCCGTGTTCTTGCGACACGAAATCCATTGACATTTGGCGCGCCAGGTAGGGGGCTGTGGTGTGTTTTCTTCAAGATCTACGTCGACATGGGTGACGATCGTCACCACCGTCTTCGCCTTCGTGCTGTCTACGCAAGTCGTCGCCGAGAGAGTCTCCAAGTCCTCGATGGCCTGGAGGCCATCGGAGAGGGCGAGCCAGAGGTCGGCGACATCGTCTTTGGGGGCTTCGCGGCGCTCGCCGGGCCCCTTCGTCATGCGGCATGGCCGCCTCGCTTTAAGCCGGACACTGACGTGCGTTACGATGGGACCTCCGATCCCGTGGAGTTCCTACGGCAATACGCGGCCAGTGTTCGGACGGCTGGAGGCAATGGGCGTGTCATGGCCAATTGGTTCATGATGGCTACAAAGGGAAAGCCTCGCCGGTGGCTCTGTCGGCTACCGCCAAGGTCCGTCTCGTCCTGGAGGGACCTCTGCGAGCGCTTCCTCGACAGATTTGCACCCCTGGGACCTGTGCCAGAGAGCGCGTAGGCCTACGCTGTCCTCGATGGCCCCGTCCCCAGGAGTATGAAGATAGGGCAGGGGGGCTTAAGAGTCGTCACCCCCTTGCCTTTGCCAAGGAAACGGAGTGCTTCATCTGCGCAAGGAGCAAAGTGTAACGACAACCTCACTCGTCATTAACCCTCCCTAATCTGTGGAAACTGCCTGGAATCGCGAGTCTTGGTCTCACCAACCTCGCGAGGTCCGCTGGTTGCGGCTTAACGCGAACGTGAGTTTTCGCTCGACTGCCTTTCGAGAAAGAGCCGGAGCACGGTGTCCGCGCTGGGGCCTTCGCCCGGAAAACAGCAGGCCCGCAAAACCCAGAACGGATCGAGCTCTGACTCGGGAAGGGACCCGCTACAGTCACCTCATATGATCCATGGTGCTCTCTCCTCTCGAGCGACACTCGACTGAAAGCGCATGAGCGCGCGAGAGTCGCGCAATTCGTGTAGATTTCTCTAAGTCTTTTGCTGTCCTTGTCGGCGGCCTTGTGTTTTTTCTCCTGGGATCACCTTTGCTGTGTTTGGACGCCTGGGGGGCTGCAGGGAGATAGTCATGTATGCCATTACAGTCACCTCTGGAGCGCCAGTGCCCGCTAGCCTTGCACCACGAGCTGCATACTAAGCGTTAGGCTGCTGTCCCGCTCGGAGGCTGGCCCCCGAACGGCGTAGAACATTCCCCGGGCAAAGGCGAGACAAGGAAAGATGTGCAAGGGTGCAAATAAGGACCATTTGGCGAACAACGCCTTAAGTGCGATTACAACTTAAACTGGCCCAGCAGGGCAATGTCTGACAGCTGCAAAGTGTGCAGCTAACCTAGTTCTTCTGGGGAAGGTCTAAGAGGAGCTTACTGGGCGACCGCTGCGTCGCCCCCGTCGTCATCGGCGCCATCGCTGGAGCTTGAGGACGTCCCCTCGCTGGAGTCCGTCGCCTCTTCGCTGCCGGATTCTGTGGAGCCGGAGGCCTCTCCGCTAGAGGAGCTCCGGGCGGACGCTCCAGGGCGGGCGTAGAGGGCCTGCAGCCGTCGAAGGGCGAAGTTCAACCGCCCTGCCCTGGCTTCCGCCGCGCGGTCAGGAGTTCCGGGCAGCGGGGGCGGCAGCCTCCGCAGTACTTCTTCCAGGTTGAGGTCGGGCGGAGGCGCTGGATGTTGGAGAAGATCCTCGTTCCCGCGAGCCCCAGCAGCTCCCGGCACTCGGCGTCGATGAGATCCAGGACCTTCGCCGATGCGCCGTCCAGCTCCTCGGCCAGCTGGCTGAAGAAGCGCAGGATCGACCCGTCGTCCTCAGGGACGGTGGGCAGGTTCAGCCCGTGGATGCCCAGGCGGTGCGCCGCCGCCATGACGCGGGCTGAGAACCCGCGGAACATCTGCACCCGCTGCCTCCGCAGCACGTTTGCCTCCTCTTCAGCGTCCCTGAGCTCCTGGAGCTCTCTGGCCATCTCCACGCCTTGCAGAGCCGACGCCGAGTTCTCCTCCTCCAGCCTCTGCACGTCACGCCGGAGCGAGGCGATGGTGGCATCAGCTTCAGCAAGGGCGCGCTCGGCGCCCTGGCGCACCTCGTGCGCTCCCTTCAGCTCGACCTCCATGTCGCGGACCCGGCGTTCCAGGGCCTCGCGCTTCTGCTTGTACATCAGGAGGGCGGCGTCGTTTTTGGAGCGGAAGTCTGCGCGGCACGCCTCGGTGGTCTCTTTGCGCTTCCGCTCGAACTCCTGCTCCATGTTGACCCGTCGCTGGTTTAGCCTGTGGTCCATCTTCGCCTGGAGGGCAGCCTCGCGCTGGTTCAGCGCCTCCTGTTGCCGAGCCAGCTCGGCGGTGGTCTGGCTGGTCATCACCTCCCGGCTCTCCAGGGCCTCCCGCTCCCTGTTGAGCCGGTCCTCGAGGGCTTGGAGCTGCTCCTCTCGGAGGCAAAGTCCCCGCTCGCGTTCGCGAGCCTCTGCTTCTCAGACGGCGAGCCCAGCCTCTTGCAGGCTCAGGCTCTCCACCCGGGAGTCCGCGCTCTCCTCACGAGCATGGAGGAGGGCCTCCCGGTCCTCGACCTCTTCCAGCCTCTGCTGGGCGTTGGCTAGAAGGCCGTCGGCGTTCGTCCTGGCCTGGTCCAGGAGGTGCTGAGCCGCCCGCTTGGCCTCCTCCCCAGCCAAGGCTGGGTTGGGAGGCCCGACGGTGGGGGGAATCTTCTGGCGTGCTTCGGAGACAATCTTCATGGCCTCTTCGTGCGCCCTGGCCAGGACTCCCCTCGCCGATTCCCTGGCATTCGCCAGAGCTTCCTCGGCCTCCTCGACCGCACTGGCGCGGATCTCCTCCGCCTCCTTCCTCGCCCGCTCGCGGCGCTCGGCGGCGCGCTGGTCCAGGAGGCGGCATCTCTTTGTGGCTTGGTGTAGGAGGGCCCAGCCCTCTTCGATGCGCGCCTCCTCGGCAGAGCGCGCCCTGGCAACCTCGTCGCAGAGGGCGCCGGTGGCAGCCGCAAGCACCCTCGCCCATGGGTCTGCGGCGCGGGGCTCGGCGGCAATCCTCGCGGGCCTCCCCAGTATCTCCGGCAGGGGAGGCGATGTAGCCCTGGAGGGCTCCGGCGCGGTGGAAGTCGTCCTCTTCTCGCCGCTGGGCTCGGGGGCTGTTCCCGAGCTGGGCGGTGCGGCGGTTCTTGCCGGAGGTGCCTCCGGAGTAGTGGAAGTGCTGGCTATAGAGGGGGCAGCAGGAGCTGCCCCCGTGGTCTCTGGTGTGCCCCCTGCGCTAGGGGGCTCGGTCGTGTTGGGAGCCGCGGTGGCTCCCGGGGCGGACTGCGCGTCCGCGGACGCACGATCCTCTTCTTCTCCGGCGGCACGCGGCGGCGTCGTCGGTGTGGCTGTGGCGGCCGGGTCAGGACCCGGCGTGGTCTGGCTGGTCTTCCTCTTCTTCCTCCTCTTCTTCTCGTCCTTCTTCTCCTCGGCATCCCTGGAGAGGAAGGGGGAGAATGAGGTCAGAGAAAGGTAAGGCAAAAGGTAAGATCGTTGTGCAGGAATACTCACGAGGCATCCCGCTCCACCCATCCTCTTTTGCTCGCGAGGGAGGGAGGTGGGGGCGGGGGCGCGGAGGATTCGCCCGCCGGCTTCTTCCCTCGGGAGGCCCCGGCCTCGGGATTCCGGCTGGCGCGTTCATCGTTGAACTTGGAGCGGCGCTCCGCCTCCAGGCGGGCTCGGCGCCCCTCTTCCTCCAGGTCTCGCGAGGAAGACGCGTCAGCATCTCCCCCGGTGGGCTGGTCTGGCGAGGAGGAGTCGTCGGAGGAGGAATCTGAGAGCACCACGGTGCCCTCAGGACGCCTCCGGCGAACCAGCCGCTCACCGGACTCCGCGTCGTCGTCGTCGTCTCCAGAGGCCGCGGGACCTGTTCCCCTTGCTGCTGAGTCCTGCTCCGAGCTGGCCACAGGTGCGCTCGGGAGGGGACCAGGCACGACGCCATCGGCAAGGAACGGGCCCCGGGCGTTGAACTTCAAGATCCCCGCCGTGACGCGGCCGGTCTCCCGAGCGCCCAAGCTGTAGATCGGCAGGGCATTGCGCAGAATGGCGGGGATAGCAGCGGAAGAGAAGAAGGCTCTTATTACCTCCTCCCGGGCGTCGGCGTTGAGCTCGCTGACGTGGAGCCTGAGGTCGTCTCCGGCCCTGTGCCTCCAGATCTCCCGGCGGTGGTCCTGCAGGGGGGCGATGCGTCGGGTGACGAACTCCACCCCGACCATGGTCCCCGTAACACCAGCCTCCCGGAGATCGCGGATTCGCGGGCGGAGCGTCCGCAGGGCTTCCTCAGGAAGGGCCTCGCTGGCCCAGGTGTTGAGCTTGACGGGAGGGATCCCCGTGACGAGGAAGAGCTTCGATTCTTCAAGGATGTCGACGAAGAACCAGCGGCTCCGAAAGTCTTCGACCTTCTTCATCCACTTCAAGTCGATGAAGTCGCCCTCTGTTCCGGTGGTGGCGATGAAGGAGACGCATCCAGAACTCTGGTTCAGTCCAGAGGACCGGAGGGAGAAGAGGTGGCGGAAGTACGCCACCGACGGCTTGATGCCGATCCAGGCCTCGCAGGCGTAGGCGAAGACCGCCAGCAAGGTGACGGATTTGGGATGGAGGTGGATGGCCTGGATCCCGTAAGTCTCCAGGATCGCCAGGAAGAAGGGGGAGAACGGCGGCAGCAGGCCGGCGAAGACGGAGAAGAGGAAGAAGGGCTGCGCCGTCGGGGGCAAGGTGTCCCTCGGCGCACGGCCGTGCCAGATGCGGGTGGCGCCCCACTCATTGCTCCTGCTCCCGACCATCTCCCGGACGGTCTGGAGCTCGCGGCTGCTCTTGATTCGGGAGTCGAGCAGGGGCGCCGCCGGCCGCGGCACCGCAGTGGAAAACCTCACCGCCCCAACAGCCCTGCGTGGTGCCATGGCTCTAGGCGAGGGCGAGTTGCTGCGAGAAGATTGAAGGCTGGGAGGATTTGGATGCGCAAGATCTTCAGAAGGGAGGTGGCGGCGGCGGTGTGTTGTGGGAGAGGAGGAAGGAGCCTTCTCTGCCAAGCTTTTAAGGGGGCAGCCAGGGCGCGGTTTTCGAAGCGTCGGCCTTGACGCGACGGTTCGAAAAATGCCCGTTACCCCACTACGCACGACCCCCACGCCGCTTCGCTCCGCCAACTGCAAGGGTGCCACGTGCCCACGATCTCCGCTTCGTCACATGGTCCTCTGACCGCACGGTTGACGCATGCCGTTGGAGGGCCCAGCAGCTTCGGGGGCCCCCGTCCCTTCGCTTCCTCAAGAGGGTGCGTTCATGGGCCGGGCTGCCAGGGGCTACTGTCGGTGTTCTGGATACCGGGGTATCCCGGTCCACCTGCTCCTGGGCCCCGTCATCGGCCCATCTTCAGCCCAGGGGGCAATCAGCGACCCAAGTCATGGAGAAGACCCTCACGAGGAGGCGCCTCGTGAGGAGAACGACGACAGAAACGGCTAAGGACCAGAAGACCTCCTCACGAGCCCCTGCTGGTGAGGAGAGGACGCACGCCTACGCCAGCTCAGCACGATTGGCGTGCAGAGCAAGAAGCTAGCGGGCAGAAGACCGCGTACCGCCCACGCTACCCCCGACAGGGAGGAGACCAACTTTCTCTGTGCCTGCCCAAAGCGGCATAGTGGCAGTTGGCCACCCCCCTAAATATAGCATGGACGGTGCAGGGCGCCAGAGGAGGACGTCAGCCTCCTCCACCCACTCCTGTGGACCGGCGCCGCTACCCTACAAAGACCAAGTCTACAGAAGAACATAGTCTATAGCTGTCCTCCCTCCTTGGCCGTGTGTGGCAACCCCTTCCCCAAGAAGATAAGGGGAAGGAGGACCTTGGCGCTATAAAAGGAGGGAGAGGCCACCCCTTAGGGGATCTGATCTGATCCGGTCTAGTCTGATCTTCATCTTCTTCGAGCTGCTAGTTGGGCACGCAGGTTCTTCAACCTCTGGCCAACTAGAGCTTTGTAACCAAGGCCTTGTACTCCTCGCGAGGTGTCGCGTTGCAATACAAGAAGGCAGGAAGTAGGGGTTTTACCTCACCACGAGGGCCCTGAACCTGGGTAAAGCTCGGTCTCCCTCTCTGCAGTGCGTTGCGCGTCCGACAATCGAGGCTTCCGTCACCGTGTTTCGTTGCGATCCAAGATCTCACACGTTCAGCCCCCTGCGTTCGAATCCTTGGGTCCGTCGCGTGGTACCCCGTGTTCTTGCGACACGAAATCCATCGACATTATTGTACTATTTGACACTAATATGATTCAATTCACATGAGTCATTCTAAATTCCATTCATGCTTTTGTAAAGCATGCAGACTTCATCAGATAGTCCAATTCTCTCCAATCTTTTGACCTTGCCATCTAAACTCTCAAATTCATATCTTGCAATCCACATGCTTTTGCCATATCTCTCTTACCATAGTATCTTAATAAATTTAAAAGGTTAAACCAACACTTTTTAATTGTTTGTCTTGTTTGATTATGTTTGGATTGTATTATGTGTTTATATTGTGTTATTTCTGTGTTATAGCTTGTACGGAGAGCTACATATTTTGTTAAGAGAAGTGAAAGATCTTGGACTCCAAAAAGGCAAGTGACACACATATCTTCTACCTACTTTTTACTACTGCATTAGTGTTTTCGGTAGTATGCATGATAGGTGGAATTATTAAAACTATTTTATAAAATGCTTAGATCCTAGTAGTGTATAGCTATCCCTGAACCTCACCTGTTAGGATGCTAAATACTTTGAAAAATATTGATGCCATGCTATGATCACTTTTGTTAACGTTTCTTTGTGAATAAACTTAAGAACTTCAACTAAAATGAAATACCTAAGTGGATTGGTATGTTGATGGAGGTGAAAACTGAGTGCCTTCCAGGGCCTCATGCCTACTAGAGGATGAGGTGGACCTTGGGAGTACACTCGTGGATTGCCACTCAGGATTAAAGAGATTACTATGGCTTCTATGATTTAGAGTACTTCCAGTGCAGCCTTATGACACTATGGGCTCTATCTTGATTAAGTATGATGTAAGGGTTTAACCAGGAGGATTGACAGAGGGTGGTAGTAGGATTGTAGGGGGAACGGTCAGACTCGTGTGGTTGAATGCTTCTTCTGAAAGGTCTTGTCTCATTTTATTCTCTGGATAAAATGAGTCTTAAGGTGAAAGTGCACAACCCCTGCAGGGTGTCAAATATAAGCGTTTAGCCGTGTCCTCGGTTATGGACAGTTGAGTCTCTTGTCATAGAATCTTTGGAAGAATCTTATCACTATTTCTGAATGCTTTAATATTTGATTAGAAACTCTTAAACAGGAGCTCAGGACTATGCACTCCGAGGGGTGGTGGTTTCTGATGTTTCGAACTTGTTGACATATCGCCCAGAACATACCAGCCAGTATGTAGCGTATGGGGGCTATTTTGACCCTTCTTAAATAAAATTTTGACAGAAAAGTTTTGCAAGGGATATAGGGTAAAATTGGCTTTATGCCACTACTGCAGATTTGCTTATAGCCGCATGGTTATTAGTGACGGGCAAAAATAAACCCGTCACTAGTAATGGTACCAGTGACAGGCAGGTAAACGACCATCACTGGTGAACAATACCAGTGACGGACATAAAAAATGCCCGTCGCTAGTATTTCTTATGGGCGCCTTATCTAATGATCAAAATTACTAGTGACCGACTCTTAATCATGCACGTCACTGGTATTGGTTCTACCACAGACCTGCCTCTAAATCCGGTCATCACTAGAGTGTTTGTGGACCGTTAGGGTTGACTATCTATCTATATCTATATACTTTCTTTCGAGGGATATATTATACTATTAAATTGCCAGATGTAGTGATGATCGGTGAAATAACCTTTGGCACGTAAAGAAGAAAATAGCGATACGTAAAAAAAACTAGCACTACCTGGTACGTAAAAACCTAGCAACCTCCTAATCACATTGTTGAATCGGCCACTGCAATTCATTACGTAACCGTGTCTCCGGTTTCATTGGCGATGGCCGCCTTGCCCCCAATCTCCCGATTGGATCTGTCAAACAAAATCTCTCGATTGGATCGGAGTCGCATGGAAACCTGGATGCGTCGCCATCGACCTCAAGCCCTTCTCCTCTCTGCCGCCGGCGTGCACCAAGGACCAGTCTCTGCCAGGCTCCTCTTCTTCAACTGCCTCTTCTCCGGCAAAACCACGACTATACGAACGGAGGTGCTCGTCTACCTATTAGTTCCTAATGCTAGTTCGTGATAGTGGCTCTCTTCCGGTAGCTCTCCTGGTACGACGCGATTCAATGGCGCGATGCAGGGGCGGCGAACTGAGGATGAGAGGGAGGTGACATGCAATGGGCAGGGGTGACCCGATCTGTTCTTCTTCGATGTACATGCGCCACCGAATACAACAGCACGCTACCACTCCGTGGTAAATCTGATGCTGTTTTTGTTTGTGAGTTTTTCAGGTCAACTGCATTGACTGCGAGAGTTACGAATCCAACAGGGTGAGTAATATTTGCTTCACAATTCACACCTACGTTCTGCAGCCAATTTGGGGTAATCTGATGGGATTTAATTTGTTCTTCTGTGGGCAGCTGTTCTTCTCCTACGTTAAGCAGCTCGTGGGGAGGAAAGTGGCAGTGGAGCTCAAGAACGTTCTGGCCATCTGTGGTACGCTCCACTCGGTCGATCAGTACCTCAACATCAGGCTCGACAACACTTGGGTCATTGACCAGGAGAAGTACCCCCACATGGTATGATAATTTTTTATCTGCTATGCCAGTGTGATATCAATGCCTATAGGGCTTGTTCAGTAGATACATGGATATGTCGTTTGGTTCTGTAGACGATGACTATCCTACTGCCCATCAACTCATGTGGTTTTTCTAGTGGCATACCTAGTATACCATGAGCATGGGAGGTGGGTCGATTGATTTTGATGGAAGGTGAGCCAATGATTATTACCAGGACGCAAGTTATGCTCAAAAGATGTTCATTAATAGGATGCAGGACTAGTAATTTTCTAAACGTTCTGCTGCTAACTATTGCTAAAATCTCATCAGGATGCGGAGGTTCTGATGTTTTATTTTTTTTCTCCATGGACCACGATCCACGAACTATCTTTCACGTGAGTTATTAGAATTTCAGCTTCAGTCAGCTTTGCCAGATAGGACTTCATTGTGAGAGGTATATATTCATTTCAGAGACAATCATATTTTTTTTCTGTGACTGGTTCTGCATGAACAAGGAACTAAGTAGTACATCTATAAATAATCAGTACATGTACGTTAATATGTTGAGTCCGCATGGTAATTTTCTATAACAAAAAGTTGATCACACCAATCTGGTAATCTAACTGAATGGTTGTATTATATTGGACAGCCAGTCCCCATTTGTAAGCTCATTTGTTATGTACTAGAAGCAAACTATTGTATGCATACATTCACCCGTGGGGGATATACTCAAATAACTCATATATATGGGAGATTAATATTGGTTTAGGCGGAGTTCCTTGTAAATGCTCAGGTATGAGTTTGTTCTATTTATTTTTGAGCTATAGATGTCGTGCAATGTTGTATGCGCACTTATGAACAGAACGCTGCCCACTTTGGTCACATAACATTTTTGGTCAAACATTACATTAAAAAGGTAAAATAGGAGCATCTATGGACTGTGCATAATTGAAGAATTTTGCTTACGCAGGGTAAGGATGTGGTTGCTGGAGTCAGATATCAAGAAGATCTTGATGTAATGAAGAATAACATGCTAGTGGCCTACGATGAGCTTTTGATTTGATATGCATGGCTATATATGTGCTCGCGCTTATGCAATTTGGTTTTCTAGCACTGCAGCTAATTAGTTTTTATTTGCCTTTCATCATTCACCGGCTTCAAATTGCCAACTTGGCTAGTACTAGTTATTTTTTTCAGTTATTAGTAGAGACAAGTTGTAAAAATGGTTATATGAGAAAGAAATGTATAATATATATTGAAGAGTGAATAATATTCGAGCTTATGTGGAATGTATGAGATTATAGATACATGTATGTATGAATGAATTTTTAATGTAGATTTTTTTCGTAAGAACTTAGCAGTGACAGGCAACACAACATGCTTGTCATTGCTAATAGATATAGTAGTGACGTGCAGATGAATTATGCCTGTCACTAGAAACATATTACCAGTGACGGTATACCAGTGACGGGCACTTTGCCCGTCACTGATAAGCCAAAAAGGTCTGTCACTAGTAAGCCTTTCCGTAGTAGTGTGCAAACCAGCCTATGAGATCCACCAGCCAAATGTCATGTAGTATAGTCTTTTGATATTCGCCACCAAATATGTGTCAATTGCCAGTACATTGTTGTACTGACCCCTTTCATTGGGGCTGCATATCCAAACATGTAGGTTTTATTCGGTTAAGGAACGATTTGTAGGATCTCGAGTCTACATTCCAACATGTCTTCCTGTGGCACGTGATGAAGATGGAGGCTCATTACTATTATGTTTTCTGCTGTATATTGTAAGGTTGAAAACTTATGTAACTAGATGTACATTGTAAATTTGATACTATTGCAATGATTACTATATGCATACCTCCACCAGCGCTTGAAGAAGGACAATCCAAGGCCAACCAAGAAGGAAACACCACAAGTTAACAAGGATAAGGAGGCAACTCCAGAGGCTCCCCAGGAAGACCCCAAGAAGCAAGAGACGCCCAAGAACACCAAAGAGGAGACTTCTATGGAGACAAGTGGTGAGAAACCCACGGACAACAAAGTCAAACATCACTAGACGGGAAATACAAAAGCATACCTGGCACAGTTCAAGTAGAATAGACCACCAATGCTATTAGTTGTAGAACCGCACGAACCCTACATTACGTATTTTGATCATACTAAACTGGGGTGTGACCATACTCTTGTTAGTAGATGCTTTTGAGTTTGTGTAATGACTGTTAGATAAGTGATTTTTGTAAGATGAATTGCCTTGATCTGCTGTGTTGGGTAGGAAATTTCTTTAGACTCCCTTTATCTATTTCTCATCTATATCTAAGCCTATCCCCCCCAACCAAAACAGATGCTATCTCAATGCCAGGACAACACCAACAACCCTCAGATGGAGATAGTGATGCAACGAATGATGGAGATGCATACTGAAATGATGCGGGTTTTGACTCAGAATTTGGTCAACTCAGATAGCAAAGAGTTACCGCTAGGAATGGAACAGGTACTGGATGATCATTCTTGATTGATGCAAATGATGCCCCGGATTTTGGCTAGTACCAATAACATCCTGCCCCAAAATAATCTTAGTAGCAAAAAACTAAGAAGTGACTCTGAGATAACACTGCAAGCCTGCAAGAGCTGTGGTGAAGTAGGACACCCATCAAAAGAATGTCAGGAACAATGCCATCATTGCAATACTGGCCACCCAACTGGAGAATGTCCTATGGCCCTGGTCACTTGTTTTCTACGTGATGGAATCAACCATGTACCCAGTGAATGTAAGTTCTACTTCAGAGTGCAACAAATGAACCAGCAAGCCAAGGATAGGCTGAGCTAGTTGCTAGCAAGGACCCCTGTAGACAGAAGACCCAAGGCGGAGGTGGAAGCAAAAGATGAGGAAATAGCACCTAAAACTACCACCAAAAGTTACTTAACAGGTAGAAAACAAGAACACTTGCCTAGAAACTGCTCAAAGAAATGAGAAAGGTTTCCTACCACTGTAGTAGAATATAAAGAAAATGAAGTAAGAGATCTCCTAGCCCTAGAGTTACCCACCAAGAAGAAGAAGACGATGAACAAAGGTGTAACATCCCAAGATTTTATCAAATTTTGGGGGAAATTTTTTTGTTTTTGTATTGCTTGAGATGATTGAAATTTCATAGGAATTTAAAACTTTTGAATCCAATTGGAAGTTATATTTGAAAAGAATTTAAAATTTCTATTATTTTCTTGAAGAACTTCTTTGAGAAAGATCAACTATCAAATTACCTTTTCCATCCTTTATTCAAACCTATGCAAGCTTGCTTGTAAAGGGGTGGATCCCAAAGGTGTTTTTAGTAAAGATTGTATTTCAAGAAAACTAAGTTTGAAAGGTATTTTCAAACATTATTTTATAAAGGATTATTTCTTATTTTCAAAAGATTTATCTTCAAATCCTATTTAGTTTTATGCAAGCAAAAACCATTAGGCTCAATCTATATTTTTCTTTTAAAAATCTTGTTTTGTTTCTGAAAACATGTTTCCTATTGATTTAAAACCTTGCAGGGAATTTTACAAAATTTCTGAAAGTGGTTTGAAGTGATTTGGAACATTTTTGCAAAATCTATGAAAGAAATGAAAAAAACAGAAAAAGAAAAGAGAAAGAAAAGGAAAAATATGAAACTGGACCCTGGGAACCATTCCAGCCCACGGCCAGAACGAGCCCTCGGCCCAGCAACACCCCGCCCCAAACCGGTACCCTCTGACCTCTCTCTCTCGCTGCCATGTGGGCCCCATATGTCATCTCTCTCCCCTCCCCCGCAATCTTCTCCCTCTCTCTCCGTTTCTGGAAACGGTAGCCGGAGTAACCCCCCCCCCCCCGTTGATTTATCGCGAGTAATGGCCATCAAGACCACGCCTATAAGTACCCCGCACCCTCCTCTCACTTCTCTCCCCGCCTCTCCTCGAATCGGGCCGCCAGGCCGCCCAAATTTCTCGTCGGAGGTCCACACAACTGCAGGCATCTCCGGCCGATCTCGACCCTTGCCAGTGAGCCTCACCCTCTCTCTTCTCTCCTATCCTCTTCCTCTCCTCCTGGCGCACCTCCCTGACTTTTCTTCTCGTATTTCTGCGCAGAGGACCAACGCATCGGAGCTAACCCGAAGCTCGCAGCCGCATTGGGCACCTCCGGCCGTACCCCGTCGACGCTCTGGGAAGCATTCAACCACGCTGTCCACACTCCCGGACTCCCCACACCCAGCTGCACTTCGTCCGAGTCTCCTTCGCCTCGAGGAACCACCGGAAGCACCGCCGGCATCCACATCTGCGCTGTGACCTCATCGCCGGCGACAGAAACCCTAGCCTCACAGTGAGCTTCTCCTCCTCGTCTCCGTGAACCGTCCGATCAAGATCTAACGCCCCAGACAGATCACTTAATGAACCGGTACTGGACGATCTGATCCGTCCAGATCTCATTTGATCTAACGTCCCATAGTGTCAATCCGACCGAAACGGTACCGACCAATTAGATCACGCCGCGTGTCGGCCTCTGGTTTAACAGAAATTCGAATTGGAAATTCAAACCAGATTTGATCCCAATCTTGCAAAATTCATATCTTTTGATCTGTAGGTCCAAAAATAGCAAATGATATACCGTTGGAATCCTTGAAACCTGTAGAATCCAGGAGTACAAGAAAATCTCATATTTCATGGGTTCAATTTGAAACTATTTTCAAATTGGGACTGAACCTCCTGTTAGTTAGTTTAATTCATATCCTTTGAACCAAGTGTCCAAAAATTACAAATTTGTAGTCTCTGGATTCCTTGGAACTTGTAGAACATCATAGGATCAAAAAGATCCAAATTTGTTACGTGCACACACTTTGTGCATTCAAATCTATTCAAATCACTAATTTGACCATATCTTGAGTTCTAAAATTTATTTTAGAATGAATCCACTTGCAGTGGCTTTACTTTACTGCAAGCTATCCAGTAATGTTGCATATCATTTTTCTTGAGCCACTTCACAATTATTTGAATCCAAATATGAGGATTTGAGTAATTTCTACTATAGGGATAAGACTAATTCTTTTAGCACTATTCCATTCTACTTTAGTGAATCCTATATCCATGCCTAGTCACCAATTTGATCTGAATAACATCTTGATCAAGATCATATCTACTTAGACCAGACTTGTCTAAGTTCATATTTATTCAAATTACAAATAGGTCATTTGAGTAAAGTGTGATACCTCCAATCTTAGTTTCTACCTTGCTACTATGGTATTGGTCAAATCAACATCATAGTACTTAACCCAATCCTATCTACTCATCAGGAACCTTAAGCCACGTTTCACACATCAACTATACCTATCCTTTACCTATGGCCTTTTATTCATGTCTACTCAATCTTAGCCTTACTTAGAACTATTCAATTAACAAATGAGTTAATTGAGTAACTCAATACTTCACATTTCCTAGCCCATTGTCTGAGTGTAATATAAACTATTTAAGAATAATTGTTGTAACACTTATTCAATAGTAATGCTATTACACTATTTTGTCTCTTGTGTAAATTACCCACATGAGATACTCCAAGATTCAATATGCCTTGATAAAGTATAAAGATTTCACTCATTATACTTTGTCTAATTCGTATCTATTCAAACCGCATTTGTGCTACTTGAGTAGAATATGAATACCTCCCAAACCTAGATCATATTAATGTGGAGCTGTTATAACCCGTACCAAAGTATGAGTTATACACCATGTTGATCAACGAACCATCTGAACCATGTCCTCAAACATCAACCATTCATACCCAATCCAAAGCCCACTTAGTATTGTTTACATGTATTGAACTATTCAACTTGCAAGTGTGCCAGTTGAGTAGTTCAAGCATTATTAAAGTCGCCTAGACCTTTTTCCTCTCAATCATACTGATCCTTCCCAACTAAGCCCTCAAACTCATATCTTATAAATCATGATCTTTTACCATGCCCTCCAAATCACAACATCTCAATAAAGCCAAATGGCTAAACAAATACCTTCGATTGCTTAAATTATTTGTTTGTGATTGTTTGGAGTGTTTATGTTGTGTTCCTTCTATACTATAGTTGGTGCGGAGAACTACACGCTTAGTTGAGGGAAGAGAAACATCGTGTTCTTCAAAAGGCAAGTGACACACATGTCCCTTACCCATTTTACTTATGCATTAGTATTTTCACCTCTTGTAGTATGCATGATAGGTGATTTATTCAACTGTTTTATCAAATGCTTAGATCCTAGTAGCGTGTAGCTATCCCTCAAACCCCACCTGATAGGATGCTAAATACTTTGAAAAATATTGATGCCATGCTTTAATCACTTCCAAAAAGGTGTTTTGTGGACAAATTGAGAACTTCAACTAAAATGAAACACCTGGGTGGATTGGTTTGATAAGACGCGGCGAAGTAGGTGGGTTCTAGGACGCATGCCTCGTCGAGAGGGTGTGGGTTCAGAATGCCGCTCGGGATGGCCACCCAGGAACAAAGAGATGGCTATGTCTTCCATGCTTAGTGTACTTCCAGTGCAGCCTTATGACATTATGGGCTCTGTCTTGACTGATTAGATGTGGGAGTGCAACTTGTCGGCAAGAAGTGGTGGTAGTTGAATTGTAGGTTGGGGACGGAGCTTGCCAAGTTAGTTGTCCTCTCCTTCTAAAAGGTCTCGTTTCATTTTATGTATGGGCATAACATGAATCGTAAGGTGAAAGTGCACAACCCTTGCAAGGTGTTTAAACTAATTGATTAGCCGTGTCCTCGGTTATGGACAATTGAGTCTCTAGACATGGAATGTACGGAAGAATCTCATCATCTTTTATGAATGATTAAAATCTGTCTAGAAACCCCTAGGTAGGAACTAAGGACCATACACTCCGAGGGGTGGTGGTGCCTGAGGTTCCGACTTTGTTGAATTTCACCCGATGCTACATACCTAGCTAGTATGTGGTAGTTGGGGGTTATTTCGACCCTTGAAAATATAAAACTTTGAAAGAAAAACTTTGAGAAAGAACTATAGGATAAAACTGGCTTTATGCAAATCAGCCTATGAGATCCACTAGCCAAACACTCATGTAGATAGGCTCCTCACAACATCCACCAAATATGTCTCATTTGCCAGTACATCATTGTATTGACCCCTTTTTGGGGCTGCATATTCAACGTGCAGGTTTTACTTCGAGTAAGGAACCAGGATTAGGATCTCGAGCTTACATTCCAACATGACTGCCTGTGGCACGTGATGAAGATGGAGGCTCCTTGCCACCTTGTTATTTCCGCTGTGTAAAGTTGTAAGAATTAAATACTTTGTATCTGGATCCGTGTTGAAATCTTGATACTTTGCAATGAATATTTCATTTTGTTCTGTGGTGCTATCATTGATCCAGGGAATAGCACTCAATACAGATGTTCCACCTTGATCCAAAGGTTGGGGCGTTACAGAATGGTATCAGAGCATAGTGTTGCCTGTAGGATCGAGACCCTAGGTTTGGACTAGACTAGGAAACCCAAAAATGATATCAAATGGATATCATTGCGCTTAGGATGTGTTTTGAAAATTTTATTGCATTACAAGTACAGTTCGCTTTAGTTTTCCTCGTAAGGCTTATCACTTTCATTTTACTTACACTAATTCTTCTTTCAAAATTTTAGATGACGTTCACCAAGCTGAAGGTCCCCTATGACGATGACGACGAGCTGTTTAGTGATCAGCTATCTCGCCTCTCTCGGATACTGAACCTGTCACCTCCCACTTTTCGTAGTAGAGTGATACCTTGTGTGGTTCCCGAGATCGTCCGCTGGGAGATTGAGACCAGGATTGAGGGTCGCACCATTGGTACTCCCACGGAGACAGTGGTATACTCGAGGATGTACCCAGGTTGGGAGACCGGTGTCATGATGGCCATGGAGGAGGCACTAGCTCGCATATGTGGTATGTACATCCAGGAGATATCAGAGTTGGACAATTCCATCTACCAGTTTGGGCGACGCAACCACGAGGGATGGGCCTTGAGGACTCGAGGGCGTCGTGAGAATTTACCATGGACTGAGGTGCAGTTAGAGGACATGGGATCCTATGCCTTCAACCTGGAGGACATGCTGCGCAGTGAGATGGATGCCACTGATGATGCCAAGCATCAACTCCTGCAGAAAGATGAGAAGATAGAGCAACTGGAGAACACGATAGAAAAGCTGAAGGAGAAGAACAAATCCCTTGAGGCCGCCAATGATAAGCTGTCAGGTAAGGTCGAGGATCAGGAGGCCCAGATTGTAGGCTTTCGAGGACAGTGCATTTATCTTCACCAGGACCTGATGAAGTATAAACCTTGGCCGCCCAAGAAAGGAACAACACCTACTGAAGAGAGGAAGGAGTCGACCTTGGAGCAGGTTGGAGCAGAGCCTGGGAAGCTAGAGCCTTGCCCGCCCTCGGTTGAGGGAGATTCTGTGGAGAAGGTTCATGCGGCGCCACCTAGTCATGTGGTGAAGCGACGCAAGACAGGGAACACTAGAGCATATCTTGCGCAGTTCAAGTAGTGAGACCACCATCTTATGTAATAAATCGACGACCATGTAATAGTTAGTCGTGCCACCTGGTGGTATGACCCCATTATACCTCGCTCTCCTAAAACTTGTAGTTGACTTGTTTGTGCTTGAGGATCTATGGTTGATGTGGTAATCCATGCTTTTAATCTATTGGTTGCAATGTCTGTTAAATTTTTGTAGAAGGTCGTTTCCTCTTGTCCTGCTATGTTTGGGTAGGAATCTTCCTTAGATCTCTCCTGTCTAACCCTCATCTATGCTAATATCTAAGCCTGTCCTAAAACCCAAACAGATGCAACCTCAACACGTGTTTAATCACAACAAGACTCAGTTGGAAATTGCAATGCAACAATTAGTTGAAGCGCATACAAGGATTTCGCAGATGATGACTCAGAATACGGCCAATCATGATGGTAGGGAATTACCTTTGGGAGTGCAGCAAGTACTGGACAATCATTCACGGATAGTACGAATGATGTCCTAGCTTTTGGCCAGTGCCAACGCTAGCCTGCCGCAAGATGAGCAGGGGGAAAAGTCAACGAAAGTTGATACTGAGATAATATGTCAAGCCTGTAAGAGATGCGGAGAAGTAGGACACGCCTCTAAGGACTGTCATGGAGAGTGTCCCTACTGTGATGTGAGACACCCAGTTGGAGAGTGTCCCATGAGCCAAGTTACTTGTTTCCTATGTGAAGGAGCAAATCATATTCTAGCTGAATGTAAGTTTTATTCCACAGTTCAACGAATAAATCAACAAGCCAAGGATAGAATGAACCAAGTGCCCGGAAGGACCCCTGAAGATGGAAGACTCAAAAGAAAGATGGAAAGTAAAGACATGTGGACAACACACAATCCTACCACCAAGTGTTGCTACTCATGTGAAGAAGAAGGACACTTGTCTAGAAATTCCTCAAAGAAACGAGAAAGTTTTCCCACAACTGTAGTGGAATATGAAGAAAATGAAGTGAGAGATCTTCTAGCCCTAGAAAGACCAAAAAGGAAGAAGGACAACAGCAAGGTGATGTGCTTCCAATGCAAAGAGCTAGGACATTATGTGAGCAAATGTCCAAGAAAGTACAATAAAGTAAACATGCAAGATAGCGTGAAAAGAGACATCCGGTTGATCACCTGTTACAAGTGCAAGCAAAAGGGACACTACGCGGATAAATGTTCAGAGAAGGGTGCTCCAAGACTTTAGTAAATTGGAATGACTGAAGGATGCCGCCAATACAAGGTGAAGACACAAAAAAGTACAGTCGACCCAGAAGCAATTGTATTCGATTATTACCTGTGATAAATAAAGATTGATCTTGTAAGCCCAATGAGTAACTCCTTGTACGGGTGTATTTTCTCCTAAATTCAGCAAGCTGAAAGTTTTACAACGCAAGAAGTTATCACCTTACGACCGAGTTTGCCCAAAACCCTAGTTAGGAAAACGATAGACTTTGTTTTCAAATTCAATTTTTTTTTTTGGGAGTTTGGTCCCAAATTTCGACAAAACTTTGTTTAAAATCTAGTGAGGTTGACCAAGAGTTAGAATACGAGGGTTGCAAGACCATGTATGAAGGAATGATTTGAGTGCAGGATGGATTGATCACCACTCCTACTACTCTTATTATCCGCTCTCGTAATGTTGGTTTTACATACCTAGAGAGACATACCTACATGAGAGACGACATCCTTAAACCATGACCTTAGGAGGATAAATATGCTACACCCCTATAGTGCGCCAGTGTGGCCAAAATGTAAGAATACGGTGAGGAACGACTACATGTTTCAGAAGCATTTTTCTCAGTGGACCTTGAATGCGAAGGCGATTCAACTTCGGCTTCAATTCACCTACCCGACTTTTCGTTTCGACTCCCCACGCGACCTGTTCGACTACCCCCTCCCTGAGCCTATAAAAGAGAGTTCACTCCCCTCCAAGAGTCACAACAGAGACAACCACCACTACCTATGAGAATTTCTCCTAATTCCAAAGCCTAGCGCCACCGAAGTCTACCCCATCCCGACCTACGATGTTATGAGGCAACTCTCCAGATCCATGGAACTATGTTCCTGCCCATGAGAGCGTCGTCAGATCCCTTTTCCCTGAGAAGGAGTTCATCTTCGAGATATAACCAAGCTGTTCAGTGCCTTTCAACAACTATGAAGACGGTTGCTAAAGGAATTCTTAAGGACCATCTGGTACCTGTGGCAAGTAACACGACTGGCTCTGGTAACCTGAATGGGTTCAACAATGCTGGTTATAAGGCGACCTTCCGTCCCTTAAAGGTGCCAATACCCCTTACAGAGTCCACCTTGTTTACCCCTATGAAATGCATGAGGAGACGGCAGAGTAATGCCATCCTAACTCATTGGGATGTGTGGTCTCATCATGTTCGTGGGGCAAGCATGCAGTACTTGGCACTGGGTCATCTTTTGAGATTTTGCAATAAAAATCAGCTAAAAAGCAACAAGGAGTATGGTGATGGCCTGTATGCTGTCATGGCCTTGGTGAGGACCGACCAAGAAAAGGCTAGATACACATTCTTAGACGATGTGGACTACCTTATTGAAGACAACGCGATGGATGATATCTGCCTATCACCAGAATTGGATGGAACATTTGGAATGCCCACTTTTGAACATAGCGGTGAACATCGACACTTCTGAGAAGAGCGATTTCAGGAAAAATGGCGCAACAGTGAATTCAAGCTGGGAACAAAATGCAAGTGCCTAAGAAAGCATCAAGATACCACCAAGAAAATCTTCTTTTAAGGGTGGTAGCACCCTAGTTCCATTAGGATCCAAAAACCTTGTAACCATTCTCCAATCTCGAGGACGAGATTTCTTTTAAGGGTGGTAGTCTGTAACATCCCAAGATTTTATCAAATTTTGGGGGATTTTTTTTTGTTTTTGTATTGCTTGAGATGATTGAAATTTCACAGGAATTTAAAACTTTTGAATCCAATTGAAAGATATATATGAAAAGAATTTAAACCTTCTATTATTTTCTTGAAGAACTTCTTTGAGAAAGATCAACTATCAAATTACCTTTTCCATCCTTTATTCAAACCTATGCAAGCTTGCTTGTAAAGGGGTGGATCCCAAAGGTGTTTTTAGTAAAGATTGTATTTCAAGAAAACTAAGTTTGAAAGGTATTTTCAAACATTATTTTATAAAGGATTATTTCTTATTTTCAAAAGATTTATCTTCAAATCCTATTTAGTTTTATGCAAGCAAAAACCATTAGGCTCAATCTATATTTTTCTTTTAAAAATCTTGTTTTGTTTCTGAAAACATGTTTCCTATTGATTTAAAACCTTGCAGGGAATTTTACAAAATTTCTGAAAGTGGTTTGAAGTGATTTGGAACATTTTTGCAAAATCTATGAAAGAAATGAGAAAAACAGAAAAAGAAAAGAGAAAGAAAAGGAGAAATATGAAACTGGACCCCGGGAACCATTCCAGCCCACGGCCAGAATGAGCCCTCGGCCCAACAACACCCCGCCCCGAACCGGTACCCTCTGACCTCTCTCTCTCGCTGCCATGTGGGCCCCATATGTCATCTCTCTCCCCTCCCCCGCAATCTTCTCCCTCTCTCTCCGTTTCTGGAAACGGTCGCCGGAGTAAACCCTCCCGTTGATTTCTCGCGAGTAATGGCCATCAAGACCATGCCTATAAGTACCCCGCACCCTCCTCTCACTTCTCTCACTGCCTCTTCTCGAATCGGGCCGCCAGGCCGCCCAAATTTCTCGTCGGAGGTCCGCACAACTGCAGGCATCTCCGGCCGATCTCGACCCTTGCCAGTGAGCCTCGCCCTCTCTCTTCTCTCCTATCGTCTTCCTCTCCTCCTGGTGCACCTCCCTGACTTTTCTTCTCGTATTTCCGCGCAGAGGACCAATGCATCGGAGCCAACCCGAAGCTCGCAGCCGCATTGGGCACCTCCGGCCGTACCCCGTCGACACTCTGGGAAGCACTCGACCACGCCGTCCACACTCCCGGACTCCCCACACCCAGCTGCACTTCGTCCGAGTCTCCTTCGCCTCAAGGAACCACCGGAAGCAACGCCGGCGTCCACATCTGCGCCGTGACCTCATCGCCGGTGACGGAAACCCTAGCCTCACAGTGAGCTCCTCCTCCTCATCTCCGTGAACCGTCCGATCAAGATCTAACGCCCCAGACAGATCACTTAACGAACCGGTACTGGACGATCTGATCCGTCCAGATCTCATTTGATCTAACGTCCCACAGCGTCGATCCGACCGAAACGGTACCAACCAATTAGATCACGCTGCGTGTCGGCCTCTGGTTTAAACAGAAATTCGAATTGGAAATTCAAACCAGATTTGATCCCAATCTTGCAAAATTCATATCTTTTGATCTGTAGGTCCAAAAATAGCAAATGATATACCGTTGGAATCCTTGAAACCTGTAGAATCCAGGAGTACAAGAAAATCTCATATTTCATGGGTTCAATTTGAAACTATTTTTAAATTGGGACTGAACCTCCTGTTAGTTAGTTTAATTCATATCCTTTGAACCAAGTGTCCAAAAATTATAAATTTGTAGTCTCTGGATTCCTTGGAACTTGTAGAACATCATAGGATCAAAAAGATCCAAATTTGTTACGTGCACACACTTTGTGCATTCAAATCTATTCAAATCACTAATTTGACCATATCTTGAGTTCTAAAATTTATTTTAGAATGAATCCACTTGCAGTGGCTTTACTTTACTGCAAGCTATCCAGTAATGTTGCATATCATTTTTCTTGAGCCACTTCACAATTATTCGAATCCAAATATGAGTATTTGAGTAATTTCTACTATAGGGATAAGACTAATTCTTTTAGCACTATTCCATTCTACTTTAGTGAATCCTATATCCATGCCTAGTCACCAATTTGATCTGAATAACATCTTGATCAAGATCATATCTACTTATACCAGACTTGTCTAAGTTCATACTTATTCAAATTACAAATAGGTCATTTGAGTAAAGTGTGATACCTCCAATCTTAGTTTCTACCTTGCTACTATGGTATTGATCAAATCAACATCATAGTACTTAACCCAATCCTATCTACTCATCAGGAACCTTAAGCCATGTTTCACACATCACCTATACCTATCCTTTACCTATGGCCTTTTATTCATGTCTACTCAATCTTAGCCTTGCTTAGAACTATTCAATTAACAAATGAGTTAATTGAGTAACTCAATACTTCACATTTCCTAGCCCATTGTCTGAGTGTAATATAAACTATTTAAGAATAATTGTTGTAACACTTATTCAATAGTAATGCTATTACACTATTTTGTCTCTTGTGTAAATTTCCCACATGAGATACTCCAAGATTCAATATGCCTTGATAAAGTATAAAGATTTCACTCATTATACTTTGTCTAATTCGTATCTATTCAAACCGCATTTGTGCTACTTGAGTAGAATATGAATACCTCCCAAACCTAGATCATATTAATGTGGAGCTGTTATAACCCGTACCAAAGTATGAGTTATACACCATGTTGATCAACGAACCATCTGAACCATGTCCTCAAACATCAACCATTCATACCCAATCCAAAGCCCACTTAGTATTGTTTACATGTATTGAACTATTCAACTTGCAAATGTGCCATTTGAGTAGTTCAAGCATTATTAAAGTCGCCTAGACCTTTTTCCTCTCAATCATACTGATCCTTCCCAACTAAGCCCTCAAACTCATATCTTATAAATCATGATCTTTTACCATGCCCTCCAAATCACAACATCTCAATAAAGCCAAATGGCTAAACAAATACCTTCGATTGCTTAAATTATTTGTTTGTGATTGTTTGGAGTGTTTATGTTGTGTTCCTTCTATACTATAGTTGGTGCGGAGAACTACACGCTTAGTTGAGGGAAGAGAAACATCGTGTTCTTCAAAAGGCAAGTGACACACATGTCCCTTACCCATTTTACTTATGCATTAGTATTTTCACCTCTTGTAGTATGCATGATAGGTGATTTATTCAACTGTTTTATCAAATGCTTAGATCCTAGTAGCGTGTAGCTATCCCTCAAACCCCACCTGATAGGATGCTAAATACTTTGAAAAATATTGATGCCATGCTTTAATCACTTGCAAAAAGGTGTTTCGTGGACAAATTAAGAACTTCAACTAAAATAAAACACCTGGGTGGATTGGTTTGATAAGAGGCGGCGAAGTAGGTGGGTTCTGGGATGCATGCCTCGTCGAGAGGGTGTGGGTTCAGAATGCCGCTCGGGATGGCCACCCAGGAACAAAGAGATGGCTATGTCTTCCATGCTTAGTGTACTTCCAATGCAGCCTTATGACATTATGGGCTCTGTCTTGACTGATTAGATGTGGGAGTGCAACTTGTCGGCAAGAAGTGGTGGTAGTTGAATTGTAGGTTGGGGACGGAGCTTGCCAAGTTAGTTGTCCTCTCCTTCTAAAAGGTCTCGTTTCATTTTATGTATGGGCATAAAATGAATCGTAAGGTGAAAGTGCACAACCCTTGCAAGGTGTTTAAACTAATCGATTAGCCGTGTCCTCGGTTATGGACAATTGAGTCTCTAGACATAGAATGTACGGAAGAATCTCATCATCTTTTCTGAATGATTAAAATCTGTCTAGAAACCCCTAGGTAGGAACTAAGGACCATACACTCCGAGGGGTGGTGGTGCCTGAGGTTCCGACTTTGTTGAATTTCACCCGATGCTACATACCTAGCTAGTATGTGGTAGTTGGGGGTTATTTCGACCCTTGAAAATATAAAACTTTGAAAGAAAAACTTTGAGAAAGAACTATAGGATAAAACTGGCTTTATGCAAATCAGCCTATGAGATCCACTAGCCAAACACTCATGTAGATAGGCTCCTCACAACATCCACCAAATATGTGTCATTTGCCAGTACATCATTGTACTGACCCCTTTTTGGGGCTGCATATTCAACGTGCAGGTTTTACTTCGAGTAAGGAACCAGGATTAGGATCTCGAGCTTACATTCCAACATGACTGCCTGTGGCACATGATGAAGATGGAGGCTCCTTGCCACCTTGTTATTTCCGCTGTGTAAAGTTGTAAGAATTAAATACTTTGTATCTGGATCCGCATTGAAATCTTGATACTATGCAATGAATATTTCATTTTGTTCTGTGGTGCTATCATTGATCCAGGGAATAGCACTCAACACAGATGTTCCACCTTGATCCAAAGGTTGGGGCGTTACAAAAGGGGATATCAGCACTGCTATGCTTCAATTGCAAAGAGTTAGGACATTATGCAAACAGATGTCCAGAACCAAAACAACCAAGGGGAACAGATCTTGTCATATGTCAGAATTGCAACCAAGAGGGACACTATGCAAGAAGATGACCAGAGAAAAGCACATCCATGACTACCGAGAACGGAGATGACCAAAGATGCTCAAAATTCAGAGAAGACACAATCAGGAGTGGCCAACTAGAAACGAGTATTTTCAGCTACTAGTTGTAATAGATGTTGAAAGGTCATGTACGAACAATGGGCAACAGTGTTGAATAAAGTCTTTATCTCCTTCTCACAAGATGACTAACCGAAGAAACTACAATCAAAAGAGTTATTGCCATACGAGTTTTGTCACAAACCTCTAGCGCAGGAACGATAGATTTTCCTTCAAAAAATGGATTTTTGGAACATTGGTTCTATTTCCAAGAAAAATATTGTTAAAATTTGTGAGGATTGACCAAGAGTTAGAATGTGTGGTTCAATAGATCCAATATGGGGTAATGAAAGGGGTGCAAGATGAATTGATCACTCATTTTACTAATCATATAAATCACTCTAATAAGTGTTGACTTTGCGAACCAGAGAGACATACCTATGAGAGACGCCGTTGCTAAGCCCTGCACTTAGGAGGATATGATATTTCACCCTTATACTAGGCAAGTGCTTCCAACATGTAGGAATACGGTGAGGATAACCCCAGACATATGATGGAAGAAGACGTGCGATGGAAAGAGTCTTACCAACAAGGAGAGTCATTTGACCCGAAAGAGCTTGTAACACCTCACTTTTTGCAAACCAAATTAAAACCTTTGTTTATATACCTTGTCTTGGGTGAATTAAAAACTTTTGGTGAACATTGAGTTTGTGTGCTAACATTCATGATTTCATGTGTGTGATGGTCTATGATTTCATGTGCTTGTGCACTACTAGAAAAAAGCTTACCCGTAGCGCACCTAATATGGCTACCCGTAGCGCATATGCCCTGCGCTGCGGGTAGCACGCCACTAGTAAAAAAATACTCGTAGCGCATGTGTGGTGCGCTACGGATAATATGATACCCGTAGCGCATGTATGTCTGGTGCACTACGGGTATGCATATTACCCGTAGCGCACCAGACACACATGCGCTACGGGTAATATGCATACCCGTAGCGCACCAGACACACATGCGCTACGGGTATGCATATTACCCGTAGCGCACCAGACACATGCGCTATGAGTATTTTTTTTTTATTTTCGAAAATACTCTATTTCTGCTCCCAAATTACAGTTTTTAATACATAATATAGTACAGTATATAGAATATAACAGGTATACAGGATAATGCAATATAAATAGCATAAAACATGCATAGCATATGAATCACGTTGTTTCGAAATGAAACGATCACATTCGTAGTCTAAGACACCAACACCGACCAAGTATGCAAGTTCATCATCACATCTTACATGAATGAGATAGTCTCCTACACTACGATGAAGTACACTACAACCGCAATCACCGCGGTGAGCAAGACGGCGGTGGTGACGCTAAAGATCGTCCTCCTCTCCTCTCGCAGGTGGTTCCTTCATCTAGCTTCCGCCTCCACCATGGTGTTGTACCCTTTGTAGCTATTGCCCTTGAACATGTTGACTTGCTTCAAGCAATCTTCCCAGCGGACGTAAACTCCAGGAACCCTACCTTGTACACCACGTACGGCATCTCTACCTTTAAGACACAAATAAGGTTAGAGAACGGAAAGCAATAGTTCATCACATAATTAAATGATACAATTAACATCACATGACATAATTAACATCAGTACGATCGATGAAGTACACCACAAATAAGTTCATTACATGACATGACAAATAGCAATGAGCCAACGACCACAACTAAGTTCAATGATTATCTACCAAACTTGCCGTGCTAGGCAAGTTAGGATGTACTTACTAAGTTTACAACTAGTGAATCAACATTACAGCTTGCCAACATCAGGAACAAAGCGGCAGCAAGCAGCAGCAACAAAAATTCACAGCAAGCAGCAGCAGCAAAATGTCCCAGCATACAAAGTGTCCACATTCCACAGCAAGCAGAAGTCTATATATGTCCACAGCAAGCAGCAAAAATTCATGTTATTAGGACAACCAGTAGCTAGGAGCAAACAAAGTTGCATATTGTGAAAATATGTCAGCAATATAAACTGTTCCCAGCAATATAGTGAAAATATCACAGTCATTAACATGATCAAGCAAATAACCTAAAATGTCACAAAAAATTAGCAACAGCAGCAGCAGCACCTAAAATGACCTTGATCAGTTGATTAGTTGTAAAATTTGGGTTCACCATTATGTTCACACCTTGCACAAATACTCAGCAGCACCTAAAATGACCTTGATTAGTTGATTAGTTGTCTTTATTCTAACTCAATTGTCAAATTCTGGTAGAGCTCCTCCTAATCTACTTCCCAGGTTAGACAACACGATGCTCTAAGGACACAAAAGGATGCTCTAAAGATCATAGCTTATAAAGGAAGCGGCTGCTCTATGATGCCGTTGCTAACATAATTGTAGTGCACATAAAAATAACCAAGAGATACACCCTATGTGCTAAGATAGTATACACATATCTCCACACTGTCAACCAAAAATTCCAATAATCTCCACACTGGAGTACATCATGCAGCTAAAGGTACAAGTACATCATGCTGCCGGAGTAGTAGAAGAGCACATTCAATAGTAGGATCAGTTTTGTTACTTACCTCATCTTAATAATATAGGCAGTATTACTCTAATAGTCTGTTTACTAAGAAGTATTCTCTAGATTTGAGTGAAATAAAAAATACAATTAAACAAACCGTTTAACATAAATCACAAACATTCATGTGAATAAAAGTGCATACACTAGTACAAACAAGTAAAGCGGATGTTGTGATCATAGGCAGCTGATAACAGACAATACTTCAGCATAGCTAGCTTCTTGCTTAATTTCAAGCAGCAAGACAAGATGAATATAGCTGGCAATTGCATTTCTGCAATGGGAGGTTAGGGCACAACTAGTTGTTACACTCTTGATCACTAATCATAGAGGTGTGGATGCTGTGCAATCATACAGTATAAGATACTACCAGATAATTCACTGTTAACCAAGTATAATTGCATAACTTTGAATTCAACACTAAAATTGTGATAGCAGGTGCCATGCCATGTTTGGGTTTTTAATATGTACATTAAATGATGTTTACAAGGAGATTCACAGGCCAATCGCAAGTTTAATAAAGGTTGAACTGATAGCAAAGAACTTATCTTCATTACATCTAAAATTCATTACCTCTATCATTCTTCTTGTGGCAATGAGGGTGGCTTTGCCATTGATTTATCCAGCTCCTGCCACATAAAACATAAACACCGGTAAGAAACTAGAGTTAACCATTGAGCAGAAAAAAGAAGTAAATAAACATAACCCTACATTCTTAGACTCATACTACACATCAGCTGAGGAGGAAAAAGGTCCACAATACAGTTTAGAATTTAAACTATATCCACACAAGCATATATAGAAGAAAATTAGAACTAGCGAGTATTAGCATTACTCATACTACACATCAACTGGCTGATAAAGATCTAAGGACTAAGCATAAATGAACAAAAAAGATCAAGGCAGGAGAAAACTAACAATATCTCCACTTCACAAATTCAGTTGTGTGAACTTGCCCTGTACTCAGCCCCACAGCTCAAATGGCACAACGGTTCACTCTTCCACGGAACAATAAATCCTCTAATAGATTTTCCATGTTTTTATCTATATAGAAAACTCATGTAATGAAGAGAACCATCTCATCATTATTCTCAAAAGCTGAGGCATTGGCATGGTAATTATGTCCGTCTTGTCAATTAATACATTAACTTTTAAGTCTAGAACAGTACACTGCTAACAATTATATGTCCACGCAACATCAGAAAAAAATGATGGAAAAAATCAGATAGTTCACACAATTATATGTCCATCTCATCATTAAGTCTAGAACAGTACCCTGCTAACAATTATATGTCCACGCAGCATTTGCGCTTTACCTTTTGTTATATTCACACAGTGCTACAAACCTTGTTCATGGAAGGATGATGGAAAAAATACAAGAATCAGAAGGTCGAAGACTTATCAAGCTTCTGACTTCAGTACGTGGCAGAGCAAAGAGCTGCATAATGATTGTTCCAGAGTCAAGAAGCAAGGAAAAATCAGATACTTTTGATCTTCACTGCCCCCAATTGATTCAGATGAATTAGGAACAGATCGCGACAACACCTCGCTCTCCGATCCAGCGCAACTTCCTCTCAGATCGCGAATCGCCCAACCTCGGCGGCCGGCCGCAGAAGCAGCAGGGCACGTCGCCGGCCACCGGTTGCCAGCACCTCCAGGATCCGTGAAGCCGCGCACGCCCAGCACCTCCAGGCGCTCGCCGGCCCAAGCAGCAGCAGCGCACGTCGCCGGCCGCCCGTTCTCAGCACCTCCAGGCAGCCGCGCACCACCAGCACCTCCAGGCGCTCGCCGGCACGTCAACTCACAGCGCAGGTCGCCGGCCGCTGGTTCCCATCAGCAGCAGCGCACGCACGTTGCTGGCCGCCGGTTCCCAGCAGCAGCAGCGCATGTTGCCGGCCGTCGGTTCCCAGCACCTCCATGCAGACACGCACGGCACGCCCACCTCCAGGCAGCAGCGCAGCTGTGCACCTCCAGGCGCTCGCCCAACAGCAGCTATGGTCCTCCCGACAAGGTCTAGTCGCTCCATGATAACAGAGCTTTTGATCAATATTGACAGTTTCAGGAGTGCGGTTTCATTCTGTAGTCCTTTCTCCAGTACTCTGACGTGAATGTTGTCTTCAGACCTGAGAGATCACTTGAGATTCATTGTCTCTGTGTGGTGCTGAATGATGCTAAAAGCCTTGGACCAGGCTAATCCTGAAAATGCAAACCAGCAGAGATAAATGCAGTTGCTTACACAAGAAAATAACACGCCCCCGCAGGCAATACAGCTGTTGCTCTTGACAAGTGGGTATACATTTGAGAATAGTGCATGTATGAACCGTCTGACATAACTTGATTCAGTGATACATCCTTGACCTACATACAATAATAACACACAGATTAACACATCAGCTCATACAAATTCTCAAGTCTGTATTTTATCCTTAAGCGAATTCATGGCGAAGAACAACAGTTCACTGAATATATATGGTCAAATTCAGTGATACAGCCTTGACCTACATACTGGGAGATTGTCAGCTGCGTTCTCTTAATCTTTACTTAAGCGAATTCATGGCGAAGTACAACAGTTCACTGAATATATATGGTCAACTTCAGACAAGTACTCAAATTCAGCAAAGTACTCAAATCCAATGAACAAGTCCGAGTAACCAAAATTTATATTCACACCAAGTGTTTTTCAAAACAAAAAGTCACACCAAGTGTTTTTTAGGGTATATTGACAGGAAGACAGAGCTCACAGCTCCCAATGAAAGGGAACCAACTTGACTGCCTTAGTTTTCAAGAATTACCTAGCTAGGGACCCTAACAACGTCCTTCAGTGTAGTAGAAGAAATAATGAATTTTTGTTGACTAGGTTCAGTTAACTGCAGTTTTTTATGTTCAACTAAAGTCACTTCAGTCAGCTGCTACTCAAGCAATTCACTGGGGATAGCTACGAGTAGTATCTGATTGCTCAAGCAACTCACTAGGGGACAGCATCGTGCTCGTGCACGAGTGAGTTTAGCACAACGCAGATAACTTTCGGGAATTTTCAAGCAAGGAATTCATCGAGCGTGCGGTTTAATTGAAGAGCTTGATACCTGGCCGGTGTTGCCGCTGATGAAGACGTTGCTTCAATTGTAGCGGGGTCGTGGGTGTGGAGTTGGTCGAGTTCCTCGAGGATCTGGCGCACCAACTTCTTGAGCGCCTTGACGGATAGGCACCTCGGCGTGGAGGCGGTCAACCATGGCGGGGTCCGACCGCGGCGCGCCAGCGCACCGGCAGCAGCAGCTCGGGGCAGGCGGCCATCGCCGCATCTTGGTAGTTCCCGCCGGTCAACACCATGATTGGAGCTCGGCCTTGAATTTGGCTCCCAGATCCCGCATCACAGCAAAAAATCCAGCAGTGTCGCTACAGATCCGGCCGCCGGACGGGAAAAAATCCATCTTGAACTCCACGAGGAAGAGTGAAGTCGGAACGAAGAGTACGGCGGCGCGGTGCGGGAGCCGGAGTGCGGCGGCGCTCGTGCTGAGTGGAGATGGGCAGGAGGATGTGCGATTGGGGATTTTCTCGGGACTAGTCTAGGGTTTGGTGGAGCGCTGAGTTTGGACACCGGTACGCGTCTTTGGTCCCGAAAATTGTTGATCCACGCGCGCTAAGTCAGACAACCCCGCCTAGCGCACCTATACATATGCGCTACGGGTAACATGGCACTCCCTCTGTCCACACCCGTAGCGCATGTGTATAGGTGCGCTACGGGTAGTACCCGTAGCGCATCTATACACATGCGCTACGGGTAAGTGTGGGCAGAGCTCCCCATCCGGCCCTACATATATCCGTAGCGTATTTTATATATGGTGCGCTGCGGGTATGTGACATACCCGCAGCGCATGTACACACATGCGCTACGGGTAAATACCCGCAGCGCACCACATATACGGTGCGCTACGGGTAGCTGTATTACCTATAGACGTTTTTCTAGTAGTGGTGTGTGTGGGTGAATTTTTGCCATGCTATCTTTTAATCTCTTATGCATTAGGAACTAAGAACTAGTGCTATGATTTTATGCATAGAATTTTTACCCTAGGATCATCTTACTTGTACCAAAGGTCTTAGTTAGCCTCTTGGCTTAAAACTCAACACATACCTTTTTCTTTTCTTTTATTTTTGCTCCTTTATCCGAAATTAGAGGCATCTCCAAAAACCTAGCTTAGCTATTTCAAAATTCTCCAAACTTTGGCCATGATCTCTTGATCATGTTTAAAACCTCTGGAGGCTATTTTGGAAGATTTTCAAATCTTTTTCAAATGTATTCAAATTCAAATTTGAATTTGGCTAGGAGTACCCTAGCCTTGCACTTCTTTCTCTCCCTCTCTTCTGTTTCTTTCTTTGGCAAGCCGACCAAGAGGAGGGAAGGAGATCTGCTTGGGATCTCTCTCTGGATGTCAAGGGATCTTCAAAACTCTTTTCTGCTTGTCCTATTCACTTGGCATCGAGGGAAGAAGGGAAGCCCGAGGCGACCCTGCCAAAACCCTTCTCCCTCTCTTCTGCTTCGACCATCCACGCCGCCACCGACCCCCAATCGATGGACGCCGTCCTGCTGGCCCCTAGCTCGACCCCACCCCGCAGAGACCTACCCAACCACCCCACGCCGCTCAGGGCGTCGCCATTGTGCACCATGGATGCCACGTTTGGGCAGGACGCCACCGACCACCTCCTGCACTGTCACCTCACCGCTAGGCCTGCCTCGATCCAACGGATCGATTCCCTGAAGCCGATTCACTCGAGCGTGACCATGCATGCTGCCCTGGCCATGTCGATGTGAACCAATCTGGCCGCCCAGCGCACCTAGAGCACGTGTGCCGCTCCCATGCACCTGCGCCTTGTCCAGCCTCGCTCTGCGCATGCACCTTGTTGGGGATATACCAAATGGGTATACCAGCGACGTAGTCCTAAACCAGCAAGCCAGGGTGGCCCATAAGGGTGGTATGGCGGATTGCCTACTTGGCAGCCGAGTTGCTGGAGAGACCATGGCGGTACTGGACGCAGGAGCTTATGGTGGATCCGGAGACAGGCCCATGGCGGGTTGCCTTGTAGTACACGCATAGGACTTAGTCTAGGACTCCAAGTTGTATCTGCTCCGGTACCATCATGTTGCCCATGCCAGGCGCCTTTATAAGCCGGCGAGGAGGAGCCCTTGAGGCACAACAGCTTAGACTTACGGCCAATCACATAGCGAAACAGCCAACCTCATCATTGTAATTGAGCACTTGTTGCCGTATAGTGAATTATAGCAGCACGTAGGGTCTCGCCACCATTGCGGGATCCGAAGCTGGGTAAACTCATGCTACCACCGTCCCGGATCGCTCCACCGTGTTAACCCCCTTCCACAAACCGCCATACACCTACCCCTATGGCAGATCTGTTGACGAAACCAAGATAGTTGGCACCCACCGTGGGGCAAAACTCGTCAGGAGCGCAGATCCAGGCGGGATCCGCCTTCGCAGGCATCGGTGACACCGTCGCCATCGGGCGTGTCCTCTACGATTCCGGCTTCCCCATCATCCCAGCGGATAACCTCTGGGTGCTGGCTAGAGAAGACCCCGCTCGATTCACCGTCGTTCCGATCGGAGATATCCATATCTTCATTGGAGAGACAAACCCTACCCCCGCTACGGAAACCAATTTCCGGCGGATTGGTATGGCTGAAACCCCCAAACGGACCACTTTCGAGCTGGATATGGAGGAGGACTCATCTGATCTGGAACTTCCTAAGTTACCTAGATCGGATCTAAAAAATAATCCCACCCAGCCCACCGTAGAGGTAGAGGTAGAGGAAGTGGTGGTAGATTGCTGTGAATCCGCCATGAGCAATCTGGCATTAGAGACACCGCGGTATTGCCTTGTTGCATTTGCAGGTATCAATTCGGGATCTACCTCCAATGGAGAAGATAGCCCAAGTGAATCCATCCTAGAGGCACTTAACGAAAGTGGTGAATCGGATGACTAGGACAGCAAAGGCTATGATTCTGATCACTATGACACTGCCATGAGAAGGATCGAGGCGGAGTTAGCTCAGCAAGGACTTGAAGAGCAGAACGCAGCCGCCAAGCAGGTGTTTGTGACCAACAAAGGAGATGACGCTGGGCAGACAACCGGTGATCCGCCATCTGAGGCAGCCCATGACAGAGATGCCGGCAAAGAGCAGGGTAACCCGCCACCAGCCACCGATCCCGCTACGGAATAGCTTCCTGAGATCCAGGGCGGCCCCTGCCTCTGCAACCCGCCATCCCCGAGGTCCATCACCCAGAAGACTTCACGACCCCGCTGGACAAAGTCATCTATGGAACTATAGCAGATCCAATCACCCCTGAACGATCTCGAGAAGAAAAGGCGAGCAATCCTCAAGGAAGCAAAGCGAGTCGAGAAGATGGGCGAAAAGTTAGATGGCGACATTGCTAAAGCTCAAGACACGCTGAAGCGCGCAAGGAACATGGAAGAGAAGTACGTTACACTCATTCAGAACCAAATGAACGAGGGAGGCGACCCACAGCTGGTGTGAAACCTTGAGTTCACCGTGCCAACCGTAGAAACTCTGGCCAGGATGTATATCAAGAATCTGCCATATGTGGACAAGAACCACGATGAAGTCAGGGCTACGCCCGTAGAGAACATCATGGCTGCAAAGGAGCTATTGGAGCATAATAAAAGCCCAGCAGCCCTAGAGACGGCGGTAAAACTGATGACCAAAGCATTGGTGCAGCAGGAGAAGGCTACGTCATCACGACGGCTTGAATCTGATCCTGCGCTATGCAAGTCCAGCACTGTCTCCAAGGCTCGGGGTGCTGGCAACTATGGTATGCGCCCTGATAACGAATCTCATACTGGATCCTCAGAAGTCCAAAGAAGAGAAGCTCGCAATCGGGCAGATGCCATCCCAATATCCTCCGATGACAAACCACATGGCAAAGGCCCCTAGAGAAATCCATCACCACCTCGCAAGAATTACCCTGCCTATGGATACCAACAAGACAATGCTGCTCCCCGCCATAAGACCAACATGCCGCCACCAAAGTATAATACGTTCGAAGTCCCACAGGGAGGAATCGTCATACGCGACAATGATGGCAAGCGAGGACGAAGCCATGACACTGGACGCTGAGATGATCCACCACGATGGGAAGCCAGCCGAGACGGCGGATCCAAACAAAGGGAACGATCTCGCCATGACGACGGCGCGCATCACGGTGGCGACAAGGATAAGCATCGCTCTTCCCGCCACCACGATGACAAAGGGCAAGGCTCCCACCGTCATGATGACAATCCATCTCTGCAGAGAGCAGAGGGAAGCCATCGTAGCTGTAGAGATCGGTCGCAGGACATCGAGAGTAAAAGACGATGTGATCCTTCACCATCCCCACCAGGCAACCCCCATGGCGGCGGTGGCGGTGGCCCAGCAAGATCACAAAACTCTCACAAAGATCCGCAGGACAAGAAACCCTACGACGCGCATACCCACCTAAACGAGATTGCCAAGTCCCAAACAACCTTCTTCCTTGGCCCAAAGTGCTTTGGACAACGGATTCGTGATGAGCCCATCCCACATGGGTTCAAAATCGAGAAAAATATCCGCCAGTACAATGGAGTCGATAGGCCTTTAACTTGGCTACAAGACTACTTCAACGCAGTCCAGTTCTCTGGGGGATCACCCAACGTTGTTGTCCGCTATCTGCCCCTGATGCTATCTGGCATAGCGCGGCAGTGGATCAATGGCTTGGCAGAAAATTCCATCCAAACCTGGTTCGATATGCAAACTACATTCACCGAAAACTTCGAGGGTACTTACAAGAGACCCCATAATATTGGTGACCTCCAAAGGTGCCGACGAGCTAACGATGAGACCTCCCGAACTTTCCTTGCGCAATGGCTAGATATGAAGATCTCCTGTGAAGGAGTTACCGACGAATCCGCCATCCTCGCATTCATCGACGGTTTGGAGAGAGGACAGCTTCTCCGCCATCGCCTTTTGCGGGAAAGGAAAGAAGGGAAATTAACCCTAAACTCCATGATCACCATTGCAAGCAACTATGCGGCCGCCGATGATGACGCCCGCGAATCCCTGAAGGCTTCCGCCATCTAGAATACTAGAAAGCGGAACAATAGCAATAAACAGAAAAATCCGCCAGAAGAGCAGCAAACTCCGGATATGGTGGCCACAACCTTCACCGATAAGGGTCAAAGCAGCCAGCGCGACAGAGGACGCGGTACTAGTAGTGGCCAGTCGCAGAGCTCTACAGCTCCCACTTTGGCGCCATCTACCCCCGTGTCCTACGATGAATACCGCGATATGCCATGCTTCGCCCATCGAGATGCTTCAGGGAAGTGCAATCACACCAACCGGAACTGCAAGTTTGTCAACGACATCAAGGCGGATCAAGAAGTTGGCTACAAGCACAATCGGCGACAACGGCCCTGTGGCAAAGGAAAAGCGGACAAAGATAAGGAATCGAAGGATGGCAGTGATATGGATGAAGACCCTGCGCCCAAACCCGCTGAAAAGGCGGAGGGTGGGGCTGGCACGAGCAACCCATTCAAAAACACCAATAAAAAGGGAGCCTTCCACACGTTCCTTGGACCTCCCATGGCTAAGGCACATCGAGCTGCTATGCGCTCCCTCAATGCCACTGTGCCAAAAGTCCGCTAGTACGTCCGATGGTCCAAAGTACCGGTGCACTGGAGCCGTGATGATCATCTAGAGCACATCCTGGATGGATATTACGCCATGGTAGTATGCCCTGTAATCCACGGCTACGAGTTCTCCAAGTGCCTAATGGATGGCGGTAGCAGACTGAACATCATGTACGTGGAAACTCTAACAAAAATTGGCCTTACCAAGACCCAACTCCGCCATAGTGCTATCACTTTTTATGGATTGGTTCCTAGCCGCCAAGCTAAGTCCCTCGGGTCTATCACCCTCAAGGTTGCCTTCGGCAGTGAAGAAAATTACCGAGAAGAGCCCATAACCTTTGAGGTAGTCCCATTCAAAAGTACATACCACGTGATCTTTGGCCGCCCTGCTTTCCATAGTTTCCATGCTAGGCCGGGCTACATCTACAACCAACTGAAGATGCCAGGACCGGATGGCATAATCACCGTCTATGGCAGCTTCAGAAAGGCGAAGGAGTGCAAGGACAGAGAAGCTGCTTTCGCGGAAGCAGTGTTCTTCAGCGAGGAGTTCAAAGAAATCCCTGCCGCCATGGATCCTGCGAAAATGCCGGCATCCAAACAAGAAGTTTCCGCCTCCCAGCCCACCTTCAAGCCTACAATTGATACAAAATAGGTGGAACTTATCGCTGGTGATGCCGCCAAGACAACCTCCATTGGGAGAAATCTGTCCCCCAAATAGGAAAGCGTGCTCGTCGAGTTCCTCCATGAGAACCGGGACATCTTCACATGGCAGCCATCTGACATGACAGGTGTACCTAGGGAACTTGCCGAGCATGCCCTACAGATAATCCCTGGCTTCAAGCCAGTAAGACAAGCCATGAGACATTGCGGAGATGAAAAACGCCGTGCGATAGCAAAGGAAATTTCCAAGCTACTGAAAGCAGGCTTCATCAAAGAAGTGATCCATACGATGTGGGTGGCAAATCCTGTGTTAGTTCCTAAGAAAAATACAAAGGTTCTGCGCATGTGTGTAGATTACACCGGCCTGAACAAAGCGTGTCCAAAAGATCCTTTTCCCTTGCCTCGCATTGACCAAGTCATTGACTCGACGGCGGGATCATAATTGCTATGTTTCTTAGATGACTACTCAGGACACCACCAGATGAAGATGAAGGAGTCCGATCAGCTTGCTACGTCGTTCGTAACACCTTATGGCACATATTGCTATGTGACAATGCCATTCGGTCTGAAAAACGCAGGAGCAACATACCAGCGCACCATGCAAAAATGCCTGGTGGATCAAATCGGACGTAACATCCACGCATATGTGGACGACATCGCCGTCATGTCCAAGAAGCAAGATGGCCTTATAGCGGATTTGCAAGAGACCTTCGACAATCTAAGGAAGTACAACATGATGCTCAACCCCACAAAGTGCGTCTTTGGGGTACCAGCTGGACAACTTCTGGGATTAATAGTCTCCCACCGCGGAATCGAGGTCAACTCAGAGAAGATCAAGGCAATCCTCGACATCTCCTAGCCTAATGACTTAAAGGACGTACAACGACTCACAGGTTGCGTGGCAGCAGTGAGAAGATTCATCAGTTGTCTTGTCAAGAAGGCTTTGCCACTCTACAAGCTGATGAAGAAATCAGATGAATTCATCTGAACCGACGAGTCAGACGCTGCGCTTAAGGATCTGAAGAGAGTGCTATCCACTGCACCAGTCCTAGCGGCTCCCGAAGACCAGGAACCCATGTTACTATACACAGCGGCAACCAACAGGGTCATCAGCATCATCATCGTGGTAGAACGTAAGGAAGAAGCGCAGGAGTACGGCGTATAGTGACCAGTCTACTACGTCAGCGAGGTCCTGACGGAATCCAAGCAGCGCTACCCTCACTACCAAAAGTTGGCATATGGAGTTTTCCTAGCTTCTCGTAAGTTAAGGCATTACTTTGATGACCATAAGATCACAGTGGTGAGCAAGGCTCCACTGAAGGACATCATCAACAACAGCGATGCAACAGGACGAGCTGCAAAGTGGGGCATTGAATTGGCCTCCTTCGACATCGACTACAAGCCTCGCACCGCCATCAAGTCTCAGGCTTTGGCAAAATTTATGGCGGATTGGAAGGAAGCACAGGAGACTATGTCCGTCCCAGAACCAGAGCATTGGGTGATGCACTTTGATGGTTCAAAGCTGCTACATGGCTCGGGGGCTGGAGTGACCCTCAATTCTCCCAAGGGAGATGAGCTCAGCTATGTTCTCCAGATCCACTTCCCTACCACCAACAACATCACGGAGTATGAAGCGCTACTGCACGGGCTATGCGTCGCAAAGGAGATCGGCGTACAACACATTATGTGTTGTGGAGATTCTGACCTTGTCGCTCAGCAGGTGGCTGGCACATACAAAGCTTGGAACGAAGTTATGGTGGCTTACAGAGACGAAGTGGATGAGATGGCCAAAAGTTTCCTTGGCTACGACATAAAGCACGTACGACGAGAAGATAACATGGCGGCCGACACCTTGTCCAAGTTAGGATCTAGCCGCAAGGCAGTTCCGCCAGGCGTATTTCTCGAGCATCTGCACGTACCATCAGTCAAGATGGTAGATCCAGAAAATCCAGAACTAGCAAGCTCCCCCATTATGGCGGTTTTGCCTAGCAATCCGCCATGGGCAGAGCCCTACCTGGAATATCTGACGAACAAGAAGCTACCCGAAGACGAAGTCCAAAATAGACAAATTGAGCGTAGAGCAAAAGCGTACACCATCATAGATGGCCAGCTCTACAAGCGAAGCACCTCGGTTGTCTTCATGAAGTGCATATCCCAAGTGGACGGAATCGAAATACTAAGGGAAATCCACGAAGGCGAATGTGGGCATCATGCCGCCGCCAGATCCCTAGTAGCTAATGCATTCCGCCATGGATTTTACTGGCCAACAGCCAAGGCAGATGCAGACCGTATCATGGAGCTCTGCCAAGGTTGCCAGATGTACTCCAAGCAAACCCACATGCCCGCCACAGCACTGCATACGATTCCTATAACCTGGCCTTTTGCGGTCTGGGGGCTGGACATGGTGGGTCCGCTCAAAACAGCACCTTTGGGATTTATGCACCTCCTGATAGCGGTAGACAAAGTCACGAAGTGGGTGGAAGCTAAGCCCATCAGAAAACTTGATGGCAAAACCACCCTAAAATTCGTCAAGGACATTGTGGTCAGATTCGGCATCCCACACAGCATCATCACCAACAATGGCACTAACTTGTCTCAGGGAGAAGTTGAAGAATACTACCATCACAACGGAATCTGCCTTGACCTGGCATCTGTGGCACATCCACAGTCCAATGGCCAAGTTGAGCGGACCAATGGACTAATCATGTCAGGGATCAAGCCACGCCTAGAAGCATCGCTACACAGAGCAGCTGGAGCCTGGGAAGAAGAGTTGCCATCTGTGCTGTGGAGTCTACGGACCACGCCAAACAGATCAACTGGCCTCACCCCTTTCTTCTTAGTCTATGGATCTGAGGCAATCCTGCCAAGTGATGTCCAGTATGATTCCCCAAGAGTCGAGGCCTACAAGGAGGAAGATGCAGAGGCGTCCAGACAACTATCCGTGGACCTGCTGGAAGAAGAACGAGACCTAGCAGCCCAGAGATCTGCCATCTACCAGCAGAATCTCCACCGCTATCATAGCCGGCAAGTTCGCAAATGCTCGTTCAAAGATGGGGACATGGTGCTACGCCTCAAACAACAAAAGTCCCACAAGCTATCCCCGCCTTGGGAAGGACCCTTCATCATCAGCAAAGCTCTACTGAATGGTTCCTACTACCGCGTTGATATTCGCGAGCTAGATAAGTGACCCAATAAGAAGCGCAAACGAAGAGACCCTGACGATATCTATGACGAAACATATCATCCATGGAACATCGCACAGCTACGTCCTTTCTATACTTAGCACTTACCTAGCTATGTAATAGGCACCTCTATATGATCAATGAAATAAAGCATTTGGTTCACTATTGATTTTTTTCTGAGTCTTTTACCTCCTTTATTGTTCATTTAGATCGTATGGAACCTTTGCGCAATTGTGCTTTGCACTTGCGTCTTTTTAAATCTGCCATAACGGTCCATGTAGCATATTTATGTTTTGATCTCCATCTGATGCTCTTTGTGTGGATTCCTGAGTAGTGACTTTTTGACGATCTAAGCCGCCATCTGCTAAGGGTTTTGGACGGTTGCTATCAAGTATCATCGCCCTAGCGAATTGTTCATGCGAAGATTTCGCCATCTCACAAAAAGTCAAGCACAAAGAGCCGGATGGCGGATCGCATAACCCTATGCGTGAAAAAAAAAATTCAAAGTGTTGTTTTTTGAGCATGTCAAACAACTGCAAGCTGCATAAAAATAGGCCTGGCAGTTTTTTTGCACATAAAACCACTTAATAAAAACTGTGCCATAAGTTCAAAAGCATTCACTAATCCACCACAAGCAGATTAGGCACAATGCAGAGCATACACGCAGTTTAAATAAGTTTAACTTACAGACCCACTCAGGGGCCAAATTGATGCAATTGTTTTTTCTCCTGCCACATTGCAGGGTATAGCCTAAGAGGATGGCGGAACTCCAGAGGACACTTCATCACCGCCATCAGCGCCAGCGGTGGCTGCAGAGACCGACGCTGAAGCTTGGCTCGGAGACCCCGGCAGATCGTATGCCTCATAGTATACATTCAGCTGGGTGCCCAAGGCACACAGCTGATTGTATCCCAACACACTCTGCCGGATGGCGGCCTCGTCCACCGACGCTCCATCCTCGCCACTCTCTGGGATGCCGGAGGTGATCAAGTCTAGGTCCAGCTCAAGGTAGTGGGACTTCGCCAAGGTTAAGGCAGTTCTGGCACCACCCCGAGCGGAAGACTGCTTCCAGTCCGCCACTAGCCCAGGCATGAGCAGCAGCTTCTTGGTGAGCCCAATGGCAGAGAGGCCAGATGAACCCGCTATCTGTAGGCTCCCACACACCTGACGACCAGCGTTGAGAAGGCCATCTAGCCCCTTCTTTGCTGCATCGGTGGCCATGCGTAGGCCTATGGCAGAATCCACCTCGCCTTGCTCCAGGGTCGCTGCATAGCAGAAACAGAAAATGCATCACATTCAACATAGCACAAAATTGCAAACTTTACAGTATGGAAAGCCATTGATACCTAGCAAGGTCTCCTGGAAGTGATTGAGGACCTCGTTAAAGCCATCGCGCCGCTTTTCAAATTCGGTGGCGGCTTTGCGGTGATCCTCTATCTCCTTGTCCTTCTTCAGGTTCTGGCATTCCTAGTCCTTCAGCTGCTCTTTGAGGAGCGTATTCGAGGCCAATGATTTTTGGAGCTGCTACTGCAGCCCCTCCATCGCAATAGCGTGGCCCTTTTCCACCCCCTCAAGTGTGGACCTAAGCTTGGCAGCATCTGCATGGCGAAAGTGTCAGCACAGTATTGATCAGATAGCATAAAGGTACTTAAACTTGACTAAGACAAAAGAAAACTACTGCTATTCTGGAGCTGCTGCTGTAAGTCCGCCACAAGAGCGCTTTTTTCTGCCAGCTCCTTCTCTTGCGAGCTGACGACCTGGACCAGGTCCTCCACAACTTTCTTGTAGTTCTGACAAAACAATATGAAGTATTAGTCACTCTTAGAGCTTTATGCCGGATAGCCATCCGCCATAACGCTCGGGGGCTACTCACGATGATTTTTTGGTCACTCTTAGAGCTTTATGTCGGATAGCCATCCGCCATAACGCTCGGGGGCTACTCATACTAATTTTTTAGTCTTCTTAAGATCTTTATGCCAGATAGTTATCCGCCATAATGCTCGGGGGCTACTCATTGCAAAATTTAAGTTCTCTACAGAGCACTGTATAATATGACAGCGCTCGGGGGCTATACTATGCAAAAGTTAAAGTAGTTTCTCTTAGAGCTCCATAGCGGATCATCTATGAAAATCTGCCACGGTGCTCGGGGGCTACTGGGAGTACATACCTCTTTTACAATGCTGGTTCTCTGAACAAATGATGACATGGCGGTTGACACATGGTTACTGGCCTCCTCCTGCAAGTGGTCAAGACAAAAAAGAGCTTCTGCTTTCTTTTTCCATTTTGGGGCCTCCCCAGCTCCTGCGCCCATCTCGACCGCTTTCCCGCCGAAGCTCACCTTCTTTGTACTTTTAGCAGGATGGGTGGAGGGCCCAGCATCTTTTGCCGAGGCATCCGCCATCTTGCTAGCCCTTTGCATAGAAGTGGAAGGTCCAGTTGGGCAGACAGGAGCATCAGGTGTAGGCGAAATGGCAGCAGGGGATGGTTTGGTCCTTGGAGGCTTTTGGCCAGCAACTTTCCTTCTCATATGTGCAAAGTCAGTCACAGATCAGAACAAGTCAAGATTTAGGTGGTATGAAAGCAAAAAAGGATATCTTCCTTACTTCCGCTCTGGCAGGTTGATAGTGGCAGAGTGCTTAGGCACGGTGTCCAAGTGACCACGCAGAGCGGGGGATGGATGGCGGGCGATAACTCTCTTGCCTAATCCATGTATGTGCCCGCCCGTGCCGCGAACACCACGGGGTACCATTGCTGCAGGCTCATCCGCCACAGTCTCCTCTTCCGCCATTCTCTGTCTTTTTGGAGATGAGGATGTTTCATCATCATCATTAGTGAGCTCTTTCATCTGGTGATAATGGACTAGACAGCTTAGCTCGGAAGGCGGAAGGGAGGAAAGCTGCAGAAAGATGCAAAGTTATTCAAGGAAAATAAACGGTTATGGCGGAACAGGGAGGCACTCACCTCTGGACAGCTGCCATTCTCGTACATGGGGATCTTTAGCTTCAATGGCTCATCTCGTCCCACCTTGATGATGTTGGGGATTTGGTGCTCGATCTCTTCAGCAGATTGTTCCTCCTTGGAATAGCGTTGAGGATCGTCAATCCCGCTATATTCGCACATCAGAGCTGGGCGATATTGGAGAGGATGAATCCGTCGTGAGATCCAGCAGTGGATGGTGTCAGCACCTGTCAGTCCAGAAAACACAAGTTTCAAAATTCGTCGTGTGCATAGTTGGCATTCGTCGTCCATGGTAAAATCGTCCATGACGCCCTAGCTATCCTGCTCCTTGGCAGGGCCATCAACAAAAGACCGCAGGCCGTACTTCCTTTCAGGAGGGGCCTGGTCCGCCTGATAGAAGAACGATCCCTGCCATCCCTTTGCAGAATCATGCGGGGTAATATAAGGGTATGATTTCCCGCTCCGAGGAACAAATGATACCAATCCATAGTTGCGAGGGTCTCCATTCGAATCACGGTTGTGGCAGATGTTAAAGTACAAGCGGAATAAGTGTCCGCGTGGGTTGATACCCAGATATCCCTCGCATAGTGCGATGAATCCCACTATGATTGGAAGCTATTCAGTGCGATATGGTGTAGCTGTAACTTGTAATGCCGGAGTATGCCCTTCAAGAAGTAGGATGGCGGAAGGCTGAAGCCTCGGTCGATGTGAGACTTCAGCATAACAATCTCTTCGTCGGAAGGGGCTGGCATTGCTGCGCCAGGGTCAACCCGCCATCTGGATATCTCCTTGGCTACTATCCATCCTTCCTGCTCCAATGAAGCTAGAGTTGCCTCATCTAAGTTGCAAGGATCCCAGCTACCTCCCGAGGTCTCGGGTATGGTGGACTCTGTGTCAGATGACCGCGCTGAGCTTTCTGCAGCTTCAGACTTTGAAGCTTGGCGAGACAATTCTGGTTCCACGGTGGCTAGAGGAGTGGCGGAAATGACTTCCAAGATCTCAAGTGAGGATGAGGAAGACGATGCCAGTTTGTGGCGGAAAAAGCCACCGGCGGCGTGGAAGTCCTGCGGTGGCTCGTCGGAGATGATGAAGCTCTCGTGGAGGCTCTGAGGAGAGAGAGAGCATCGGGGGAGAATGAGGTGTGACCGGCCGGGGATGATAGGCCGGGGTATATATAGGCCCCGGACCTCGAGATTCATGCCCACCATCACAACCGCTCACCCTGATCGCAGAAACCCTAATCCAGCGACACGTGTCCGGGGGTAAAAAAGTAACTTCAGTAAAACAGTGCATGCGCTGTGAATCTTGCCCTAGAAGGAACTACGTGGTGAAATTTATGGCGGATTTCTATGGTATGATCCAATGGATCCCGGAAATCTCGCTAAGTTAAAACTACGTTGCCTGATCCGCTATTTACGGTGGATTGATAATTGGAGAAAAGAGGAACATCAAGAAACCGCCATCCAGACATAGAACAGAAGAGGAGCTATGGCAGATATACTTCGCCAAAGACGAGGCATGGCGGATGGAGATGGTGATCTTGAAGTTTCCTGGGGGCTACTATTGGGGATATACCAAATGGGTATACCAGCGACGTGGTCCTAAACTAGCAAGCTAGGGTGGCCCATCAGGGTGGTATGGCAGATTGCCTACCGGGCGGCCCAGTTGCTAGAGAGACCATGGCGGTACTGGATGCAGGAGCTTATGGTGGATCCGGAGACAGGCCCATGGCGGGTTGCCTTGTAGTACACGCATAGGACTTAGTCTAAGACTCCAAGTTGTATCCGCTCTGGTACCATCGTGTTGCCCATGCCAGGCACCTTTAGAAGCCGGCGTGGAGGATCCCTTGAGGCACAACAGCTTAGACTTACGGCCAATCGCATAGCGAAATAGCCAACCTCATCATTGTAATCGAGCACTTGTTGCCATATAGTGAATTATAGCAGCACGTAGGGTCTCGCCACCGTTGCGGGATCCGAAGCTGGGTAAACTCGTGCTACCTCCATCCCGGATTGCTCCGCCGTGTTCACCCCCTTCCACAAACCGCCATACACCTACCCCTATGGCAGATCAGTTGAGAAACCATGACACACCTACACGGCATCGAGCCCTCGATGTCACGCCACCCTCGCCCTGCACCACGACGCACCAACACGCCCCCACGGCACACCGTTTCGCCCCAGCCACTCTGAAACCGCCCGTGCCACGCCTGAACCAGCCAGCCACTGACACTGCCTGCCTGACCCCTGGAATTAGCGCACAATGCCGCCCCAGCACGCCGCCCATGATGCCCAATCGCGTCCGCCGACGTCCACCCTAGACTGAGCCCACTCCTGTAGTTATAAGCCAAGAACCCCTCTGGAAACCCTCTCCTGTCACCCATTCTTCCCCCTCCCCACTCCCTCTCACTCACCAAGCCTCTCCACCTCGCAGCCGATGCAAAACCATCGCCGGAGCTCACTAAAGCTTCAGGTAGATCGACGACCAAGGAGGAGGTTGCCGTCAACCATTCTTCTCCCTCTCTGCTCCTTCTCTGCATGCAAAGGACACAACCTCGGCACCTAGATCTCACCTGCCCTCATTTGTTTATAGGGGAAATGGAGCCGACGATGCCATTGCCGTAGACATCCGAGCACCAGAGTACCCCGCACGCCTTTCCCAGCCTCTGCATGCAAGAGCAGCACCTGCACCTGCCTTCCTCGACCCCGCCACGATTGATTTCCACCCTCACCTGACTGCGACACCCTCGGTGAGCTTCTCCCCGCCAAACCCCTAGCTGGCGCCGCCCCTCTCGCGCGCATGCAGTAGCCGTCGAGGACGATGACGATTGTTGTCGATCTCGTCCTAATCGAACGGATGAGAAGCCGTACCAATTCGGCCACCGCTTGGGCTGGCCGGCGAGCCGGCTGGGCCGATCTGGCCTAGATTTGGCGAGGCCCGGCCAGATCTGGCCTCTTTTTTTTCCCCTTGTGCTTATTGTGTTTAGTTAATAACTACTGCAAATAAAAATGGTTACAAAATCTTTTACACCTCAGAAAATTATGATTCAAATTTTCCTCTGATCCATGCAATATTTTCTAGCCAATGGTACTGCATGTTTGATTTTTAGGGTCTTATATATTATCTGGTAATTAAGTAGTGTAGCTCTAGTGATTTGCACTCATTTTTGCAAAAATGTTGTTCTATGTAATGAAAATTGGTGATTCCAATTTTCAGTGATACCTTTCTGTTATACTGAACTATAGAAACTAGATTTACTATTTTAGGAGCATTGTATTGCCTGCAGTAATTATTTTGGTAAAATTAATTTTCTATCTTAATTTATTTATTGTGCACAATAGAGTAATTATATTTGGGTGATTCCACTTCTAGTGTGTTGTACATTTCATTAGCTTTCCAGAATGGTCTCTGTTAGAATTTTAGGACCTACAGAATGTTTTAGGTAATTATATTGCTATTCTAGTGATTAGTGGGAATAGGAAATTCATATTAATTCACCTTTTTAATCTTTTAGTTTGATTCCAATTGTGTTGGTCCTGTAATGTTGTTAGCTACCTGTAAGAGTGCTGGATGCCATGTTTTGATTAACCATGATACCTGCAAGTTGTTTGTTTGTGATTAGGTATTACTATGCAAATAGAAATTGCTTGTTATTATTATGGTAGTTTATTCTTTTGTAAATTAGATATTAGTTTAGATATCTGAACATGTTTGCTTCTGGTACTCAATGCTTGAGTTGTGTGATGCTTACCTTGGGAATGATCCATGTATGCATGAATGCTTATTGTGTGTGGGTTGTTGTTTCTTTTCCAGCGATAGAACCGAACAACGATTGTGCGGAGGAAGGGGAGGTATTTGAGTATCAAGAGGAAGGAGATCAGGGACAAGCCAACCAAGGCAAGCCATCTACTTGTTGCATATCTAAATCCTATTAAGTCACTATGCATTGTTCTACTCTTGTCTTTCTTAATATGCATTGTTTTTCCTATATTGCTATTATTCCCTATATAGCAATAGTTGACGGCTTAGCTCCACGAGTCGACTTGGTATCATCCTCTGAGATGACCCCTCTTGTGACCTACTCAATACCACTAAGGTAGAGGCTTGATGGTTAGCATCAAAGTCCTTGGAAAACTAATAGTGGAGCCAAAAACTCTAGGATTGGGAATACTCTCATGAAGGATTTCGAAAATGTTTTCGAAAACCTTGCAGTAGTTGATACTCCATTGAAATGTTTACAAATGGTTTTATAAACTTGGAGTTGGACATGGGAGATGGAGGAGTTGGTGGTTTTCGGGAAAATGGCATTGTGTCTAAGTGTTCGCCAAACCAATTACCCCCGTGCAACCACATTACCCTGGTATTGGACGGGACTTAGTTTGAAGTTTATCTGCTTTAGTGCGGGGAGCCTCACAAATATATAAGGGTCTATAGGACCCTGGAATACGGGTTGATGCCAAATAAGGGTCAACACATATCATGTCGGGGGGATGACCCCCGGTAGGGTCAAGAGACTAGAAAGATATAAGGAATCTGGTTGACTTTATGTTGGTTGACCAAAGTTGGACCTGGCCGGAATATAAGACTATCGGCTAGACCGGCATATAAGGCGTATCCCGGCAGGTGTCCAGATATATCGGCATAGCCGGGATACTTGGAAAGGTGTGCTGGCATATATACAGATATGCCGGCCTGACTTAGCCGTTATATTATGCAGGAACAGAGGAGGTCGGATTACCCGACCTTGGGTCGTTGGTCCGACACATAGGTCCAGGATATGGCCAATGGTTATATCTGGGATACAGAGGTCAACCAAGGTCACATCCCTACAATCAAGGAAGGAAACATCCAAGCATGGAGGCAGATCATGATGACAGGGTGCACAGTGGTGGTCTAACAACCATCACTGTGCCAAAGTATAGTCCTTACCTCACAGTGGTAAGGTCACAGTCAAAGCAAGTACAAGGTACAGGGATGGTGAGTCCCATCGAGAGCAATCAGGGGCAAAGTCAATGGTGGCAGTCATCCTCACCTTGTCCTATTTGGACTATAGCTAGTGTCATCTGCATGTATTTGACCGTTGTAACCCTGGCCACCACTATATAAGGTGGCACAGGGAGCCCTAGCCAAGGGTTGGTCTCTTCTCACTCTCTTAGTTGATAGTTCATCTTCCTCCTCTCACAGAGAGCTTGGAAGCACCATTGTTGTACACTCCATCGATCCAAATATACAACCCGTAGAGCAGGAGTAGGGGTGTTATCTCCTTACGAGAGCCCCAAACCTGGGTAACTTGTGTGTTCCTTTTTGTCATGCTTCTTAGCTCGTTCTCCTCACCCGAATCCTCCAGCATCTAGTTCGGCCCCATTTAAGCCATCCCATGGCATATGTTGTTTCACCACGATGACATTTGGCGCCCACTGTGGGGCAGATCGATATGTTGGGCGGAGTCTTCATTCGGACAGGGTCCGTGATAGCGGCGTCAGGGGTGCGCGTGGTCTCTGGCCTTGTCCATAGGCTAGGCTCGCTTAGCTTCATCAGTGACAATGCCGGATGTCTCGGCGGCCGGCCGTTCCCCAGGGATGGCCAGATCATGTCTTTCGGTTCCCACGAGGTGTACGTGGGGACTGAGAGTGTTTGTAGGAAGAAGGTGCTGGTGGCGGTGGACCCTCCGTCGCATCTGCTAGCTCACACTGGGCGTAGCGCTCGCCCAGTAGAGTCGGCAGAGGTGATGATGGCCGGCACATCCGTGCCACCGGCAAGTGGCGCTGGCAAATCACCAGCAGCGGATACTACCCCGGAGATGGAGAAGGTCAAGAGGTCAGCGCGTCCTCCGTTGGAGCGTGCAGAGAACCTGGTCGGCACTCCCGGCATGTCGGCTAGGGGCCAGCCCCTCCTCCCCATCATCGATCGGCTTCTTGAGCCGGTGCGATCCGACGATGATCCGGAGCAGACGAAGGAGGTCCTGGAGGGATCTCGCCAGGCCCTCGTTGATGAGGCCCTGGCCATGCATCAGGAGCGCAAATGGTTTAACTGGCAACTCCGTGAGTATGAGGCAGCCCATGGTTTTACTCCTGTGGTAACCCGCCCTAGCCGGATAGAAGAAGTTAGAACTAGAGGTAGAGATCTTAACACTAAGCTAGGTAAAGATGCTAGAGCTAAGAGTCATAGTGCAACTAGTACTGTGCCTAAGGTAATCTATAGCTCGCTAGTGAAGAACCTTAGAGCAGCAGCAGAAGTAGCTAAGGACTTATCTAATTTATCCGGCGAAGCACTGCGTGAGCAGTAAGCCCGGCTTAACCATCTTTCGTCTGAAGCTACCAAGCAGCAGGAGGCCTTTAAGAAGGCAAATCCAGGTGCCGGTGCATCCTAGTACATTGTGTCGGTGGGAGGTGCCGGTGAGAGGTCGAAGGGCCAAGCTTCATCCCTGCATCCAAGCTCCCAGCATGCCGGAAGTGTGACCTCTGGCCGCCGGGACAAGCAGATCCAGGTGTATGATCCGGCAATCGCCAGAAAGCAAGCGATAGTTCAGAAGAGTGCCGGCCAAGCTGACAAGAATGTCAGCAACAAGAAGGCTGGCCAGAATATGCCGGCCGGGCAAGGAGCACGCTTGGCCGGTGGTGGCCGGAGTAACAGTGCAGCCCGGCGTCAGCAGCAGGGCGCTAGATATGCGGTGCAGCAGCAAGGCGCGGGTCAGCCGAGACATTGGCAAGACGATGGAAATTCCACCCTTGCGAGGATGGGATATCAGCAGCAACAGCAACAGTATCAGCAAGGCCAGCAGAATGAGCAGTACCAGCCAGAGCAGCAGCAGCAAAAGATGATCGCGGGCCCAATTGCATCCCGGCTAGGACCTCGGTCCTTGGTCGCAAATGATGAGCACTTCAAGCTGGACAGAATTCACCAGTCAGAGTTGGTGGAGAGACAAGGAGCTCCGAGTCCTATGTGCTTTGGACCCCGGATTATGGGTGAGCTGGTACCTTATTGTTTTCAGCTCGCGCGTGGCGCGAGGACATATAACGGCAGTACAAAGCTGGAAGATTGGTTGGAGGACTACTCCACTGCAGTGAACATCACCGGAGGAAACCTCAGATGGGTGGTACGATATGTGCCGCAGATGCTTGAAGGACCAGCCAGGATATGGCTGAATAATCTGCCGGCCGGAAGTATCAACGGCTGGGTTGATTTCGAAGAGCAGTTCATGTCAAACTTCACCAGTACCTACAAGAGACCCAACCCCCCACAACAGCTAGCTAACTTCCGGCAAGGAGAATACGAGACCGACCATGACTACCTGACCAGGTGGTGCACGTTGCGCAATTCCAGCGAAGGAGTTGTGGAGCAGCAGGCCATCATGTGGTTTGCTCAGGGGTGCCGGCATGGCACCATGTTATGGCAAAAGCTTCAGAGGGAGATGCCGGCCACATTGGTCGAAACAATCAAGATTGTCGACAGTTATGCATTGGGAGATCCCATGCAGCCTACCCTTGATTCACAAGGACAGGGGCAGACCCAGCGGAACAACAACAACGCCGGGGGATCGGGGCAGTTCTATCGCCCTGATAACCTGAACAAGAGGAGAGATGACGGGCCGGATTATCGGTATTGCTCATCACAAGTGGCGGTCGTAGAGGAAGAGCAAGGGGGCGCTGGCAGTAGCCAGCGTTTGAGATATGAGGGCTACCAGCAGCCTCAGCAGCAGCAGCAAGCGCAGCCCTTCCAGAAAAAGAATATCTGGATCAACAAGAATGCCAGCGGCGGCGCCGGCCAGAAGAAGCAATGGCCGAAGTATACAGTGGGTTTGGCCATGGACAAGCCTTTTGTGTTTCACACATTTCAGCCGGGTAAGCCAGCGAATCATTTGACCAGAAACTATTCATGGCTGGACGACATATTGGTGGGTCGTGCAGGTCCTTTTGGGCTGGCTAGGCCACCTATCCCGGTAGCTCCATCGCCATTGACAGGTGCAAATATAGTTGCAGTTCCGCCCAGGCCGGTTAATCCCAGAAATCAGAACAATGCCGGAAATGCCGGTGTGAATCAAGTTGATCAGAGCTATAATCTAGAGTACTATGTCGGAGGCCCAGCAGCGGGCCGGAATGAGTAAAGGAGCACGATCAGAGCTACATGGTCTTTGAGACTGAAAGAACAGACAAGCAGAGTTTGTACCGGCGGAGCTTGGAAGTTAATGCCGTTATGTCGGCAGTCCCGAAGTTGATGTACTCATCTGGCTAGGCCATTGGCTGGGATAGGGCAGATCACCCCAAGATCATGCCAAACCCCAGCGGATATGCTCTGGTGATGGATCTGACATTTGTCGGGCCGGCTAACAATGTGAGGTTCAGCAAGGTCCTCATTGATAATGGGAGCAACATCAATATCATGTATCGATATACGATGCAGAAGTTGGGCATCAAGGAGAATATGCTGGAGCCAAGAAAGACAACATTCCATGGCATTGTGCCGGGGCTTTCATATGCGTCGATGGGCAAAATCCGGATAGATGTCATGTTTGGCAACCGGGATAACTGCAGGGTGGAGAACCTCATGTTTGAGGTGGTGGATCTAGATAGTCCTTATCATGCATTGCTGGGGAGGCCAGCATTGGTGAAGTTCATGGCCTCTACTCATGTGGCGTATTTGAAGATGAAGATGCTGGGGCCCAGAGGAGTGATTACCATCATTGGTGATTACAAGCGCTCGATGGCATGTGCCACGGCCGGATCTAACCTGGCTGAGACTCTGATCATTGCAGAAGAGAATAAGAGGCTCAAGCGAGCAGTGGAGATTGCTAAAATGGTTGTGGCCAGCAAATCTTTGCCGGGCATGACAAACCCAAGTGGCGGGATTTCTTTTCAAGTGGCCAAGGAAGTCAAGAAGGTGCCTCTGGATGAGGTTTTCCCGGAGCGCCATGCCCTCATCGGCGCAGGTTTAGACCCCAAATAGGAAAGCGAGCTCATTAGCTTCCTCCATGAGAATCGGGATATCTTTGCATGGTCTACTTCAGACCTGCAAGGTGTGCCGAGGGAGCTGGCTGAGCACGCACTGCATGTAAGGCCGGATGCTAAGCCAGTGAAGCAGCCACTCCAATGGAATGCAGATGATAGAAGGAAAGCTATTTGGGAGGAAGTGGCCAGGCTCCTAGCTGCCGGCTTTATCAAGGAAGTACTGCATCCGGATTGGGTGTCTAATCCGGTTTTGGTGGAAAAGAAGAAGGATGAGCCCGCCATAGTAAAGATATGGCGGATGTGTGTTGATTACACCAACTTGAACAAGGCATGTCCTAAATATCCATTCCCGCTCTCGCGGATCGATCAAGTGATTGATTCCACAGCCGAATGTGAACTGTTATCGTTCGTAGATACCTATTCTGGTTTCCACCAGATCCCTTTGTATGAGCCGGATCAAATAAAGACATCCTTTATTACCCCGTACGGGGCTTATTGCTATCTCACTATGCCGTTCGGTTTAAGAAATGTCGGCGTAACTTACCAGAGGTGTATGCAAAAGTGTTTTCATGACCAAATAGATAAAAATGTGCAGGTGTATGTCAATGATGTCATCATAAAAACCAAGGAGAGCAAGACTCTCATAGATGACCTCCGGGAAACCTTTGCAAATCTGAGGAGGTTCCGGATGAAGTTGAATCCGGCTAAGTGCACCTTTGGTGTGCCGGCGTGTAAGCTACTTGGTTTCTTGGTTTCTAGTCGGGGTATTGAGGTGAATCCTGACAAGATTTGTTCCATAGAGAGAATGAAACCGCCGGTAAACTTGAAAGAAGTACAGAAGTTCACGGGATGCCTTGCATCCCTGAGCCATTTCATAAGCCGGCTGGGAGAGAAAGCCTTACCGTTATATCAACTGATGAAGAAGTCCGACACATTTGTTTGGATGACGCAAGCAGATGCAGCGTTCAAGGAGTTGAAGCAGATGTTGTCAACAGTGCCGGTGTTGGCATCTCCAATGCCCAGGGAGCCAATGTTGCTCTATATAGCAGCGACCAACAGGGTTGTCAGTGCAGTGGTGGTAGTGGAGCGAGAGGAAGGAGGCAAAACCGTGCAGCGGCCGGTATATTATTTAAGCGAAGTCCTTTCCACCTCGAAGCAAAATTACCCCCATTATTAGAAGATGACATATGGTGTCTATATGGCGGCCAAGAAGCTCAAGCATTACTTCTAGGAGCATCCAATCCGGGTAGTGGCTAAAGCCCCTATCTCCGAAATCATAAGCAACAAAGATGCCAGTGGCCGGATAGCCAAGTGGGCAATAGAGTTGTCACCATATATGCCTCAGTATGATAAGAGGGATACGATCTAGTCCCAGGTGTTGGCCGATTTCTTCATTGACTGGGCCGAGATACAGTATGAGCCACCACTGCCAGATGCAAACTATTGGAGAATGCATTTTGATGGGTCCAAGATAATTCATGGCTTGGGTGCCGGCATAGTTCTCACTTCACCCAAAAATGACCAGTTGAGATATGTTCTGCATATCCACTTTGCAGCATCAAATAATGTGGCGAAGTATGAGGCACTTGTGCATGGCCGGAAGGTGTCCAAGGACATAGGCATTCGTCGGATTATGTGTTTCGGTGATTCGGATTTGGTGATTCAGCAGTGTTCCGGCATATGGGATGCGCATGATGCAAACATGGGGTCCTATCGTTTCTTGGTGCAGCAATTGAGTGGCTACTTTGAAGGTTGTGAGTTCCGGCACGTTCCCCGGGCTCAGAATGAAGCGGTCGATACATTGTCCAAGCTAGGATCTTCCAGAGAGTCAATTCCACCCGGCATTTCGCTGGAGCATCTGAGGAAGCTATCAATCAAGCCCTCGCTGGAGTCATCATCCGTATATGTTCCGCCAAGCCCCGAGGAAGCGGTTCCGATGGAGATAGATGCCGGAGCCAGTTCAGATAACCCGAGGACTACTCTCTCAGTCCCGGGGACTGGGCCGACACATGCAGTAAGTGCAGTATTCTGGAGCAGAGATAAAGGCAAGGGAAAAATGTACCAGGAGGTTGTGCCGGTATACCCGGGGACTGCTCCGGCATACCCAGGGACTAGTCCCTTTGTCTCGGGGACTTTGCAGCCCATGGAGATTGATTATGTATCGGTCAAAATGATGGAGATAGATCAGGCAGTATTCATTGTTAGGGAAGTGCCCTCATGGGCACATCCCATAATGGATTTCTTGGTCAATGGTCAAGTACCGGCAGATGAAACTGGGGCACGCCAGGTTACGAGGAGATCCAAAGGATATACCATCATAAACAAGGAAATATACAAAAGAAGTGCCATGGGTGTGCTGCAGAGATGTGTTGAATCCGCTGAAGGCCAGGAGATGCTCCGGGAAATTCATCAGGGGGAGTGTGGTCACCATGCTTCATCTAGAGCCTTAGTGGTGAAAGTGTTCCGGCATGGGTTTTACTGGCTGATGGCACTGCAAGAAGCAGAAGACTTGGTCCGGAAATGCAATGGGTGTCAGATGTATGCCCACTAGATTCATCAGCTGGCATCAGCATTAAAGACTATCACGATAACCTGGCCCTTTGCTGTCTGGGGCCTGGATATGGTTGGAGCGTTTAAGCTGGCAAGGGGAAAGATGACCCATATTCTGGTCATGGTGGATAAGTTCACCAAGTGGATTGAGGTAAAGCCCATAAGAAAGTGTGATGGCCACACAGCAGTGAAATTCTTGAAGGACATAATTTTGAGATATGGTGTTCCTCATAGCATCATCACTAACAATGGGTCAAATTTCGCCCAAGGGCCATTTGCCAGATATTGTGAGGAGGTGGGAATCTAGCTAGACATTGCGTCGGTCGCTCACCCTTGTACCAATGGCCAGGTATAAAGTTCAAATGGATTAGTGTTATCCAGCATAAAACCCCGGTTGATAGAGCCACTAGAAAAAACTCCCGGATGTTGGCTAGATGAATTGCCAACAGTGCTTTGGAGCTTGAGGACAACTCCGAATAGGTCAACAGGCTATACGCCGTTTTTCCTTGTGTATGGAGCAGAAGCTATGCTTCCAACAGATGTAATACATGATGCACCAATAGTGGTGCTATATACCGAGGAAGAGGCTAAAGAAGCCAGAGAAAATGATGTTGATTTGCTGGAAGAAGCCAAAGAGATAACACTATCAAGAACTGAAGTGTATCAGCAGAACCTCAGACGCTATCATGCGCAGAAGGTGAATCCAAGAAGATTCCAAGAGGGAGATCTAGTGCTCCGACTAAAGCAAGGCACAGAAGGCTGGCATAAATTAACTCCTCCATGGGAGGGACCATTCATTGTGAGCAGAGCTCTGCACAATGATACCTACTATCTTATAGATGCGCAGGCCCCTAAGAAGAACAAGGTGGACAGGTCTGGAGAAGAAACCAAGCGGCCATGGAACATAGCTCTACTCCGTCCATTTTACTCCTGAGCAGCATAATGTATGTATTTTCATTTTGCTTTGTGTGCCAGCACTATATGCCGGCGCAAGACTAATGAAGGAAGTGTCGGCATCCCGAGGAGATCGGGCACTGCCTCCGATATATATTGTTGTCTGTGTTCAATTTTTCGTTTCTGTGTCAGCTAGCATGATTTGAATGTTTCCTATGTCGGCCTAGTAATGTGTCGGCACCAACGGCCGCTCTTTGACTCAGCTGCTGTCCGAAACCCGGCTTCATGGCTAGCAAGAGTAGATGCCGGAGATTGTCTACACATGCAAAATGGCTAATGAAAGATAAAGCAAGCGAACCGACACTTATTTTATTGCAAAAGTGAAAATTTGAAGTGTCGGAAGATTTGAAGTCTAAGTTTCAAAATTTAAGTACTGTATGTTTAATGAAGCAACCTTGAGACTCATAAGTCAAAAGCCAAATAAGGTAGACAAGTAGCCAAGGTTGTGGAGTTAGGGAAATAGGAAAACAAACTCGGTGACTTAGCCAAAAGATGATCCAGCATTCATAAACAAGCAAACCAAACTAAAACTTGTTCTGGTAGCAAAACAAAGGGAAATAAAGTATATCTTACAACTGCACCCAGCATACCGGGGATCTAATAAATTTTAAAGTTTTTGGTGCTGCAATGTTCAAGGGGCAGGAGTGGAGGCAGAGCCGCCGGCAGGTGGAGCTGTGGCAGTAGAAATGTCGGCCTCGGGAGTGTCGGATCCAGCAGAGGGAATAGAGCCATCACCTTCGGTCGGGGCAGAACCTTGCTCCGGAGCTTTAGTGTCGGTGTCTTTAGCTTCTTCTTCATCTTGGCTGGAGTCTGAGCCCTCAGCGTCCTCAGCATCGTCCTTCTTCTCTGGCTCGTAGATGTCCCGAACGAAGGCCTCAGTATCGGCGAAGTCCACATAGCTGTGGGCTAACTCCTGGCGACGCCGGATAAACTCCGGATCTGTGGTCCACACAGATCCTTCGCGCACAGAGCACAGAGTCACCAAGTCAACCTTTTCATACCAAGAGAGGAAGTAAGTGAGAGCTTCGTCAGCTCCCACCCTTGCACCGGAGTCCCGCCATTGCCTGAGGCGAACTTTGGAGAGCTGCAGATCATTGCCAAGATCAAGAGGTTCAGTGGGCATTCTCTGTCCCGGCCAGAGGGCAGAGTGTGCTTCCTGAGCGCCAAGGAAGAGATCTTTAGTATAGGATGTCATGGCCTTCATGCGGGCTTCCAGAGCGATCAGCTACTCAGACATGTCCCAGCTGGATGAGTCAACCGGAACTTTTCGGTTCACCCGATCCACCTGCAGAGCCTTCTCGACGTCTTCGACAGAAGCAGGGAACATGTCTGAAAGATGGAGAAGACGTTACAAACAGGAATGTATGTCGGCATAAAGGTTATGCCGAAAAAGATCAGTATGTGTCTGACAAGATGTGTCGGTCAGAAGAGGATTTGAAGCTTACTGGCGAGATCGACGTTGAGCCAGGCAATAACAACTTCCCACTTGGTGGCCTGCTCCTTCAGATGCTGCAGTTCAAGTTTGGCCCCGGCGGCATCAGCTTCTGAGGTGGCAAGCAGCCCCTGGACCATTTTAAGTTGGCCATCCCTCTCCTCCTTTTTGTCCAGGAGCTCAGTAATCCAGCTCTTCAACTGCTCCACCTCAGCTTTGTGGGCGACATCCCTTTCATCCAACTGCTTGGCCACATCCACTGAGGACACACAGTCCTAGTGGCATGCTTCTAGTGCAGCCTTTTCATCCGCAAGGATTTGAAGTTAAAAGGATTCGAGGTTAGAAGAATAAGAAGAATTTGAAGGTGGAAAATGATCACAAAGATTGAAGGATTTGAAGTACAAAGTGCTTATTTGAAGATTGGCAGAATCCAACATACCTGTGAGCTCCTTTATCCTCTTAAGAAGCTCGGTGACTTGTTCTTCAGCAGTAGCTGAAAAATGTCGGTAAAAGTTTATGTGTCAGCGCATCAAGGTGTGTCGGCAGGAGGAATATTGTGAAGTAAAAAAGAGGAAAATAATCCAGCATATAATAGTATGTCGGCTGAGTTTACCTTTCTGGGTCAGTTTTAGACGAATTTTGCTGTGTTCGTCGAATAACTTCCGGTGTTCACAGACCAGGTCATGATACATGTCAGTGCATGTGTTGTTCATGCGCTACAAAAAAGTTAGGATTTGAAATATTATGAGAGAAATTTAGCACAATCAGTTAAGTTGAAGATTCTACCAAGTGTTCATTTTTTGAAGACCCGGCACAGGTGCTGCACACCTATCCCGGCCCTCGGTGACTAGGATTTGAAGCTCGAATCGAGATTATATGTTAGTCAGGTGGATTTGAAAGTTATATCAGGTTTTAATTTTTTGGAAGACCCGGCACAGGTGCTGCGCACATATCCCGGCCTCGGTGACTAGGATTTGAAGCTCAGATCGAGCTTATATGTCGGACAGTTGGATTTGAAAACAACTAAGTGAAAGAGAATATTTGAAAATCCCGGATGTCCGTATCCCGGACAACCGACATTTTTGGGGACTGGGGATATATAAGGAGAATACTTACGTTTGTGACGTCGGCCAAAAGATGAAGTCTCTGCTGGATGCTGAGGAGCTCACTGGCAATAGGAATGGGCTTGGAGGCCAGTATAGCATCAGGATAGCCAGAGGCCGAAGCTCCGGCCAGTTTCTTCTTCTTGGAGCTGGCAGTGTCCATGCAGTCAGCATCATTCCACTTCATGCAGTACTCCTTGAGGGGTCCAAGGCTTTTGTCACTTTTGGTCAGCAGAGAAATGCGGCCCTCAAGTTCCGGCGTCTGGAAGAAGCTGGGCTGGGCCGCTGCCTTGCCAAAGTGAAGTGTCATGGCAGAGCTGGAGGGCGCAGGCTTAGCAGATGCCGGCGCAGTGGTAGCAGGTGATGCTGCGGTCTTGATGATCTGCTTCATCTTGAATGTACTGGTCTTGGCCGGGGCAGCAGTCTGTTCAGGAATTGGAGATTTGGGTGCTGGTTGTTCCGGCACGGCCGGTGTAGCTTGTCTTGTAGAAACTAGTGCCGGGTCAGTCTGGACTTCTGCTACTATGGGACCCTTTCCTTTCTCTGTGACGGCGCTCGTGTCGCCTGCGCCGGCATCTTCAGCAGTTCTGGCGCCGCTTGCGGGCGCGCCGGTGTCGGAGGTATCCTGTTGAGCCCCCGAGTCCATGTGGACTTCGGGGGCAGAGTTGTCTTGTTCTGGCGGAGGAACATCCTTCGCCGGGGAAGAGGCCTTTTCGGGCGCAGGCAAAGATGCCGACGCCGAAGAAGTGGTGTGGCTGGCAGTAGGTATGTCGGGGCATGCAGGAGACGCCGGCTTATCAACATTAGGGCTGGCACTTGAGCTAGAGGCATGTTCCAGCACGAGAGGAGCCCTAAAAGAGAGAAAACACCAAGTTAATAATCAAAAGGAGAAATATGCCAGAAATAATATAAAGGGAAGAAACTTACCCCGAGGCAACGGGTCTCTGTCTTTTGGGCTGGGGCACGCCGATCTTCTGCCTCTTAGTTTGCTGAACTAGTTCGGGCTGGGGCTTCACTCCTCGCTTCCGGCTGGCACGTCCGCCGGTGGAAGGAGGTCCCTGGTTTAGAGGAGCGGCATCAACAACGACATCATCCGGGATAACTGAGGACGGCATGGTAGGAAGAGCATAAGAAAGAGGTGTGGCAGGAAGAGCGTAAGTAAGAGGTGTTGGGCAGATAAACATCTGGCAATCTTCATCGAAATCATCCTCAGTCCATTCTTGAGTGGAATGCCAGGATGAAGAGGCCTTACCCGCGACAGAAGTGGCGCGGGTGTTCTTGGGCAGCTTGTCCTCATGATCCGGATCTTCTGCGTCCGCAACAGTGCGGTCTGTGGTGATCTTAATCCAGGAATTCTCCATATCCTGGAAGCTGAATTTCTGCATAGGACAGAGAAAGTTGATCAGAAACAAGAAGTATGTCGGCAATAGAGATATGTCGGATCAAGCATCATAATATTGGCAACAGCAGTATGTCGGCTTAAGCATTTACATGTCGGCAGAATGGATATGTCAGGCAAAAAGCAGAAGTATCGGCCAAAGAGATTTACCGTCGGGGCGGGGTGGTCCCGGCTGTATGGCTCGAGCCCCCAGGCAAAGGTAACTTGTGAAGACTTGCAGATGTCCTTAACCCACCACAAAATGTCGGCTGGACTCAGCTCATGCGTAGAGTGATGAGTGGGGTCCATGGCCCCACTCATCTAACAAATCTTGTGGGACCGGCGCTGGAGAGGAGAGATGCGCCGGCTAATGAAGCATGCTACAATGTCCTGCGATGTCAGGCCGGCATCCCGCAGCTCGCCCTTAACCCGGTGGAGGGCATTAACTGGCCCCACCATGTTCTTCGGGTTATATGTCCAATTCTTCATCTCGAAGGGTGGCTCATCCACATATGGCGGCAGGTTGAGCAGATCGGCATCCATGGTGTTCTTCACGTAGAAGAAGCTCTTTTGCCATTTCTTGCAGGACTCGAGCAATTCAATATTGGGGAAGTCTGAACCTTTCTGGGACATTATGGTGGCCACACCACATTGGGTCATGGGGCGGTCCTTCTTCTCCTGAGCAGTTTCCGGTGGGTCATCCCTGCTCTGGGGCTCTTGAGCGACCTGTTTGCGCAGCTAAAAGTATTTTGCCCATGCCTGGGTAAAGGGCTCAATGCCGGCAAAGCCCTCACAGAAAGCAGCGAAGGCAGATAAAATCATCACCACATTTGCCGGCAGATGATGGGGCTTCATGTCGTAGGTATCCAGGAAGTCCCAGAATAAGTTGGACACCGGCAGACTGAAGCCTCGCTCAAAATGAGAGACAAAGACGACGCATTCGCTGGACTCAGGTGCCGGCATAGTCTCTCCCACAGGTAGCCAGCATGCTATGCCGGCTGGGACACATCTTGTTGTGGTGATCCTGGATATGTCGGCCGGGGTCACCTCCGACCCCTCCAAGCCAGAGCGTCCTTGTAACTGGGCCGGGTTTTCCTCCTCCGACGCAGAAGTGGCCTTCATACTGGACGAAGCCATCTTGGTGACCGGGACAAGGTGTGAGAGCTAGAGTCCCGTGATGTTAGTCCTATCAGGAGCAGAGTAAAGGGGGAGGTTAGTCTCTCCGGCATACCAATCTCACACAAGTTAGTACAAAGAGAAGATCTACCGGCGCAGTTAAATCAGAAATAATCAAGGGTAAATTCATGTGGGAAGAACACCTATGAACTTCCAGAGAAGGTGTACCGCAATGCTGAGCGAGTCAATCAGAGGCTAAGTACAATAACTACAGGAGATGTAAGCAAACGAGATTACCACTGAGAAGTTGCAGAGAAGCATGAAGGAAGAAGAACAAAGAAGGGGGAAGAACTTACCGAAGCTTGTGCGGCAGCGATGGAACAGCAGCGAGCTTGCAGATGAAGATCCAATCTCACCCAGTAGTGTCCGGGAGATGAGCAGGACCGGTGGCGTCGAGGGTGAAGAGGCCAAGCGATGGTGAGAATCGACACCGATGTGAAGGAAGACCATGGCGGTGCAAGTTCTCTGTTCGGTTGCTCCGATGGAGGAGAGCTTGAGGAAAAGGTGCAGAGGAAGAAGAAAGAGTGGGGGTAAAAAGCGAGAGTTACCCTCGCTCCCCTATTTATACCGCGGGGCTGTGGTCGTGGGCACGGTGGTAGTGCTCCACTACCCTGACCGTTTCAGCTGGCATCGCCATGTGGTGGCACATCGTGGGGCGGCGGTTCTTGTAACCGTGCAACTAGGCCAGTTATGGCAATGATGGGAGACAGTAATCACACTGTGAACCATCACTTGATGTGACCGTTCGCAGTGGCAGAGCAGTTCCAAGTTTTGAGCAAAACTGTCGGGCATGGCTTCTTGCGGAAGCTTCAGCTATGTGCCGGCGTAACCATGCTTGAAACAAGTACCGTCCGGAATACCTTCGCAGAAGCTTCAGAAGGAAGAGAAGTCAGCATATACGCGGAGGTCCAGCATATAATTTAATCGCCGGTGTATAATCAAGAGCCGGGGTATAAGAAAAGAGATGGTATGTTGAACCTGCCAAGGCCCCTCAGTTAAGACTGGGGGACCTCGATAGCTTCGGGGACTAGTGTCGGGGGGATGACCCCTGGTAGGGTCAAGAGACTAGAAAGATACAAGGATTCTGGTTGACTTTATGTTGGTTGACCAAAGTTGGACCTGGCCGGAATATAAGAGTATCGGCCAGACCGGCATATAAGGCATATCCTGGCGGGTGTCTAGATATATCGGCATAGCCGGGATACTTGGAAAGGTGTGCTGGCGTATATACAGATATGCTGGCCTAACTTAGCTGTTATATTATGCAGGAACAGAGGAGGCCGGATTACCCAACCTTGGGTCGTTGGTCCGGCACATAGGTCCAGGATATGGCCAACGGTTATATCCAGGATACAGAGGTCAACCAAAGTCACATCCCTACAATCAAAGAAGGAAACATCCAAGCATGGAGCCAGATCATGATGACAGGGTGCACAGTGGTGGTCTAACAACCATCACTATGCCAAAGTACAGTCCTTACCTCACAGTGGTAAGGTCACAGTCGAAGCAAGTACAAGGTACAGGGATGGTGAGTCCCATCGAGAGCAATCAGGGGCAAAGTCAATGGTGGCAGTCATCATCACCTTGTCCTATTTGGACTATAGCTAGTGTCATCTGCATGTATTTGACCGTTGTAACCCTGGCCACCACTATATAAGGTGGCACAGGGAGCCCTAGCCAAGGGTTGGTCTCTTCTCACTCTCTCAGTTGATAGTTCATCTTCCTCCTCTCACAGAGAGCTTGGAAGCACCATTGTTGTACACTCCATCGATCCAAATATACAACCAGTAGAGCAGGAGTAGGGGTGTTATCTCCTTACGAGAGCCCCGAACCTGGGTAGCTTGTCTGTTCCTTTCTGTCGTGCTTCTTAGCTCGTTCCCCTCACCCGAACCCTCCAGCATCTAGTTCGGCCCCATTTAAGCCATCCTATGGCATATGTAGTTTCACCACGGCGACCTATCACGGCATATCCCGAGCCGCCGGAAGACACTTGGGTTCTCCCGCCATGGCGTCGGAGTGACACTCCGAAGGAGGTACTGCCGGGGCGTGCCAGGGAGGTAAACTCCACAGGGTAGGCACCCGTATTAAGGTAGATAAATGGAGGGCTTTGATCGATTATCCGAACCCCGCATACTTGTGTATGATGGTCCATGGTGGTATCCCGATGGATTTATCGGATGGTGTGGGTAAAGTGTACAACCTCTGCAGAGTGAAATCTATTCGAATAGCCGAGTCCCCTGTCATGGACGGTTGGGATGGCCATACTTAACCTATGTCAAGGTTTTGGTTTTATAAATGATTTTTGAGGAAACATGGAATGGTGCCGGACGGAGTACTTGGAGGGCACAGCCGTGGCACGGGTGTGATTCGGAGTACTTGTAGGGTACTGCCAAAGACTTGAGGTGGTCATGTTTCATTGACCGCCGATCTTATCTTAAATGAGTTTCCCCCTTTCCTAGAGCTTTTCCTATAAATGCTTAATACAAGTTTTCTTTAATAAGGATATAGAAATGTCGTAGGACATGCTATATCGACACAAGAAGCTTACTAGTATAAGGTCACCTTCAACCAAGCCAGCCCTTGCTACAGACAAAAAGCATGTGCAAACTTTGTCTTAGATGGTTTGCGAGTATAATTCCAAAATGTACTCACGGCTTTGTCCCTGGCTATTAACTTGGCCAGACTTTGGCGATGACTATGAGGAGGACTGATGGTGCGGTGATGGTGTATGAAATTAATGAAGTAAAATGACCGGCCAGTTGGAAAACCCCAAGAGAAGGTTTTGATGAATATAGCAGCAAGTTTTCCCTCAGTTAAGAAACCAAGGTTTATATCGATCAGGAGAAGACCAGACAAATAACAACTGAAGGTGATGCTTGCTAGTTTGCGATAGCTTCAGACAATTTATATATGGCGCCTCATCCAAGCTTGGCTTGCTAGCTGCAACGCGGAACCTGCACACAACACAACCAAGTACTTTGTTCCCAACTTGCGATGAGGTTGTCAATCTCACCAGTTTGCTTGAAACAAAGGTTATGAGCGTATCGAGTGGAAAACAGTAGAAGTATGCGAGTAAAGTAAATAGTGCGAGTAAAGTAAACAATGCGAGTAAAGTAAACAGGTGATAGCAATATGATGGAAATAGGACCGGGGTCCACAGTTCACTAGTGGTGTCTCTCCATAAGATAAATAACACATGCTGGGTAAACAAATTACAGTTGGGCAATTGATAGAATAAAGATAAACGTGATATGTCAAGAAGATCACTATGAGATTTACTCTGGGCATTACAACAAAATACATAGACCGCCATCCAACTGCATCTATGACTAATAATCCACTTGTGGCGAATCAATCCGAGAACTCCACAAGTATTAAGTTGCGAACAACAGATAATTGCATTAAGCAAAGTGTGTAATATAAACAAAGCATATGCCCTTGAGCATATGAATGTTGTTTTCTCCCTAGTAGCAACAGCACATCTACAACCTTAGAGGTTTCTGTCACTCCCCCAGGTTAAATAGAGGCATGAACCCACTATCGAGCATAAATACCCCCTCTTGGAGTCACTAGCAACTACTCGGCCAAGATAGCTACTAACAACGGAGAGCATGCAAGATCACAAACAACATAGAGATAACATAAGATATATTTTAGTATAGCAACTCAATCATAACACCAATATTCATTGGATCCCAACAAACCAAACATGTAGAATTACATAACGGTGATCTCAATCATGTAGGGCAGCTCATGAGATCTAGACATGAAGCACATGGTGGAGAAGACAACCATCTAGCTACTGCTATGGACCCATAGAAAGGTAGACTACTCACTCATCGCTCCGGAGGCAAGCATGGTGATGAAGAAGACCTCTGGTGGCGATTCCCATCTCTGGCAGGGTGCCGGGAAGAGCTTCTAGACCCTCCCGATCTTCGGGTCGACAGCGGCGGCGGATCGCGATGTGTTCTAGAAAATTGATTGGGTACTTAGGTTTTTCCTATCGGGGGGGTCTTTATAGGCGAAGGGGCGATGTCAGGAGTGGCCCCAGGCCCTCTCACACCATGGCGGTGAGGCCAGGGCCTGGGCTGCACCAGCCAGGTGTGAGCCCGGCCTGTGGCCCCTCTCCTACTCTCCTTCGGATCTCTGGAAGCTCCCGGACAAAATAAGACTTCAAGAACTTGTTTCATCCAATTCCAAGAATATTTCCTGTGTATCACTTCTGAAACACAAAAACAGCAAAAAACAGGGAACTGGCACTGTGGCGACTTGTTAGTAGGTTAGTTCCAAAAAATGCATATAAGTGCCACGAAGTGTAACGAAACATTGGGCAAATGGTGTAAAAACAATCATGGAGCATCAAAAATTATAGATACGTTGGAGACGTATCAAGCATCCCCAAGCTTAACTCCTGCTTATCCTCGAGTAGGTAAGTGATAACAAAAGAATAATTTTTGAGGTGACATGCACCTACACAATCTTGATCATATATGTAAGCATTTGTGAGCTGGGATCATAAGAACTTAAAACATGGGCATGAAAGATATAATCTTGACAATAGAAACTTAGCAACCATGTTGTAAACATGCAAATGAACACAAACAAAAGATCATGAAAATGAAACAATGAAAGTCAAACATGTGTTCAAATCATAAGGAAAAACATACAAATGGTTTTCAGCTTGTCCTTCATGGAGAGCAAAACATAAATGCATAGGACACCTTCAAGTTTAAGAGGGCGACTAGATACAAATAATTTGAGAACAAGTGAAACCAACAATATAAATCAATCAATGAAAACTTTGGGACAATGCACATTATACTAAGAATGACAACTATGCTCTCTTAATGGTGCATAAAAATAGAAGGTGGTGACTCAACATAAAAGTAGAAGAAAGGCCCTTTGCGGAGGGAAGCAGTGATTGCAAGTTTTATAACCTTCAAAAATTATGGTACTTACCGGCTTTGAGATCTCATTGCCCCCATCATAAGCATCTTGAATGGTTAAAGTTAATGCGAGAACAATTATGATGCATATGCTTGACAAATCATAAGTTGAAAACCTCGTGTCCCGTGAATACGAGTACCCAAACCTCATGCTACTTTACTTAGAGTCCCAAGCAAGGCTCTTGTCATTGTAAATATATGCATATCATTGAGAACCGCCAATGGGGTACCTCTGTGCCCGATGACATGGAACAAGCCCACATCAAAATGACAGGACAAGCAGACAATGAACACCTCGACATCTCTTTTATTTGCCATTTGTTTAGCTTTTTATTGTGAGATGCGTCGTCGAATGTTCACCATGGGTATGCTGCAAATTTCCACCATGAATTATGCATGGCTTAGATTAGCGGCCCGGCGTTTCCCTAACATATATACAAACTCCATGATCCCCACAAGATTCCCAATTCATTTCACACCGCGAGCATCCATAAACAAAAGATCATGATATCAACTCAAATAAGAAGTGCAATGTTGAAAGCTTGTCCATGACTGCATGGCTGGGCTAGTCTCCAACTTACAACTTGCAAGCATAACAACTCAACATAAGAGACCACAATTTCAAATTTTTAAGAACAGGAAAAAGTAAAGTGTGCCTTCCGGTTCGTGAGAGCTTTACTGACCGAATTTCGCATAACACTGGTAAGAGTTTAATTTGAAGAGAAAATAAAAGAAAGTCAAATTTACTTGGAATAGCAAATTGCTAGTAGGTATGTATGGTGGACACTTTGGAAAACTTTGGCATTTAGGAGTTGGATGCACAAGTAGAGCTCATACTCAGTACAAGGCGAGGGCTAGCAAAAGACTGGGAGCGACCAACTAAGAGAGCAATAATGGCCATAATCATGCAAAGCGACAAAGTGACATTAAAAGAAGCATAAGATGGCATCAAAAGTCAAAAACTAAATGATCATAGAGGCTATTGGTGACTTTGTAAGAGTCTAACATGTGTGAGCATGCACCAAGTCAACCCAAATAAAGCATCAAGGAGAAAACCAAAATAATGCTTCCATACAATAAAAACAACGCATGATTTTTTTAAAGGCTCATTAAGCAATCTCAGTTATTTGAGACAAGTCATGCTATAGCAAAACCACTAAGCATACTATCAAAAAGACATCAAGCATGACATGAAAAAGCCTAAGCCGCAGTCTACACAAGCTCCTTCTTGTACCACTATTTTGCATAAAGCTTTTTCTCTTTTCCAACACCATTTGAAAATTTTAAAGACAACTCTTTTGATGAAAACCAATAAATATCAGAGGCAAAAATACACCTTGATGAAAAGATATGACAAGGTCTGAACGCAAATCAAGGCGAAAATGAAAACCAAAAGCAGTAGCGGAAAAAGAAGAACACTCGGTGAACGATAAGAGTGAAAAATGGGGTGTTCTTGGCAAATGAAAACAAGTACATCTCCTCCAAAGGAAATTTGTTGGGGTCCAACCATTTATTGCAGCAAACAAAGCAAAACTAACTAAGAAAACTAAAACAACTGACGCTTCAAGAAAAACACATAGTGCATGAAGCAATAAAAATATAGTGTTGTGAAAGGTGACCTGATTTTTGCCGATGAAGAAGGGGTGCCTCGGGGGCATCCCCAAGCTTTGACGCTTGTAATTCTTGGATATTTCTTGGGGTGATGCATGGGCATCCCCAAGCTTGAGCTTTTGTCCATTCTTCAACTCATCTCATCATTCTCCAATCCCTACACTTGAAAACTTCCTTCATACAAAACTAAACACAAATCTATTAGCAGCGTTAGTGTAGCATAACATATAATCAACCTCTTTTTGCTTCAGGTTTCAACCCAAAACCACCACATATATAGCACATACTACTGTAGAAACTTCCCCACAAGTTCTATGATCAAAAGAACTCAAAATAAAGCGATAAAGCGGCAAACACAAATATTGGCAGAAATCTGTCAAAACAGAACAGCTGACAAAGGTCGAATTTTTGAGGGGTTTTCTGTTGCTCAAATCAAAAAGTGTTAAACTAATGAAAGTTTGGATATAACCTGGGGCATATGCACAAGAAATCGCAGGTCCAAAAGCTATATAGAGAATTTATACGAATTTTTACGGTGCAGCACCGAAAACAGTTTCAGGACAGCAACATCCCCAAATCTTTACCTCACTCGAAATAGAGGCTTCTCTTGGCACAAAAACGAAATAAACAAGATAAGGAGCGGTCATTACAGTAGTAATGACTTCCAAGACTCAAATAAAAGAAAAATTACTGAAAATAATACATTGGGTTATCTCCCAAGATTGCTTTTCTTTAACGCCTTTGAGCTAGGCGCAGAAAATTGCGAATTAAGTAACATCAAGTGATGAATTGCTAGGATCAGCGGGTGCCTTACGTCTTCCTTTCTTACCTTTTCTCTTGACCCTAGGAAAGACATGGCTATTGCAAGGTGGAGAGATAAATCTTATATTGCCTTTTTCCACATCAATGACGGCGCCCAGGAGCTTCAGGAGGGATCTTCCAAGTGTGATTTGTCCTTTTCCTACACATTCAATAACAAGATAATCAGTAGATATCATTCTTCCTAGGACTTTTGTAAAAACTCCTTCAGTTATTCCAATGGGAAATATAGTGGCATTGTTAGTAAGAGAAATTCCTTCTCCCCCCTCAGAAAGCTTCCAAAGGCTCAAAGATTCATAAACATCCTTTGGCATGAGACAAAATTTAGACATAATATCACAACGAGCATGAAAAGTTTCACCACTAATGGTGATTTTTACCGTAGGATACCAACTCGAAGGTTCAGAATTTGTTGGCACATAATAAAAATGCTGGCACAAAGTATTGTAGCAAGAATTTAAACTAGCATTGCGAGTCTCAAGAGTATCAAGTCTATTAAAAATGCACACAAGAGAGGAACCAAAATAGGTTGGCATGCTATAAATTGTAATCAAATTTTTTATAATATTGAAGGCTTGATCTCCATCACAATGAAGGAAATCTCCTTCTGCAGTAGCATCCAAAGCATATCTATAACGAAGAGCAAGTCTGAAGTAAAAGCTACTAAGAAGCAAACTCAAGGCCATTTTAGGTTCAGTTTTTCCATGCCAATCATAAATTCTAGACCAAGCTTCTTTAAAACTTTCCTCATCTTTCTGTTTAAAAGTAAAAATCATGTCCTCGGGCGACATAGTAATAGCAACTGAACAAGACATAATAAACTAAAGTAAAGAAATAGCAACTACCAAGGATTCTAATTTTTTTGGGTTTTTGATATAAAACGATGCAGGTAAAATAAATAAAGTAAAGCAAAGCAATAACAAAGTAAAGGATGTGTGTGCAAAAAACTCCCCTCGCAGAAGTCTTCCACTCTTCCCTGGCAACGGCGCCAGAAAACTTGTTGATGGCGCGGTGATGGTGTATGAAATTAATGAAGTAAAATGACCGGCCAGTTGGAAAACCCCAAGAGAAGGTTTTGATGAATATAGCAGCAAGTTTTCCCTAAGTTAAGAAACCAAGGTTTATATCGATCAGGAGAAGAACAGACAAATAATGACTGAAGGTGATGCTTGCTAGCTTGCGACATCTTCGAACAATTTATATATGGCGCCTCGTCCAAGCTTTGCTTGCTAGCTGCAACGCGGAACCTGCACACAACACAACCAAGTACTTTGTTCCCAACTTGCGATGAGGTTGTCAATCTCACCGGTTTGCTTGAAACAAAGGTTATGAGCGTATCAAGTGGAAAATAGTAGAAGTATGCGAGTAAAGTAAATAGTGCGAGTAAAGTAAATAGTGCGAGTAAAGTAAATAGGTGATAGCAATATGATGGAAATAGGACCGGGGTCCATAGTTCACTAGTGGTGTCTCTCCATAAGATAAATAACACATGCTGGGTAAACAAATTACAGTTGAGTAATTGATAGAATAAAGATAAACGTGATATGTCAAGAAGATCACTATGAGATTTACTCTAGGCATTACAACAAAATACATAGACCGCCATCCAACTGCATCTATGACTAATAATCCACTTGTGGCAAATCAATCCGAGAACTCCACAAGTATTAAGTTGCGAACAACAGATAATTGCATTAAGCAAATTGTGTAATGTAAACAAAGCATATGCCCTTGAGCATATGAATGTTGTTTTCTCCCTAGTAGCAACAGCACATCTACAACCTTAGAAGTTTCTGTCACTCCCCCAGGTTAAATAGAGGCATGAACCCACTATCGAGCATAAATACCCCCTCTTGGAGTCACTAGCAACTACTCGGCCAAGATAGCTACTAACAACGGAGAGCATGCAAGATCATAAACAACATAGAGATAACATAAGATATATTTTAGTATAGCAACTCAATCATAACACCAATATTCATCAGATCCTAACAAACCAAACATGTAGAATTACATAACGGTGATCTCAATCATGTAGGGCAGCTCATGAGATCTAAACATGAAGCACATGGTGGAGAAGACAACCATCTAGCTACTGCTATGGACCCATAGTCCAAGGTAGACTACTCACTCATCGCTTCGGAGGCAAGCATGGTGATGAAGAAGACCTCTGGTGGCGATTCCCCTCTCCGGTAGGGTGCCGGGAAGAGCTTCTAGACCCTCCCGATCTTCGGGTCGACGGCGGCGGTGGATCGTGATGTGTTCTGGAAAATTGATTGGGTACTTAGGTTTTTCCCGTCGGAGGGTCTTTATAGGCGAAGGGGCGATGTCAGGAGTGGCCCCAGCCCCCCTCACACCATGGCGGCACGGCCAGGGCCTGGGCCGCGCCAGCCAGGTGTGAGCCCGGCCTGTGGCCCCTCTCCTACTCTCCTTCGGATCTCTGGAAGCTCCCGGATAAAATAAGACTTCAGGAACTTGTTTTGTCCAATTTCGAGAATATTTCCTATGTGTCACTTCTGAAACACAAAAATAGCAGAAAATAGGGAACTGGCACTGTGGCAACTTGTTAGTAGGTTAGTTCCGGAAAATGCATAAAAGTGCCACGAAGTGTAACGAAACATTGGGCAAATGGTGTAAAAACAAGCATCGAGCATCAAAAATTATAGATACATTGGAGACGTATCAAGGACGATGAGGAGTATGACAACGCCGGTGCAAATTAGGAATCGTTTCCCGGTCAGTCGCCTGTAGGGTAGTAGGCCTGACTTGGGTCAACTACGCTGCATGTAACCGCTGCTACTTCATGAATAATTGTGTCAGTTGAACTTGCCCTGCATGGCATTCGTATTCAGCCAAACGGCTTATGTAAGACTTTACCACTCGTTATGTAATGGATGATGTAATCTGAAATGCTAACTCTGTTATGTGGATTCATGATGGTCTCCTGGGATCGTGGATTGTATGCATAACGGGAATCCCGGGTGGTAAGCCGGGGTCCCCACAGAGTTATTTTAAAAAGTCATCCTGACCTTAGGAAACCCTAGTTTAGCATGGGCATTAGACCGGACCAAAAGTTATTTTAAAAAAACTAAAAAGAGATGGATATATATATATATATATATCAAAGGTAAATATATATTGCTCTCATCTCTTCCCTTATTCTTTAAGCATCTTTAGTTACTTGCATTTTAATTCAAGTTTTTAATTATGTATAAATTTTGCACACTTGGGTAAGTCATTAATAAACTCTACTCTAAAATTTGTGTAGATAGACGTTCCTACTGCACACCGTCAGATCGGCACCCACGAGGACGTGCTGGTCTTCGAGTGCGACTTGGTTGAGTTGGCCGCGCGCCTTGGACGCCCGCGTCCCGAGGTACGAGGCTACCGCTTGTTCGAGGAGGGTACCCGGGAGCTGGCTATCCGTGTGATTTGCCAGGTCCGTGGGAAGGAGGTCCTGCCTACCTCACCAGAATTCACCTTTGAGGTGATCGAGCGCAACTGGGGTGATGGCCTGATGCGTGTTCTGCGTCACACCATCTCGCGCCTCGTCCACCTCCACAACAACGAGCTACTTGGTACCCGCTACGAGCACTACGGGAGGGTCAACTTTGATGGCCTTCCCTACCAGGATGCCACGCACACCCCCTTCGGCCGCCACTTCTGCCACACCGAGGCTCTTCTGCACCACACGCAGGAGCATCTGAACCATGTCCGGATGGTCACTGATGAGAGAGGGCTAGAGCTAGGCGTTCGTCATGAGGACCTCCAGGAGTCTATCTTTGCACGTCACCGTCTCCTCGCTGCCAAGAGGAAGATCCTGAAGAAGAGCAAGGCTCTTAGGAGGCGCGTCCGCGAATTGGAGGACCACTTGGCTTCTCTTGAGAGCCATGTGTCCGAGCTGGAGGAGGAGACCATCGAGCTCCGCAAGGAGAATGAGGCGGTACTTGGCCACGACGACGACCACCAGGAGGCCTTCAACAAGGAGCCCGCTAGCACCAATGATGATGACCGTGGTAGCGAGAGCGGTGATGACCGCAATGCTATCCTTGACTTCTACGCTCCTGAGACTCCTAGTGAAGAGGACCCCGAGGAGTTAGTCCCCTACGTTAGCGGCGACGAGTAGATTCCACCACTCTACCTCTCACGTAGGCTGCCGCGTAGTTGTTAGTTACTCCCTTTTGCGTATCTGTGTTGTATGGTCTATCTATAACCATTTGGTATGTGTGTGGTGTGACTCTTTGTGGTATGTGTAACACCTTACTTTTTGCAGACCAAATTAAAACCTTTGTTTATATACCTTGTCTTGGGTGAATTAAAAACTTTTAGTGAACATTGAGTTTGTGTGCTAACATTCATGATTTCATGTGTATGATGGTCTATGATTTCATGTGCTTGTGTGTGTGTGTGAATTTTTGCAATGCTATCTTTTAATCTCTTGTGCATTAGGAACTAAGAACTCGTGCTATGATTTTATGCATATAATTTTTACCCTAGGATCATCTTACTTGTACCAAAGGTCTTAGTTAGCCTCTTGGCTTAAAACTCAACACATACCTTTTTCTTTTATTTTATTTTTGCTCCTTTATCCGAAATTATAGGCATCTCCAAAAACCTAGCTTAGCTATTTCAAAATTCTCCAAACTTTGGCCATGATCTCTTGATCATGTTTAAAACCTCTGGAGGCTATTTTGGAAGATTTTTAGCTCTTTGTCAAATGTATTCAAATTCAAATTTGTATTTGGCTAGGAATACCCTAGCCTTGCACTTCTTTCTCTCCCTCTCTTCTGTTTCTTTCTTTGGCAAGCTGACCAAGAGGAGGGAAGGAGATCTGCTGGGGATCTATCTATGGATATCAAGGGATCTTCAAAACTCTTTTCTGCTTGTCCTATTCGCTTGGCATCGAGGGAAGAAGGGAAGCCCGAGGCCACCCTGCCAAAACCCTTCTCCCTCTCTTCTGCTTCAACCATCCACGCCGCTGCCGACCCCCAATCGATGGACGCCGTCCTGCTGGCCCCCAAGCTCGACCCCACCCTGCAGAGACTGACTCAGCCACCCCACACCGCTCAGGGCATCGCCATTGCCCACCGTGGACGCCATGTTTGGGCAGGACGCGACCGACCACCTCCTGCACTATCACCTTGCCGCCAGGCCTGCCTCGATCCAACAGATCAATTCCCTGAAGCCGATTCACTCAAGCATGACCGTGCACGCCGCCTCAGCCACATCGACATGAACCAATCTGGCCGCCCAGTGTGTGCCATTCCCGTGCACCTATGCCTTGTCCAGCCTCGCTCTGCGCACGCACCTACACGGCATCGAGCCCTCGATGTCACGCCACCCTCGTCCTACACCACGACGCACCAACACGCCCCCACGGCACACTGTTTCGCCCCAGGCGCTCTGAAACTGCCCGTGCCACGCCTGAACCGGCTAGCCACCGACATCGCCTGCCTGTCCCCTGGACTTAGCTCACGATGCCACCCTAGCACGCCCTCCACGACGCCCAATCATGTCCGCCGATGTCCACCCTAGACCGAGCCCACGCCCTCTAGAAACCCTCTCCTGTCGCCCATTCTTCCCCCTCCCCACTCCCTCTTACTCACCAAGCCTCTCCACCTCACAGCCGATGCAAAACCATCACCGGAGCTCACCAAAGCTTTGGGTAGATCGACGACCAAGGAGAAGGTTGCCATCGACCGTTCTTCTCCCTCCCTGATCCTTCTCTGCATGCAAAGGACACCACCTTGACACCTAGATCTCACCTGCCCTCGTTTGTTTACAGGGGAAACAGAGCTGACGACACCATTGCCGTAGACATCCGAGCACCGGATTACCCCGCACGCCTTTCCCAGCCTCTGCATGCAAGAGCAGCACCTGCACCTGCCTTCCTTGACCCTGCCAGAACCGATTTCTGCCCTCACCTGACTGCGATGCCCTCGGTGAGCTTCTCCCCGCCAAAACCCTAGCTGGCACCGCCCCTCTTGCACGCATGCAGTAGCCGTCAAGGACGACGGCGATCGGCCGTCGATCTCATCCTAATCGAATGGACGAGAAGCCGTACCGATTCGGCCACCGCCTGGGCTAGCTGGCGAGCCGGCTGGGCTGATCTGGTCCATATCTGGCGAGGCCCGGCCAGATACGGCCTCTTTTATTTTTTTCCCTTGTGCTTATTCTATTTAGTTAATAACTGCTGCAAATAAAAATGTTTAGAAAATCTTTTAAACCTCAGAAAATTATGATTCAAATTTTCCTGTGATCCATGCAATATTGTCTAGCCACTGGTACTACATGTTTGATTTTTAGTGTCTTATATATTATCTGGTAATTAAGTAGTGTAGCTCTATTGATTTGCACTCATTTTTGCAAAAATGTTGTTCTGTTTAATGAAAATTGGTGATTCCAATTTTCAGTGATACCTTGCTGTTATACTAAACTATAGAAACTAGATTTACTATTTTAGGAGCATCGTATTGCCTACAGTAATTATTTTGGTAAAATTAGTTTTCTATCTTAATTCATTTATTGTGCATAGTATAATCATTATTTTTGGGTGATTCCACTTCTGGTGTGTTGTACATTTCATTAGCTTTCTAGAATGGTCTCTATTAGAATTTTAGGACCTGCAGAATGTTTTAGGTAATTATATTGCTATTCTAGTGATTAGTGGGAATAGGAAATTCATAATAATTCACCTTTTTAATCTTTTAGTTTGATTCCAATTGTGTTGGTCCTGTAATGTTGTTAGCTACATGTAAGAGTGATGGATGCCATGTTTTGATTAACTATGATACCTGCAAGTTGTTTGTTTGTGATTAGGTATTACTATGCAAATAGAAATTGCTTGTTATTATTATGGTAGTTTATTCTTTTGTAAATTAGATATTAGTTCAGATATCTGAACATGTTTGCTTCTGATACTCAATGCTTGAGTTGTGTGATGCTTACCTTGGGAATGATCCATGTATGCATGAATGCTTATTGTGTGTGGGTTGTTGTTTCTTTTCCGGCGATAGAATTGAACGACGATTGTGCGGAGGAATGGGAGGTATTTGAGTATCAAGAGAAAGGAGATCAGGGACAAGCCAACCAAGGCAAGCCATTTACTGGTTGCATATCTGAATCCAATTAAGTCACTATGCATTGTTCTAATCTTGTCTTTCTTAATATGCATTGTTTTTCCTATATTGCTATTATTCCCTATATAGCAATAGTTGATGGCTTAGCTCCACGAGTCGACTTGGTATCATCCTCTTGTGACCTACTCAATACCCCTAAGGTAGAGGCTTGACGATTATTATCAAAGTCCTTGGAAAACTAATAGTGGAGCCAAAAACTCTAGGATTGGGAATACTCTTAAGAAGGATTTTGAAAATGTTTTCAAAAACCTTGGAGTAGTTGATACTCCATTGAGATGTTTACAAATGGTTTTATAAACTTGGAGTTGGACATGGGAGATGGAGGAGTTGGTGGTTTTCGGGAAAATGGCATTGTGTCTAAGTGTTCGCCAAACCAATTACCCCCGTGCAACCACATTACCCCGGTATGGGATGGGGCTTAGTTTGAAGTTTATCTGCTTTAGTGCGGGGAGCCTCACAACTATATAAGGGTCTGTAGGACCCCGGAATCCGGGATGACATAAAATAAGGGTCAACACATATCACGGCATATCCTGAGCCGCCGGAAGACACTTGGGTTCTCCCGCTGTGGCACCGGAGTGACACTCCGAAGGAGGTACTGCCGAGGCATGCCAGGGAGGTAAACTCCATAGGGTAGGCACCCGTATTAGGGTAGATAAATGGAGGGCTCTGACCGATTATCCGAACCCCACATACTTATGTATGACGGTCCATGGTGGTATCCCGGCGGATTTATCAGATGGTGTGGATAAAGTGTACAACCTCTGTAGAGTGAAATCTATTCGAATAGCCAAGTCCTCGGTCATGGACGGTTTGGATGGCCATACTTAACCTATGTCAAGGTTTTGGTTTTATAAATGATTTTTGAGGAAACATGGAGTGGTGCCGGACGGAGTACTTGGAGAGTACGGCTGTGGCATAGGTGTGATTCGGAGTACTTGTAGGGTACTGCCGAAGACTTGAGGTGGTCATGTTTGATTGACCGCCAATCTTATCTTAAATGAGTTTCCCCCTTTCCTAGAGCTTTTCCTATAAATGCTTAATAAAAGTTTTCTTTAATAAGGATATAGAAATGTTGTAGGACATGCTATATCGACACGAGAAGCTTACTAGTATAAGGTTACCTTCAACCAAGCCAACCCTTGCTACAGCCAAAAAGCATGTGCACACTTTCTCTTAGATGGTTTGCGAGTACAACTCCAAAATGTACTCACGGCTTTGTCCCTGGCTATTAACTTGGCCCGACTTTGGCGATGACTATGAGGAGGACAATGAGGAGTATGACGACGCCGGTGCGAATTAGGAATCATTTCCCGGTCAGTCGCCTGTAGGGTAGTAGGCCTGACTTGGGTCAACCACGCTGCATATAACCGCTGCTACTTCATGAATAAGTGTGTCAGTTGAATTTGCCCTGCATGGCATTTGTATTCAGCCAAGCGGCTTATGTATGACTTAAACACTCGTTATGTAATGGATGATGTAATATGAAATGCCAACTCTGTTATGTGGATTCACGATGGTTACCTGGGATCATGGATTGTATGCATAACGGGAATCCCAGGTGGTAAGCCGGGGTCCCCATAGTATGTGTATGCCTAGACATTTTTGGCACTCTTTTGCTTGTGTATATTATATTTGCCTGGACTTGTTATGCATGGTTGTTGGAGCATGTTATGTATGGCTGCTATGGATGTTATGTTATGCATGAGTTTAGTTCTTTTCATTCATGCCTAAGTTTCCTTGTTATTAATCTCACAAAACCACTTCTCTCCAGAATGGCTCCGGAAACGCGAGGCCAAGCTGGAGGCAATCCGCCCCCGCCACTTGAACCAAGCATGGAGCAACTGCTGCAGCTCATGCTTGAAGACCGCGAAGCCACGCGCGCCGAGCGCCAAGCCAACCTCGCAACCCTGTAGCACCTTGCGCAAATTGCCACCCACCACAACAACCATGGTGGCAATGATGATGAGGAACCCCGCAACAAGCTTAGGGATTTCCAAAACTCCAACCCTCCAATATTCACCAAGTCCACCGAACCCTTGGACATCGACGATTGGCTCCGCACCATCGAGAACAAACTCGAATATGCGGGAGTTGGAGAGACCAAGAAGGTCTCTACGCCACCCATTTCCTAGCAGGAGCAGCGGGTGCATGGTGGGAGAATGTTCGTGCCATGCAGCCCGAGGGCCAAAAAATGACTTGGGGAGCCTTCAAGACCAAGTTCCGCAAGGCTCACATCCCCTCTGGACTTATCAAGATCATGCGAGACAAGTTCCTCAACCTCAAGCAAGGTGGAATGAGCGTCACCGAGTACCTCGACAAGTTCACTACTTGGGGGAGGTATGCCCCTAATGACATCGACACTGACGAAAAGAAGAGGGAACACTTCCTGAATGGACTTTAGGAGGAACTGCAAACCTACCTGGTAGCTGTGCCTTATAATGATCTGGAAGCCCTGGTAGATGCTGCTATCATGGTTGAGGACAAGAACAAAGCTGCCCGCGAAAGCCGGAAGAGAAGGATGATGAGTCAAGGTGGATCGAGCAGTCAAAGGTCCCGCAGCATGCCCCCATCAAGATCTGCGCCACCACCTCAGAGGTTCACCTCTCAACTCCCAGGCCCAATAACCCCAACCGTCAATACCCAAGCAACCGACCCACCAGCTGGAATCCTTCTGGAGGAAACCGCAACACCTTCAACCCCTCCAACACTACTAGGAAAACCCTTATCCATGGGCCCATTATCTATGGCGCACTACGTTTTGGTGCTCCATAGATAAGTATCCGTGGCGCACCATATCCATGTGCGCCACAGATACCACCTTATGCGTGGCGCACCAAACAAGGGGTGCGCCACGCATATGTGGGCCCCAACGAGCACCATACCCGGGGGTGTCAGGCCCCCACATCCGTGGCGCATGAAATGGGGGTGCGCCACGCATAGGGCAGAGATCTGTGGCGCACGAAATAGGGGTGTGCCACAGATATAAGTGGGTCCCCCTTTGGAAAAGGTGGCAGGCATATCCGTGGCGCACCCCTTGGGTGCGCCACTGATGTAGATATTTGTGGAGCACCATATTGATGTGCGCCACGGATATGTCGTGGTACCTACCACTATAAATACACATATATGCACACATATATGCACACATACATATATATACATACACACACATATACACACACATATACACACACATATATATGCACACATACACACACATATACACACATATATGCCATACACACACATATACACACATATAAACACATATATACACACATATACATACTTATATATGCACACATGCACACATATACACACATATACGCACACATACACACACATATACGCACATATATGTCATATGCACACATATACACACATACACATACATATATACACATACACACACATATATATACACACATATACATACATACATATACATATACACACATATACACACATATATACACATATATACACATATATACACACATATACACACATATATACACATATATATATACATATACACACATATATATACATATATACACACATATATACACACATATATACATATATACACATATATACACACACACACTTATATATACACACATATATACATACATATACACACTTATATATGCACACATGCACACTTATACACATATATACGCACACATACACACATATATGTCATATGCACACATATACACACATATATGCACACATATACACACTTATATATGCACATGTGCACACATATACACACATATACGCACACATACACAGACATATACGCACATATATGCCATATGCACACATACACACACATATATGCACACATACACATACATATATACACACATATACACACACATATACACACACATATACACACACATATACACACACATATATGCACACATACACACACATATACACACATACACACACATATATGCACACATACACATATATACACACACATACACACACATATATGCCATACACACACATATACACATATATATACACATATATACACACTTATATATGCACACATGCACACATATACACACATATACGCACACATACACACACATATACGCACATATATGCCATATGCACACATACACACATATATGCCATATGCACACATATATACATATATATACACACTTATATATGCATACATGCACACATATATACACATATACGCACGCATACACACACATATACGCACATATACGCACATAATAATATATATACATAATATATATACACATATACACATATATATGCACATAGACACACATATACACACAAGCACACATAGGCCTTAAGAGGATTGATATGATAGTAATATCAATAAGAACTTGGGTAGGTTAGGGATAGCTCATGCAAATAGAATGGAGAAGTTAAGTGTGCTCAGCCCGGAGTAGTCTAAGGATGGGTGACCTAGCAGGAAGTCAAGAAATTCGGTGTGATTTGAAAATGTTCCTCATGTGATAAAATCCTCAAAAATTTGAAATCTAATATTTTTTTTCACATTATTTTGATTTTTATGATTTTCAAAAAAATATTGGTTTTTTTCAATTTTTAATTTTTTTCGAAAAAAATACAAATAGAAAACATATCAGTGGAGCACCATTTTTAATGTCAGTGGTGCATCCTATTTGTGGCGCACCTAAATTGGGTGCGCCGCAGATATTATGCGTGGCGCACCCCATTTAGGTGCGCCACGGATAGGACACATAGCTGTGGCGCATATAGGCGTGCGCCACTGATAATATATACCAGTCGCTTGATATGTGTGGCGCATCACAGGTGCGCCACTAAGCCCCAAAATGGTGCTCCACAGATAGGGTTTCTCCTAGTAGTGCAACCGCAGCCAAGGAAGTGGCTGCTACACTTGTGGCCAGCCAGGACACTTCTCTAAGGAGTGTCCCCTGAAGAAACCTTCTGCGCCGAGCCTCAGCGCACTGAAACCCAATCAGGGTCAAGGCCGTGGACCCCCCTGGAAGGAACCCAAAGAGTCAAGCAAATGTTGCTCGAGGCCGCCTGAATCATGTCAACGCAGCTGAAGCTGAAGAGGCACCCAATGTTGTGCTTGGTACGTTTCTCGTCAACTCCGTGCCTGCGAAAATTCTATTTGATTCTGGCGCATCACATTCATTTGTCACGGAGAACTTCGTGGATAAGGGTAGACTGAAACCTAGTCGTAGGGATAGACTCATGATAGTGCAAATCCCTGGGTCATCTGTCAAGACTCAACTGTCCTGCAGAGATGTCCCAGTATAACTCTACGGGGAGAAGTTCCAAGCGGATCTGATTGTCCTAGGCATAAAAGGATTGGATGTGGTACTTGGGATGGACTGTATGTTCAAGTACCAGGGGCACATTGATTGTGCTCGAAAGGCCATAACCGTGACCAGCAGTAGTGGGGTTCAGATTGAGCACGTAGCAACCATGCCATCCCGCAAAGCCTACTACAAGAAGTCTATCTCTGGGCCGACTCTTGATCAAGTTCCGGTGGTATGTGAGTACCCCGACGTCTTCCCTGAGGAGTTGCCAGGTATGCCCCCTGACCGGGATATTGAGTTCATGATTGAGTTGATTCCCAGGACAGCTCCCATTGCTCAGTGACCCTATCGTATGAACCTCCAAGAACTTGAGGAGTTAAAGAAGCAACTTGCTGACATGCTCAGCAAAGGCCTTATCCGTCCCAGCGCTTCACCTTGGGGATCGCCTGTTCTGTTTGTGGACAAGCGAGATGGTACCATACGCCTGTGTGTGGATTACCGTAAACTCAATGAGGTGACCATCAAGAATAATACCCACTCCCAAAGATTGAAGACCTGTTCGATCAGCTGAATGGAGCCAAAGTGTTCTCCAAGATTGATCTCCGCACTGGATATCATCAGCTGAAGGTTCGAGAGTCTGATATTCCCAAGACCGCTTTCACCACTCGCTACGGCCTATTCGAGTACACCGTCATGTCCTTTGTTCTAACCAATGCCCCTACCTATTTCATGAATCTTATGAATAAGGTATTCATGAAGTTCCTTGACAAATTCTTGGTGGTCTTCATCGATGACATCTTGGTCTATTCTAAGACCGAGGAAGAGCATGCAGAACATCTGCGGCTAGTATTGGGAACCCTGCGCGAACACCAGCTTTACGCCAAGTTCAGCAAATGTGAGTTTTGGCTGAAAGAAGTTGGATTCCTAGGCCATGTACTCTCAGCTGGTGGAGTATCCGTTAACCCCTCAAAATCACCTCCATCTTGGAAAGAAAGGCCCCAACCAACCCCACCGAGGTCCGAGCATTTCTTGGACTAGCCGGGTATTACCGAAAGTTTGTAGAAGGGTTCTCCAGCATTGCTCGCCCATTGACTCAGCTGCTCAAGAAAGATAAGAAGTTTTAGTGGACTGAGAAGTGCGATCAGAGTGTCCAAGAGCTCAAGATGAGACTAGTGACAGCTCCCATTCTAACCATGCCCAACATTACCAAGAGCTTCGATGTCTATTACGACGCATCCAAGCTTGGTCTTGGAAGTGTCTTGATGCAAGGACGGCAAAGTTATCACCTAGCTATCCCGTCAACTGCGCCCTCACGAGCTGAATTACCCTACCTACGACCTTGAGCTTGCCGCTGTTGTCCATGCCCTCAAAACATGCCGACACTACCTTATGGGGAATCGTTGTGAGATCTACACCGACCACAAGAGCCTTAAGTACATCTTCTCCCAGAAAGAGTTGAACATGAGACAAAGGAGATGGATTGAGCTTATCAAATACTACGACCTAGGAATTCATTACCATCTCGGTAAAGCGAATGTTGTCACCGATGCTCTCAGCCGAGAGCCTTGTTCCCTAAATGCCATGCTGAAGACCAGCCAACCAACCCTATGCGTGGAGTTTGAGAAGTTTGGACTTGAGCTAGTAAGCCATGGTTTCTTGGCAAACCTTGAAGTCCGACACACTCTCTTTGACCAGATCAAGGAAGCTCAGAAGGGTCATGAGAGTATCGAAGGTATTAAATGTAGGATGGGATGAGAGGAAGTACCTGGTTTTCAATCAACCAGGAAGGTGTGCTGTGGTATAATAGCCACCTATGCGTCCCTAGCATCGAGGAGTTGAAGCAATTCATTCTGAAGGAGGCTCATGATACTCCATATTCTATTCATCCTGGAGGCACCAAGATGTACGAAGACTTGAAGGAACGTTTTTGGTGGCACGGTATGATGAGAGAAATAGCCTCCTATATTGCCCGATGCGATGTCTATCAGTGCGTCAAGGCCGAGCATCAAAAGCCCGCAGGTTTATTGCAACCCTTAAAGATATCGTTATGGAAGTGGGAGGAAGTCGGTATGAATTTTATTACTGGGCTACCGACCTCCAAGCGGGGACATGATTCTATATGGGTCATTATGGATCGCGTCACCAAGGTTGCCCACTTTATCCCCGTCAAGACCACTGACCATGGGAACCGTTTAGCCGAGTTGTATATCTCCCGCATCATCAATCTTCATGTTGTTCCCAAGACCATAGTCTTAGACCGAGGCCCTCAGTTTACCTCGCGATTTTGGGCAAAACTCCAGGAAGCTTTAGGCACCAAGTTATCTTTCAGCACAGCCTATCACCCACAAACTGGAGGTCAAACAGAACGAGTAAACCAAATCCTTGAAGATATGTTGCGAGCTTGTGTTCTGTCTTATGGAACCAAGTGGGAAGACTGTCTGCCATTTGCAGAGTTTTCCTACAATAATAGTTACCAAGCTAATTTGCAAATGGCCCCTTTTGAAGCTCTCTACGGACGCAAGTGCCATACCCCTCTCAACTAGTCCGAAATGGGAGAAAGCCAAATCTTTGGCCCTGATATCATTAAGGAGGCTGAGGAGCAAGTCCAGCTCATTTGGAATTGTCTGAAGGCAGACCAATCCTGGCAAAAAAGTTATGCTGACTCTAAGAGAAGACCGGTTACCTTCAACGTGGGAGATTTTGTCTACCTTTGAGTGACACCGCTCAAGGGTATGCAACATTTCCATGTTAAGGGTAAGCTTGCACCCCGCTATATCGGCCCATTCAAGATTCTAGAACGCCGCGGAGAGATGTCCAACAAACTAGAATTGCCCTCAGAATTGTCTGAGTTCCACGACGTCTTCCATATTTTGCAACTCCACAAATGTCTCCAAGTCCCCGACAAGCCCGAGGCCTTCAAGGAGATCGACCATAACTCCATCGACCTAAACTCCGACCTCACTTACCGGGAGAGACCAATCCGCATTCTGGAAGAAGACGTCCGTCTTACCCGTAGACGCAAGATCAAGATGTATAAGGTCCAGTGGAGTAACCACACCGAAGATGAAGGTACTTGGGAACGTGACGATTATCTACGAGGAAAGTTTCCTGAACTACTTCACGCTTAGCTACCGAATCTCGGGACGAGATTCTTTTTAAGGGGGGAAGGTCTGTAACACCTCACTTTTTGCAGACCAAATTAAAACCTTTGTTTATATACCTTGTCTTGGGTGAATTAAAAACTTTTGGTGAACATTGAGTTTTTGTGCTAACATTCATTATTTCATGTGTGTGATGGTCTATGATTTCATGTGCTTATGTGTGTGTGTGAATTTTTGCCATGCTATCTTTTAATCTCTTGTGCATTAGGAACTAAGAACTAGTGCTATGATTTTATGCATAGAATTTGTACCCTAGGACCATCTTACTTGTACCAAAGGTCTTAGTTAGCCTCTTGGCTTAAAACTCAACACATACCTATTTCTTTTATTTTATTTTTGCTCCTTTATCCAAAATTAGAGGCATCTCCAAAAACCTAGCTTAGCTATTTCAAAATTCTCCAAACTTTGGCCATGATCTCTTGATCATGTGTAAAACCTCTGGAGGCTATTTTGGAAGATTTTCAAATCTTTTTCAAATGTATTCAAATTCAAATTTGAATTTGGCTAGGAGTACCCTAGCCTTGCACTTCTTTCTCTCCCTCTCTTCTGTTTCTTTCTTTGGCAAGCCGACCAAGAGGAGGGAAGGAGATCTACTGGGGATCTCTCTCTGGATGTCAAGGGATCTTCAAAACTCTTTTCTGCTTGTCCTATTCACTTGGCATCAAGCGAAGAAGGGAAGCCCGAGGCCACCCTGCCAAAACCCTTCTCCCTCTCTTCTGCTTTGACCATCCACACCGCCGCCGACCCCCAATCGATGGACGCCATCCTACTGGCCCCCTAGCGTGACCCCACCCTGCAGAGACCGACCCAGCCACCCACGCCGCTCAGGGCATCGCCATTGCCCATCATGGATGCCATGTTTGGGCAGGACGCCACCGACCACCTCCTGCAATGTCACCTCGCCGCCAGGCCTGCCTCGATCCAACGGATCGATTCACTGAAGCCGATTCACTCGAGCGTGATCGTGCACGCCGCCCCGGCCACGCCGACGTGAACCAATCTGGCCGCCCAGCGCGCCTAGAGTGCATGTGCCATTCCCATGCACCTGCACCTCGTCCAGCCTCGCTCTGCGCACGCACCTGCATGACATCGAGCCCTCGATGTCACGCCACCCTCACCCTGCACCGCGTCGCACCGACACGCCCCCACGGCACACCGTTTCACCCCAGTCTCTCTAAACCCACCCATGCCATGCCTGAACCAGCCAGCCACTGACACCCCCTGCCTGCCCCCTGGACTTAGCTCACGATGCCGCCCTAGCACGCCGCCCATGACGCCCAATCGCGTCCGCCGATGTCCACCCTAGACCGAGCCCACGCCTGCAGTTATAAGCTGAGAACCCCTCTAGAAACCCTCTCCTATCGCCCATTCTTCCCCCTCCCCACTCCCTCTCACTCACCAAGCCTCTCCACCTTGCAGCCGACGCAAAACCATCGCCGGAGCTCACCAAAGCTTCGGGTAGATCGACGACCAAGGAAGAGGTTGCCGTCGACTATTCTTCTCCCTCTATGCTCCTTCTCTGCATGCAAAGGACACCACCTTGGCACCTAGATCTCACCTGCCCTTGTTTGTTTATAGGGGAAACGGAGCCGACGATGCCATTGCCGTAGACATCTGAGCACCAGAGTACCCCGCACGCCTTCCCCAGCCTCTGCATGCAAGAGCAGCACCTGCACCTGCCTTCGTTGACCCCGCCACAACCAATTTCCGCCCTCACCTAACCGCGACGCCCTCGGTGAGCTTCTCCCCGCCAAAACCCTAGCTGGCGCCGCCCCTCTCGCGCACATGCAGTAGCCATCGAGGACGACGGCGATCGGCCGTCGAACTCATCCTAATCGAACGGACGAGAAGCCGTACCGATTCGGCCACTGCCTGGGCTGGCCGGCGAGCCGGCTGGGCCGATCTGGCCCAGATCTGGCGAGGCCCGGCCAGATCTGGCCTCTTTTATTTTTTTCCCATGTGCTTATTCTGTTTAGTTAATAACTGTTGCAAATAAAAATGTTTAGGAAATCTTTTATACCTCAGAAAATTATGATTCAAATTTTCCTGTGATCCATGCAATATTGTCTAGCCACTGGTACTGCATGTTTGATTTTTAGTGTCCTATATATTATCTGTTAATTAAGTAGTGTAGCTCTATTGATTTGAACTCATTTTTGAAAAAATGTTGTTCTGTGTAATGAAAATTGGTGATTCCAATTTTCTGTGATACCTCGCTGTTATACTGAACTATAGAAACTGGATTTACTATTTTAGGAGCAATGTATTGCCTGCAGTAATTGTTTTGGTAAAATTAGTTTTCTATCTTAATTTATTCATTGTGCATAGTAGAATAATTATTTTTGGGTGATTCCACTTCTCGTGTGTTGTACATTTCATTAGCTTTCTAGAATGGTCTTTGTTAGAATTTTAGGACCTACAGAATGTTTTAGGTGATTATATTTCTATTCTAGTGATTAGTGGGAATAGGAAATTCATATTAATTCACCTTTTTAATCTTTTAGTTTGATTCCAATTGTGTTGGTCTTGTAATGTTGTTAGCTACCTGTAAGAGTGCTGGATGCCATGTTTTGATTAACCATGATACCTTTAAGTTGTTTGTTTGTGATTAGGTATTACTATGCAAATAGAAATTGCTTGTTATTATTTAGGTAGTTTATTCTTTTGTAAATTAGATATTAGTTCAGATATATGAACATGTTTGCTTCTGATACTCTATGCTTGAGTTGTGTGATGCTTACCTTGGGAATGATCCATGTATGCATGAATGCTTATTGTGTGTGGGTTGTTGTTTCTTTTCTGGCGATAGAATCGAACGACGAATATGCGGAGGAAGGGGAGGTATTTGAGTATCAAGAGGAAGGAGATCAGGGACAAGCCAACCAAGACAAGCCATCTACTTGTGGCATATCTGAATCCTATTAAGTCACTATGCATTGTTCTACTCTTGTCTTTCTTAATATGCATTGTTTTTCCTACATTGCTATTATTCCCTATATAGCAATAGTTGACGGCTTAGCTCCACGAGTCGACTTGGTATCATACTCTGAGATGACCCCTCTTGTGACCTACTCAATACCCCTAAGGTAGAGGCTTGATGGTTAGCATCAAAGTCCTTGGAAAACTAATAGTGGAGCCAAAAACTCTAGGATTGGGAATACTCTCACGAAGGATTTCGAAAATGTTTTCGAAAACCTTGGAGTAGTTGATACTCTATTGAGATGTTTACAAATGGTTTTATAAACTTGGAGTTGGACATGGGAGATGGAGGAGTTGGTGGTTTTCGGGAAAATGGCATTGTGTTTAAGTGTTCGCCAAACCAATTACCCCCGTGCAACCACATTACCCCGGTATGGGATAGGGCTTAGTTTGAAGTTTATCTGCTTTAGTGCGGGGAGCCTCACAACTATATAAGGGTCTGTAGGACCCCGGAATCCGGGTTGATGCCAAATAAGGGTCAACACATATCACGGCATATCCCGAGTCGCCGGAAGACACTTGGGTTCTCCCGCCATGGCACCGGAGTGACACTCCAAAGGAGGTCCTGCTGGGTCGTCCCGGGGAGGTAATCTCCATAGGGTAGGCACCCATATTAAGGTAGATAAATGGAGGGCTTTGACCGATTATTCGAACCCCGCATACTTGTGTATGACAGTCCGTGGTGGTATCCCAGCAGATTTATCGGATGGTGTGGGTAAAGTGTATAACCTCTACAGAGTGAAATCTATTCGAATAGCCGAGTCCTCGGTCATGGACGGTTGGGATGGCCATACTTAACCCATGTCTAGGTTTTGGTTTTATAAATGATTTTTGAGGAAACATGGAGTGGTGCCGGACGGAGTACTTGGAGGGTACGGCCGTGGCACGGGTGTGATTCGGAGTACTTGTAGGGTACTGCTGAAGACTTGAGGTGGTCATGTTTGATTGACCGCCGATCTTATCTTAAATGAGTTATCCCCTTTCCTATAGATTTTCCTATAAATGCTTAATAAAAGTTTTCTTTAATAAGGATATAGAAATGTCATAGGACATGCTATATCGACACAAGAAGCTTACTAGTATAAGGTTACCTTCAACCAAGCCAACCCTTGCTACAGCCAAAAAGCATGTGCATACTTTCTCTTAGATGGTTTCCGAGTACAACTCCAAAATGTACTCACGGCTTTGTCCCTGGCTATTAACTTGGCCAGACTTTGGCGATGACTATGAGGAGGACGATGAGGAGTATGATGACACCAGTGCAAATTAGGAATCGTTTCCCGGTCAGTTGCCTATTGTCGGGGGGATGACCCCCGGTAGGGTCAAGAGACAAGAAAGATACAAGGAATAAGGTTGACTTTATGTCGGTTGACCTAGATGGGGTCTGGCCGGAATATAGGAGCGTCGGCCAGACCGGCATATAAGTGTATCCTGGCTGGAGTTTAGATATGCCGGAATAACCGGGATACTTATTAAGGAGTGCCGGCATATGCATAGATATGCCGGCCTAACTTATTTGATATGTTGTGCAGAAGCAGGGAGCCAGATTACCCGACCTTTATAGGTCGTTGGTCCGGTATACAGGTCCAGGATATGGCCAACGGTCATATCCGGGATACATAAGTCAACCAAGATGTCATGTCCCTACAATCAAGGAGAGATCCTGCCAAGTATGGAGGGAGATCATGTTGACAGGGTGCACAGTGGTGGTTTACCTACCCTCACTGTGCACAAGTACAGCCCTTACCTCACGGTGGTAAGGTCACAGTCCAAGAAGTACAAGGTACAGCGACGGTGAGTCCCATCGAGAGCAATCAGGGAGAAAGTCAAGGGTCTCTGCCTTCGTTAGCCTGCCCTATTTCGAGTGTAGTTGGTGTCTCCTGGTCTCGGGTGACCGTTGTAACCCTGGCCACCACTATATAAGGTGGCACAGGGAGCCCTAGAAATGGGTTGGTCTGAGGGTGTTCCTATACTTAGCAGTTCATCTTCCTCCTCTAGCAGAGAGAGCTTGGAAGCACCATTGTTGTGTACTCCATCGATCCAAATATATAACCAGTAGAGCAGGAGTAGGGGTGTTATCTCCTTACGAGAGCCCCGAACCTGGGTAGATCTGTGTTCCTTTCTGTCGTGCTTTTTAGCTCGTTCCCCTCTCCTGAATCCTCCAGCATCTAGTTCGGCCCCCATTTAAGCCATCCCATGGCATATGTTGTTTCACCACGACGACATTTGGTGCCCACCGTGGAGCAGATCGATATGCTGGGCGGAGTGTTTATTCGGACGAGGTCCGTGATAGAAGCTTCAGGAGTGCGTGTGGTCTCTGGCCTTGTCCAGAGGCTAGGGTCGCTTAGCTTCATCAATGACAATGCCGGATGTCTCGGCGGCCGGCCGTTTCCCAGGGACGGCCAGATCATGTCTTTTGGTTCCCACGAGGTGTACGTGGGGACTGAGAGTATTTGCAGGAAGAAGGTGCTGGTGGCGGCAGATCCTCCATCGCATCGGCTGGCTCACGCTGGGCGTAGCGCTTGCTCAGCAGAGTCGGTCGAGGTGATGATGGCCGGCACATCAGTGCCGCCGGCAGATGGTGTCGGCAAGGCAGCGGCAGTAGCGGATACTCCCCCGGAGCCGCCGAAGGTCAAGAGGTCGGCACGTCCTACGTTGGAGCGTGTTGAGAACTTGGCCGGCACTTCCGGCGTGCCGGCTAGGGGACAGGTGCTTCTTCCCATCATCGATCGACTTCTTGAGCCGGTGCGATCCGGCGATGATCCGGAGCAGACAAGGGAGGTCCTGGAGGGATCTCGCCAGGCCCTTGTCGATGAGACCCTGGCCATGCATCAAGAGCGCGAACGGTTTAACTGGCAACTCCGTGAGTATGAGGCAGCCCATGGTTTTACACCTGTGGTAACCCGGCCTAGCCGGATAGATGAGGTTAGAACTAGAGGTAGAGATCTTAACACTGAGCTAGAAAAAGGTGCTAGTGATAAGGGTCATACTGCAACTAGTATTGTACCTAAGGTAATTTATAGCTCTCCAGTGAAAAACCTTAGAGCAGCAGCAGAGGTAGCTAAGGACCTATCTAGTTTATCCGGCGAAGCACTGCGTGAGCAGCAGGCCCAGCTTAACCATCTTTTGTCTATAGCTACCACGCAGCAGGAGGCCTTCAAGAAGGCAAACCTAGGTGCCAGGGCATCCCAGTACGTTGTGTCGGCAGGAGGTGCCAGTGCGAGGTCGAAGGGCCAAGCTTCATCCCCGCATCCGAGCGTCCGGCATGCCGGAAGTGTAACCTCTGGCCGGCAGGACAAGCAGATCCAGGTGTATGATCTGGCAATCGCCGGAAAGCAGGCGGTGGTGCAGAAGAGTGCCGGCCATGCTGACAAGAATGTCGGCAGCAAGAAAGCCGGTCAGAATGTGCTGGCTGGGCAAGGAGCAGCTTCGGCCGGTGGGGGCCAGAGTAACAGTGCAGCCCGGCGTCAGCAGCAGGGCGCCGGACATGCGGTGCAGCAGCAAGGTACGGGTCAGCCGAGACACCGTGAAGATGATGAAAATTCCGCCCTGGCAAGGATGGGATATCAGCAGCAGTATCAGCAAGGCCGACAGAATGAGCAGTGTCAGCCGGAACAACAGTAGCAAAAGATGATTGCGGGCCCAATTGCGTCCCGGCTCGGACCTCGGTCCTTAGCAGCAAATAATGCGCGCTTCAAGCTGGACAGGATTCACCATTCAGAGTTGGTGGAGAGACAAGGAGCTCTGGGTCCTATGTGCTTTGGACCCTGGATTATGGGTGAGCCGGTGCCTTACTGTTTTCAGCTCGCGCGTGGCGCGAGGACATATAACGGCAGTACAAAGCCAAAAGACTGGTTGGAGGACTACTCCACTGCGGTGAACATCGCCGGAGGAAACCTCAGATGGGTGGTACGATATGTGACGCAGATGCTTGAAGGACCAGCCAGGATATGGCTGAACAATTTGCTGGCCGGAAGTATCAATGGCTGGGTTGATTTCGAAGAGCAGTTTTTGTCAAACTTCACCAGTACTTATAAGAGACCCAATCGCCCGCAGCAACTGGCTAGCTGCCGGCAAGGAGAATATGAGACTGATCGTGACTACCTGACCAGGTGGTGCACGTTGCGCAATTCCTGCGAGGGAGTTGTGGAGCAGCAGGCCATCATGTGGTTCGCTCATGGGTTCCGGCACGGCACCATGTTGTGGCAAAAGCTTCAGAGGGAGATGCCGGCCACGTTGGCCGAAAGAATCAAGATTGCGGACAGTTATGCATTGGGAGATCCCATGCAGCCCACCCTTGATTCACAAGGACAGGGGCAAACCCAGCGGAACAATAGCAACGCCGGGAGACCGGGGCAGTTTTATCGCCCGGATAACCAGAATAAGAGGAGAGATGAGCGGCCGGATTATCGGTATGGCTCGGCACAAGTAGCAGCGGTGGAAGAGGAGCAAGGGGGCGCCGGCAGTAGCCAGCGTCCGAGATATGAGGGTTATCAGCAGCCTCAGCAGCAATAGCAGCAACAACCGCAGCAGCAAGCGCAAACCTTCCAGAAAAAGAATGTCTGGGTCAACAAGAATGCCGGCGGTGTCGCCGGTCAAAAGAAGCAGTGGCCGAAGTATACGGTGGGTTTGGCCATGGACAAGCCTTGTGTGTTTCACACGTTCCAGCCGGGTAAGTCGGCGAACCATTTGACAAGAAACTGTTCGTGGCTGGACGACATATTGGCAGGTCGCGCAGGTCCTTTTGGGCCGGCAAAACCACCTATCCCGGCAGCTCCATCGCCGCTGATAGGTGCAAATACAGTTGCAGTCCCGCCCAGGCCGGTTAATCCTGGAAACCAGAGCAATGCCGGAAATGCCGGCGTAAATCAAGTAGACCAGAGCTATAATCCTGAATACTGTGCCGGAGGCCCAGGAGCGGGCTGGAATGAGTACAAGGAGCATGATCAGAGTTACATGGTCTTTGAGACCGAAAGAATAGGCAAGCAGAGCTTGTACTGGCGGTGTTTGGAGGTGAATGCCGTTATGTCGGCAGTTCCGAAGCTGATGTACTGGTCTGACCAGGCCATTGGCTGGGACAGGGCAGATCATCCCAGGATCATGCCAAATCCCAGCGGGTATGCTCTGGTAATGGATCCGACATTCGTCGGGCCGGCAAGCAACGTGAGGTTTAGCAAGGTCCTCGTTGACAATGGAAGCAGCATCAACATCATGTATCGTGATACGATGCAGAAGCTGGGCATCAAGGAAAATATGCTGGAGCCAAGCAAGACAATGTTCCACGGCATTGTGCCGGGGCTTTCGTGTGCGCCGATGGGCAAGATCCGGATAGATGTCATGTTTGGCAGCCGGGATAACTGCAGGGTGGAGAACCTCATGTTTGAGGTGGTGGATCTGGATAGCCCCTACCATGCTTTGTTGGGTAGGTCGGCACTGGCAAAGTTCATGGCCTCTACTCATGTGGCCTACCTGAAGATGAAGATGCTGGGGCCAAGAGGGGCAATTACAATCATTGGCGCTTATAAGCGTTCGATGGCGTGTGCTACAGCCGGGTCTAACCTGGCCGAGACTCTGATCATTGCAGAGGAGAAGAAGAGGCTCAAGCGAGCAGTGGAAATTGCTGAGATAGTCACGACCGGCAAATCTATACCGGGGATGACAAACCCAGGTGGCAGTGCTTCTTTTCAAGTGGGCAAGGTAGTCAAAAAGGTGCCTCTGGATGAAGTTTTCCCGGAGCGCCATGTCCTCATCGGGGCAGGTTTGGACCCCAAATAGGAAAGCGAGCTTATCAGCTTCCTCCGTGAGAATCGGGATATCTTTGCATGGTCTACTTCAGACCTACAAGGTGTGCCGAGGGAGCTGGCTGAGCACGCACTGCATGTAAGGCTGGATGCTAAGCCGGTAAAGCAGCCGCTTTGGCGGAATGCGGATGATAGAAGGAAAGCAATTTGGGAGGAAGTGGCCAGACTCCTAGCCTCCGGCTTTATCAAGGAAGTACTGCATCCGGATTGGGTGTCTAATCCGGTTTTGGTGGAGAAGAAGAAGGATGAGCCCGCCATAGTAAAAGTATGGCGGATGTGTGTTGATTACACCAACTTGAACAAGGCATGTCCTAAAGATCCATTCCCGCTCCCTAGGATCGATCAAGTGATTGATTCCACGGCAGGATGTGAACTGTTATCGTTCGTAGATGCATATTCTGGTTTCCACCAGATCCCGTTGTATGAGCCAGATCAAATAAAGACATACTTTATTACCCCGTACGGGGCTTATTGCTATCTCACTATGCCGTTCGGTTTAAGAAATGCCGGTGCAACTTACCAGAGGTGTATGCATGACCAAATAGATAAAAATGTGCAGGTATATGTCGATGATGTCGTCATAAAGACCAAGGAGAGCAAGACTATAATAGATGACCTCCGGGAAACCTTTGCGAATCTGAGGAGATTCCGGATGAAGTTGAATCCGGCTAAGTGCACCTTCGGTGTACCGGCAGGCAAGTTGCTTGGTTTTCTGGTCTCCAGCCGGGGTATTGAGGTGAATCCCGGCAAGATTCGTGCCATAGAGAGAATGAAGCCACCGACGGATTTGAAGGAAGTACAGAAGTTCACTGCTGCCTTGCATCCCTGAGCCGTTTCATAAGCCGGTTGGGAGAAAAAGCGTTGCCATTATATCAATTAATGAAGAAGTCCGACACATTTGTCTGGACAACGCAAGCAGATGCAGCTTTCAGAGAGTTGAAACAGATGCTGCCAACAGTGCCGGTGTTGGCATCTCCGATGCCCAGGGAACCAATGTTGCTCTATATAGCGGCAACTAACAGGGTTGTCAGTGCAGTGGTGGTAGTGGAGCGAGAGGAAGGAGGCAAAACCGTGCAGTGGCCGATATATTATCTAAGTGAAGTCCTCTCCACCTCAAAGCAAAACTACCCACACTATCAAAAGATGACGTATGGTGTCTATATGGCGGCCAAGAAACTCAAGCATTACTTCCAAGAGCATCCAATCCAAGTAGTGGCCGAGGCCCCTATCTCGGAGATCATAGGCAACAAAGATGCTAGTGGTAGGTTAGCCAAGTGGGCAATAGAGTTGTCACCATATACTCCTCAATATGACAAAAGAGATACAATCAAGTCACAGGTGTTGGCTGATTTCTTCATTGACTGGGCAGAGATACAATATGAGCCGCCGTTGCCCGATGCAAACTATTGGAGGATGCATTTTGATGGGTCCAAGACAATTCACGGCTTGGGTGCCGACATAGTCCTCACTTCACCCAAAAATGACCAGCTGAGATATGTTCTGCAGATCCACTTCGCAGCATCAAATAATGTGGCAGAATATGAGGCACTTGTGCATGGCCTGAAGGTGTCCAAGGACATAGGCATTCGCCGGATTATGTGTTTCGGTGATTCTGACTTAGTGATTCAGCAGTGTTCCGGCATATGGGATGCGCAAGATGCAAACATGGGGTCTTACCGTTTCTTGGTGCAGCAGCTGAGCGGATACTTCAAAGGTTGTGAGTTCCGGCATGTTCCCCGAGCTCAGAATGAAGCGGCCGACACATTGTCCAAGCTGGGATCTTCCAGAGATTCAATCCCGCCCGGCATCTCATTGGAGCATTTGAGGAAGCCATCAATAAAGCCCTCGCCGGAGTCATCGTCCATATATGTTCCGTCGAGCCCAGAGGATGCAGTTCCGATGGAGATGAATGCCAGAGCCACTTCAGATAACTCGGGGACTGCTCTCGCAGTCCCGGGGACTGGGCCGACATATGCAGTGAGTGCAGTATTCCGGAGCAGAGATAAAGGCAAAGGCAAAATCTACCAATACCCGAGGACTGATCCATTTGTCCCGGGGACTTCGCAGCCCATGGAGATCGATTATGTGTCAGTTGAAATGATGGAGATAGATCAGGCAGTGTTCGCTGTCAGGGAAGTGCCTTCATGGGCACGTCCTATCATGGATTTCTTGGTGGATGGTCGAGTGCCGGCGGATGAAACAGAGGCACACCGGGTTACAAGGAGATCCAAGGGATATACCATCATAAATAAGGAAATATACAAAAGAAGTGCCACCAGAGTATTGCAGAGATGTGTTGAAGCTGCCAAAGGCCTGGAGATGCTCCAGGAAATTCATCAGGGGGAGTGTGGACACCACGCTTCATCCAGAGCGCTTGTGGCAAAAGTATTCCGGCATGGATTTTACTGGCCGACGGCACTGCAAGAGGCAGAAGACTTGGTCCGGAAGTGCAATGGGTGTCAGATGTATGCCCACCAGATTCATCAGCCGGCATCAGCATTGAAGACTATCCCGATAACCTGGCCCTTTGCTGTTTGGGGCCTGGATATGGTCAGGGCTTTTAAGCCGGCAAGGGGAAAGATGACCCATATATATTCTGGTCATGGTGGATAAGTTCACCAAGTGGATTGAGGTGAAGCCCATAAGCAAGTGCGATGGCCACACAGCAGTGAAGTTCTTAAAGGATATAATTTTGAGATATGGTGTTCCTCATAGCATCATCACTGACAATGGGTGGAACTTTTCCCAAGGGCCATTTGCCATATTTTGTGAAGAGGTGGGAATCTGGCTAGACCTTGCTTCGGTCGCTCACCCTTGTACCAATGGCCAAGTAGAGAGGTCAAATGGACTAGTGTTATCCGGCATAAAACCCCGGTTGATAGAGCCACTGGAGAAAACTCCGGGATGTTGGCTAGATGAATTGCCGGCAGTGCTTTGGAGTTTGAGGACAACTCCGAATTGGTCGACATGCTATACGCCATTTTTCCTGGTGTATGGAGCAGAAGCTATGCTCCCAACAGATGTAATACATGACGCACCAAGGGTTGTGCTATATACCGAGGAAGAGGCTAAAGAAGCCAGAGAAAATGATGTTGATTTGCTAGAAGAGGCAAGAGAAATAACACTGTCAAGAACTGCGGTATACCAGCAGAACCATAGATGCTATCATGCGCAAAAGGTGAATCCAAGGAGATTTCAAGAGGGAGATCTAGTGCTTCGGCTAAAACAGGGCACAGTAGGCCGGCATAAGCTAACACCTCCGTGGGAGGGACCATTCATTGTGAGCAGAGCTCTGCACAATGATGCTTACTATCTTATAGATGCACAGGCCCCCAAGAAGGACAAGGTGGACAGGTCCGGAGAAGAAACCAAGCGACCATGGAACATAGCCCTACACCGTCCCTTTTACTCCTGAGCAGCATAATATATGTATTTCCATTTTGCTTTGTGTGCCGGCACTTTATGCCGGCGCAAGACTAATGAATGAAATATCGGCATCCCGAGGAAATCGGGCACTGCCTCCAGTATATATTGTTGTTTCTTTTCAATTTTTGTTTATGTGCCGGCTGGCTTAATTTGAATGTTTCTTATGTCGGCCTTGTAATGTGTCGGCACCAAAGGCCGCTCTTCGACTTAGCTGCTGTCCGGAATCTGGCTTCATGGCTAGCAAGAGTAGATGCCGGAGATTGTCTACACATGGAAAACGGCTAAGGAAATATAAAGCAAGCGAGCCGACATTTATGTTATTGCCAAAGTAAAAACTTGAAATATCGGATGATTTGAAGTATAAGTTTCAAAGTTTAAGTACTATATGTTTAATGAAGCAACCTTGAGACTCATAAGTCAAAAGCCAAAAGAGGTAGACAAGTAGCCAAGGTTGTGGAGTTAGGGAAACAGGAAAACAAACTCGGTGACTTAGCCAAAAAATGATTCGGCATTGATAAACGAGCAAACCAAGTTAAAACTTGTTCAGGTAGCAGACCAAAGGGAAATTAAACGTATATCTTACAATTGCACCCGACATACCGGGGATCTAATAAAACTTAGAGTTTTTTGCAAAGTTCAAGAGGCCGGGGTGGAAGTAGAGCCGCCGGCGGGTGGAGCTGTAGCAGTAGAGACATCGGCTTCAGGTGTGCCGGATCCAGCAGACGGGATGGAGCCATCACCTTCGGCCGAAACAGATCCCAGTTCCGGAGCTTCAGTGTTGGCTTCTTCAGCTTCTTCTTCGTCTTGGCTGGATTCGGAGCCCTCAGCATCGGCAGCATCTTTGGCGTCGTCCTCCTTCTTCTCTGGCTCGCAGATGTCCCGGACAAAGGCTTGGGTGTCGGCGTAATCCACATAGCTGTGGGCCAGTTCCTGTCGATGCCGGATGTGTTCCGGATCCGAGGTCCAGATAGATCCTTCGCGCACAGTGCGCAAAGTCTCTAAGTCGGCCTTTTCGTACCAGGAGAGGAAGTAAGTGAGAGCTTCATCAGATCCCACCCTTGTGCCGGAATCCCGCCATTCTCGGAGGCGAACCTTGGAGAGCTGCAGATCATTCCCAAGATCAACAGGGTCGGTGGGCGTCCTTTGTCCCGGCCAGAGGGCGGAGTATGCTTCCTGGGCACCAAGGAAGAGATCTTCAGTATAGTAGCTCATGGCATTCTTCTGGGTTTCCAGGGCGAGCAGTTGCGCCGACATAGTCCAGTTGGGAGAGTCGACTGGGGCACCCCGGTTCACTCGATCCACCTACAGAGCCCTCTCAACGTCTTCGACGGAAGCAGGAAACAGGTCTGAAAGATGGCAAGCAGGTTAGCAAAAGGAATGTGTGTCGGCATAAGACTATGCCGGAAGAGATGTATCGGACAGGATGTGTTGGGCAGAAGAGTATTAGAGGCTTACTGGCGAGATCGACGTTGAGCCAGGCAATGTCAACTTCCCACTTGGTAGCCTGCTTCTTCAAGCCATTAAGTCCTGCGTGGGCGTTGGATGCGTCAGCTTCTGAAGTGATGAGCAGCTCCTGGGCTTTCTTAGGTTGGCCCTCTCTCTGTTCCTTCTCCTCCAGAAGCTCAGCAACCCGGCCCTTTAGCTGCTCCACCTCAGCTTTGTGAGCGGCATCCCGGTCATCCAGCTGCTTGGCCACGTCCACGGAGGGAATACAGTCCCGGTGGCGTGCCTCCAGTGCAGCTTTCTCATCTACAAGGATTTGAAGTTAAAAGGATGTGACGATAGAAAACAGTGACAAGAATTAAAGGATTTGAAGTACAAGTTGATAAAAAAAAGATCAGTAGGATTCGGCATACCGGTCAGCTCCTTCACCCTCTGGAGAAGCGCGGTGACTTGTTCTTCAGCAGCAGCTGCAGAATGCCGGTAAAAGGTTATGTGTCGGCATATTAGGGTGCGCCGGCAAAAGGAATATGAAGAAGAGCAGAAGAGGAGAAAAACCCGGCATGCAACGGTATGTCGGCTGAGTTTACCTTTCTGGGTCAGCTCCAGCCGGAGCCTGCTATGCGCGTCGGATAACTTCCGATGCTTGCACACCAAGTCATGGTACAGGTCGGCGCGTGTGTTGTTCATGCGCTGCAAAAAAGTTGGGATTTGAAGGGTTATGAGAGAAATCTAGCAAGACAGTTAAAGTGAAGATTATATCAAGAGTTCATTCTTTTGAAGACCCGGCACAGGTGCTGCGCACCTATCCCGGCCCTCGGTGACTAGGATTTGAAGCTCAGGTCGAGCTTATATGTCGGACTGATAGTTTGAAAACAGCTAAGTGCAAAAGGAATTGGAAAATCCCGGATGTCCGTATTCCGGACAGCCGACATTTTCGGGGACTGGGGATATATATATATAGAAAAGACTTACGTTGGTGGCGTCAGCCAGAAGGTGAAATCTTTGCTAGATGCTGAGGAGCTCGCTGGCAATAGGAATGGGCTTTGCGGCCAGGATATCAGTAGGATTGCCAGTAGCCAAAGCTTCGGCCAACTTCTTATTCTTGGAGTCAGCAGTGTCCATACTGTCGGCGTCATTCCACTTGATGCAGTGCTCCTTAAGAGATCCAAGACTCTTGTCAATTTTCATCAGCAGGGAGACGCGGCCCTCAAGTTCTGGCGTATCAAAGAAGCTGGGCCGGGCTGCTGCTTTGCCAATATGGAGTGCCAGGGCAGAGCTGGGCCGGGCTGCTCCCTTAGCAGGTGCAGTGGCAGCGGATTGTGTGCCGGACTTGGTCGGCTTGATCTTGAGAGTGCTGGGCTTGGCCGGGACAGAGGTCTTGGCTGGGATAGAGGTCTTGGCCGGGGCAGCTGGCTTGGCCGAGGCAGGAGTCTTCTTAGTTGCTGGAGTATCAGGGGCTGCTTGTTTCAGTGCGGCCGAGGTAGCTTGGCCAGCAGAGGCAGGTGCCGGATCTGTCCAGACCTCCGGCACTTCAGGGGCTTTGCCTTTATCTATGCCGGCACGCTTGTTGCCTGCGCCAGCATCTTCAGTAGTCCTAACGCCGCTGGTGGGCGCGCCGACGTCAGGGGCATCTGGTTGGGCTCCTGTGTCCATGTGGACATCAGAAGCCGAAGGACCCTGTTGAGCCCCCGAGTCCATGTGGACGTCGGGGGCAGAGTTGTCTTGCTCCGGCGGAGGATCGTCCTTCGCCGGGGAAGTGGTTTTGTCGGGCGCAGGCGAAGATTCCGGCGCCGGAGAAGTGGTGTGACTTGCAGAGGGTATGTCGGGGGTGGCAGTGGCTGTCGGCCTTTCAGTGTTGGGGCTGGCACTTGAGCTGGAAGCGTGTTCTGGCGCAAGGGGAGCCCTAAAAGAGAGAAAACACCAAGTTAGTAATCAAAGAGAGAAATATGCCGGAAATGAAGCAAAGGAAAGAAACTCACCCCGGGGCGACGGATCTTTGCCTCTTGGGCTGAGGCACGCCAACCTTCTACCTTTTCGGTTGCTGGGGTGTGTCGGGCTGGGGCTTCACGCCTCGCTTCCGGCCGGCACGTCCGCCGGTGGAAGGAGGTCCCTGGTTCAAAGGGGCGGCATCGACAACCATGTCGTCTGGGATAGCTGAGGACGGCATAGGATAAGCAAATGGTGTGGTAGGAAAGGCATATGCAAGTGGCGTTGGGTCGTAATACATCAGGATCTCCTCGTCAGAGTCATCCTCACTCCGGGCTTGAGTGGAGTGCCAGGAGGAAGAGTCCTTACCCGCGGCAGAGGCAGCACGGGTGTTCCGGGGCAGCTTGTCCCAATGATCTGGATCTTCAACGTCCACCGCGGTGCGGTCTGCCATGATTTGGATGCGGGAGTTCTCCATACTCTGGAAGCTGAGCTTCTGCATAGGGCAAAGACAATGGGTCAGAAACAACAAATATGTCGGTACAAGGAGTATGTCGGATAAGCATGATAAGTGTCGGAAAATAGAAGTATGTCGACCAATGTATCTATATGCCGGGCAAGAGCTTATGTGCCAGCGAAAGGGATTTACCATCGGTGCGGGGCGATCCCGGCTGTAAGGTTCCAGTCCCCAGGCAAAGGTGGCCTGAGAGGACTTGCAGATGTCCTTGATCCACCGCAGGATGTCGGCCGGGGTCAGCTCGTGTGTGGAGTGCCGTGTGGGATCCATGGGCCCGCTCATTTGGCATATCTTGTGAGGCCGGCGCTGGAGAGGAGAGACGCGCCAGCTGATGAAGCAGGCCACCAGGTCCTGAGGAGTGAGGCCCTCATCCCGCAGCTCACCCTTAACCCAGTGGAGGGCGTTAACCGGCCCGACCGTGTTTTTCGGGTTATAGGTCCAGTTCTTCATCGCTAGTGGTGGCTCATCCACGAATGGCGGCAAGTTGAGCAAGTCGACGTCGGTGGTGTTCTTGACATAGAAGAAGCTCTTTTGCCACTTCTTGCAAGACTCGAGCAGTTCCAACTTGGGAAAGTCTGAGCCCTTCTGGGACATAATGGTGGCCGCGCCGCATTGGGTCATGGGGCGGTCCTTCTTCTCCTGGGCCGTCTCCGGCGGATCATCCTTGGACCGGGGCGGTTCTTGGACAACTTGCTTCTGCAGCTGGAAGTACTTCGCCCAAGCCTGGGTGAAGGCCTCTATGCCGGCGAAGCCTTCGCAGAAAGCGGCGAAGGCAGAGAGTATCATCACCACGTTCGCCGGAATATGGTGAGGCTATAGATCGTAGGTGTCGAGGAGGTCCCAGAAGAAGTTTGACGCCGGCAGACCAAAGCCCCGCTCGAAGTGGGCGATGAACACAATGCGTTCGTCGAGTTCAGGTGCCGGCACTGTCTCTCCCGCCGGTAGCCGGCATGCAACGCCGTTCGGAATTCTTCTAGTAGTGGTGACCCAAGATATGTCGGCCGGAGTAACCTCCGACCCCTCCCAGCCGGAGCGTCCTTGGAGCTGGGCCGAGTTATCTTCCTCTGAAGCCGATGTAGCCGTCATGCTTGAGGAAGCCAGCTTGATGGCCGGAACAAGGCGTGAGAGCCAGAGTCCCGTGATGTTAATCCTATCGAGATCAGAGAAAAGAGGGAGGTTAGTCTCTCCGGCATACCACTCTCGCAGAAGTTAGCAGGAAATGAGGATCTACCATCGCAGTTAAAATCAGAAATAAACATGGGTAAAGCTCCTGTAGAATAACACCTGTGAACTGCTAAGGAACGTTGCTAGCAATGCTAATCGAATTAGAAGGATATCAAGCAAAGGAACTACCGCAGATCTAAGCAAGTAAGATTATCAGTGCAAGGCTGCAGAAAAGCATGAAAGAAGAAGAACAGAGAAAGAGAAGCTTACCGGAGCTTGGCCGGCGGCGAGCTTGCAGATGGAGATCCGATATCCCCCAGTAATGTCTGGGAGAGGGCGCAGCAACAGCAGCGATGAAGGTGAGGATGTCGTACGATGGCGAGCGGAGGCGCCGGCGTGCAGGGGGCGACGGCGGTGGCGTTCCTTCTCTGTTCCTTGGTCCGGCAGCGAAGCGCAAGAGACAAGGGAGCGGAGAAAGAAGAAGACACTGTGGGGGTAAAAAGAGCAAGCTTACCCCCGCCCTTGTATTTATACCGCGGGACTAGGGTCGTGGGGATCGTGGTAAGTGTTCCACTACCCCGATCGTTTCTGCGGGAGGTCACCACGTGGCGGCACGGAGTGGGGCGGCGGTTCCTGTAACCGTGCCACTAGGCAATGATGGCCTGTAGTAAATGCACTGTGAACCGTCACATCGGGTGACCGTTCGTAGTGGCAGGACGGTTGCAAGTTTTGATGCAAACTGTCAGACGTGGCTTCTCAAGGAAGTCTCATATATGTGCCGGTGTAACTGCCCGAGGAATAAGTTCCGACCGGAATACCCCGGGACCAGCCGGATTAATTTTTGGAAAAGAAACAGGAGCCATGCCTGCGTGGGGTCCGGCATGTAATCAGATCGCCGGCGTATAACACAGAGCCAGGGTATAATGAAAAGATGATATATTGAACCTGTCAAGGTTCCACAGTTGACACTGGGGAACCTCAGCAGCTTCGGGGACTAGTGTCGGGGGGATGACCCCCGGTAGGGTCAAGAGACTAGAAAGATACAAGGAATAAGGTTGACTTTATGTCGGTTGACCTAGATGGGGTCTGGCCGGAATATAGGAGCGTCGGCCAGACCGGCATATAAGTGTATCCCGGCTAGAGTTTAGATATGCCGGAATAACCGGGATACTTATTGAGGAGTGCCGGCATATGCATAGATATGCCGGCCTAACTTATTTGATATGTTGTGCAGAAGCAGGGAGCCAGATTACCCGACCTTTATAGGTCGTTGGTCCGGTATAAAGGTCCAGGATATGGCCAACGGTCATATCCAGGATACATAAGTCAACCAAGATGTCATGTCCCTACAATCAAGGAGAGATCCTGCCAAGTATGGAGGGAGATCATGTTGACAGGGTGCACAGTGGTGGTTTACCTACCCTCACTGTGCACAAGTACAGCCCTTACCTCACGGTGGTAAGGTCACAGTCCAAGAAGTACAAGGTACAGCGATGGTGAGTCCCATCGAGAGCAATCAGGGAGAAAGTCAAGGGTCTCTGCCTTCGTCAGCCTGCCCTATTTCGAGTGTAGTTGGTGTCTCCTGGTCTCGGGTGACCGTTGTAACCCTGGCCACCACTATATAAGGTGGCACAGGGAGCCCTAGAAAGGGGTTGGTCCGAGGGTGTTCCTATACTTAGCAGTTCATCTTCCTCCTCTAGCAGAGAGAGCTTAGAAGCGCCATTGTTGTGTACTCCATCGATCCAAATATATAACCAGTAGAGGAGGAGTAGGGGTGTTATCTCCTTACGAGAGCCCCGAACCTGGGTAGATCTGTGTTCCTTTCTATCATGCTTTTCAGCTCGTTCCCCTCTCCCGAATCCTCCAACATCTAGTTTGGCCCCCATTTAAGCCATCCCATGGCATATGTTGTTTCACCACGACGACACCTGTAGGGTAGTAGGCCTGACTTGGGTCAACTACCTTGCATGTATCTGCTGCTACTTCATGAATAAGTGTGTCAGTTGAACATGCCCTGCGTGGCATTTGTATTCAGCCAAGCGGCTTATGTAAGACTTTAACACTCATTATGTAATGGATGATGTAATCTGAAATGCCAACTCTATTATGTGGATTCATGATGGTCTCCTGGGATCGTGGATTGTATGCATAACGGGAATCCCGGGTGGTAAGCCGGGGTCCCCACAGAGCTTACAAAGGATTGAGCTATAAGATGATGGACCTCCAAGGATGTTGACAAAGGAATGACAAATGGGTCCCCGATATTGGCATACCTGGTTTTCAGCCTAGGAGGAGTCTCCTTCGAAAGGTTCTCGAGGCCCACGAAGGCATCGACCCAGCGTGGCTGTCGGGGGGATGACCCCCGGTAGGGTCAAGAGACTAGAGAGACACAAGGTCTATGATTGACTTTATGCCGGGTTATCAAGGAAGGGCCTGGCCGGAATATAAGAGCATCGGCCAGGCCGGCATATAATGTGTATCCCGGCTGGTGTCTGGATATGCCGGCATAGCCGGAATACTGATATATGTGTGCCGGCATATACTCAGATATGCCGGCCTAACTATTTGGTGTGTTGTGCAGGAGCAGGGGAGGCCGGATTACCCGACCCTCGTAGGTCGTTGGTCCGGCATATAAGTCCTGGGTATGGCCAACGGTCATATCCGGGATGCTTAAGTCAACCAAGGTGTCACATCCCTACAATCAAGGAAGAAAACATCCAAGCATGGTAGCAGAGTAAGATGGCAGGGTGCACAGTGGAGGTTACCTACCCTCACTGTGCACAAGTACGAGCTTACCGCACGGAGGTAAGACCACAGTTCAAGAGGTACAAGGTACAGGGATATGGCGTCCCATCGAGAGCAATCAGGGGCGAAGTCAAGGGTCTCTGCCATCGCCACCAGCTCCTGTTTGGAGTGTAGCCCTTGTCTTGTGGTCTTGTATGACCGTTGTAACCCTGGCCACCACTATATAAGGTGGCATAGGGAGCCCTGGTAAAGAGTAGAACGTTGGCTGATAGTTGTTGGTTGGTCACTCTGTACTCTTACACTTACCAGTTCATCTTCCTTCTCTAGGAGAGAGCTTGGAAGCACCATTGTGGTGTACTACATCGATCCATATATACAATCAGTAGAGCAGGAGTAGGGGTGTTATCTCCTTACGAGAGCCCCGAACCTGGGTAGATCAGTGTCTCTTTCTGTCGTGCTTTTTAGCTCGTTCCCCTCTCCCGAATCCTCCAGCATCTAGTCGGCCCCCATTTAAGCCATCCTATGGCATATGTTGTTTCACCACGACGACATTTGGCGCCCACCGTGGGGCATCAGATCGATATGCTGGGCGGAGTGTTCATTCGGACGGGGTCTATGATAGCAGCTTCGGGAGTGCGCGTGGTCTCTGGCCTCGTCCAGAGGCTAGGTTCGCTCAGTTTCGTCAGTGACAACGCCGGTTGTCTCGGTGGCCGGCCGTTCCCCAGGGATGGCCGGATTATGTCTTTCGGTTCCCACGAGGTGTACGTGGGGACTGAGAGAATTTGCAGGAAGGAGGTGCTGGTGGCGTCGGATCCTCCGTCACATCGGCTGGCTCACGCTGGGCGTAGCGCTCGCTCAGTAGAGTCGGCTGAGGTGATGATGGCCGGCACATCCGTGCCGCCGGCGGAGGATGCCGGCAAAGCAGCAGCGGTCGGAGCTTCTCCTCCGGAGCCGCCGAAGGTCAAGAGGTCGGCGCGTCCTCCGTTGGAGCGTGCGGAGAACCTGGCCGGCACTTCCGGTGTGCCGGCTAGGGGCGAGGTTCTTCTTCCCATCATCGACCGGCTTCTCGAGCCGGTGCGATCCGGCGTTGATCTGGAGCAGGCAAGGGAGGTCCTGGAGGGATCTCGTCAGGCCCTCGTCGACGAGGCCCTGGCCATGAACCAGGAGCGCGAACGGTTTAACCGGCAACTCCGTGAGTATGAAGCAGCCCATGGTTTTACTCCTGTAGTAATGCGGCCTAGCCGGATAGAAGAGGTTAGAACTAGAGGCAGAAATCTTAATGCTGAGATAGGAAAAGATGCTAGAGATAAGAGTCATACTGCAACTAGTACTGTGCCTAAGGTAGTCTATAGTTCGCCAGTAAAGAACCTTAGAGCAGCGGCCGAGGTAGCTAAGGATTTATCTTGTTTATCCGGCGAAGCACTGCGTGAGCAGCAAGCCCGGCTTAACCAACTTTTGTCTGAAGCTACAAAGCAGCAGGAGGCCTTTAAGAAGGCAAACCCAGGTGCCGGGGCATCCCAGTTCATTGTGTCGGCAGGAGGTGCCGGCGCGAGGTCGAGGGGCCAAGCCTCGTCCCCGCATCCTAGCGCCCGGCGTGCCGGAAGTGTGACCTCTGGCCGCCGGGACAAGCAGATCCAGGTGTACGATCCGGCTGCCGCCGGAAAGCAGGCGGTGGTGCAGAAGAATGTCGGCCAAGCTGACAAGTATGTCGGCAGCAAGAAGCCCGGCCAGAGTATGCCGGCCGGGCATGAAGCAGCAGCGGCCGGTGGTGGCCGGAGTAACAGTGCAGTCCGGCGTCAGCAACAGGGCGCCGGAGGTGCAGCACAGCAGCAGGGTGCAGGCCATCCGGGACACCGAGAGGATGACGGCAATTCCGCCCTTGCCAGGGCGGGATATCAGTAGCAGAATCAGCAAGGCCGGCATAGTGAGCAGCATCAGCCGGAGCAGCAGCAGCAGATGATCGCAGGCCCAATAGCATCCCGGCTTGGACCTCGGTCCTTGGAAGCCAATGATGCACGTTTCAAGCTGGACAAGCTCCACCAATCAGAGTTGGTGGAGAGACAAGGAGCTCCGGGCCCTATGTGTTTCGGACCCCGGATTATGGGGGAGCCGGTGCCTTACTACTTCCAGCTCGCGCGTGGCGCGAGGACATATAATGGAAGTACGAAGCCGGAAGATTGGTTGGAGGATTACTCCACAGCGGTGAACATCGCTGGAGGAAACCTCAGATGGGCAGTACGATATGTGCCGCAGATGTTGGAAGGTCCAGCCAGGATATGGCTGAATAATTTGCCGGCCGGGAGTATCAACGGCTGGATTGATTTTGAAGAGCAGTTTGTGTCAAACTTTACCAGTACATACAAGAGGCCCAACCGTCCGCAGCAGCTGGCTAACTGCCGGCAAGGAGTGAATGAGACTGACCGTGACTATCTGACCAGGTGGTGCACGTTGCGCAATTCCTGCGAAGGAATCAATGAGCAGCAGGCCATCATGTGGTTCGCTCATGGGTGCCAACATGGCACCATGCTGTGGCAAAAGCTTCAGAGGCAAATGCCGGCCACGCTGGCCGAAACGATCAAGATCGCTGATAGTTATGCTCTGGGAGATCCCAAGCAGCCCAGTCTCGATTCACAAGGACAGGGGCAAACCCAGGGGAACACCAGCAATGCCGGGAGATCAGGGCAGTTCTATCGCCCGGATAACCGGAATAAGAGGAGAGATGAGCGGCCGGATTATCGGTATGGCTCAGCACAAGTTGCAGCTGTGGAGGAAGAGCAAGGTGGCGCCGGCAGTAGCCAGCGTCCGAGATATGAGAACTATCAGCAGCCTCAGCAGCAGCCGCAGCAGCAAGCACAGCCGTTCCAGAAGAAGAATGTCTGGACCAACAAGAATGCCGGCGGAGCCGCCGGCCAGAAGAAGCAGTGGCCGAAGTATACTGTGGGTCTTGCCATGGACAAGCCTTGTGTGTTTCACACATTCCAGCCGGGAAAGCCGGCAAACCATTTGACAAGGAACTGTTCATGGCTGGACGACATATTAGCAGGTCGTGCAGGTCCCTGGGGACCGGCTAGACCCTCTGTCCCGGTAGCTCCATCGCCGTTGACAGGTGCTAATACAATTGCAGTCCCACCTAGGCCGGGTAATCCTGGGAATCAGAGCAACGCCGGAAATGCCGGCGTAAATCAAGTTGACCAGAGCTATAATCCGAAATATAACGCCGGAGGCCCAGGAGCGGGCCGGAATGAGTACAAGGAGTATGATCAGAGCTATATGGTCTTTGAGACCGAGAGAACAGACAAGCAGAGCTTGTACCGGCGGAGTCTGGAGGTGAATGCCGTTATGTCGGCTGTGCCAAAGCTGATGTACTGGTCTGACCAGGCTGTTGGCTGGGACAGGGCAGATCATCCCCGGATCATGCCAAATCCCGGCGGATATGCTCTGGTGATGGATCCGACATTCGTCGGGCCGGCTAATAACGTGAGATTCAGCAAGGTCCTCATTGATAATGGAAGCAGCATCAACATCATGTATCGGGATACGATGGAGAAGCTGGGAATCAAGGAAAATATGCTGGAACCAAGCAAGACCACGTTCCACGGCATTGTGCCGGGACTTTCGTGTGCGCCGATGGGCAAGATCCGGATGGATGTCATGTTTGGCAGCCGGGATAACTGCAGGGTGGAAAACCTCATGTTCGAGGTGGTTGATCTGGAGAGCCCCTACCATGCTTTGCTGGGTAGACCGGCACTGGCAAAATTCATGGCCTCTACGCATGTGGCGTATCTGAAGATGAAGATGCCGGGACCCAAAGGGGTGATCACCATCATTGGTGATTACAAGCGTTCGATGGCATGTGCCACCGCCGGATCCAATCTGGCCGAGACTCTGATCATTGCAGAGGAGAGGAAGAGGCTCAAGCGAGCAGTGGAGATTGCTGAGACGGTCGTGGCCGGCAAATATATGCCAGGCATGACAAATCCCGGCGGCAGTGCTTGTTTTCAAGTAGGCAAGGAAGTCAAAAAGGTGCCTCTGGATGAAGCTTTCCCGGAGCGCCATGCCCTGGTTGGGGCAAGTCTGGATCCCAAATAGGAAAGCGAGCTCATCAGCTTCCTCCGTGAGAATCGGGATATCTTTGCATGGTCTACTTCGGACCTGCAAGGTGTGCCGAGGGAGCTGGCTGAGCACGCATTGCACGTGAGACCCGATGCTAAGCCAGTGAAGCAGCCGCTCCGGCGGAATGCCGGCGATAGAAGGAAAGCCATATGGGAGGAAGTGGCCAGGCTCTTAGCCTCTGGCTTTATCAAGGAAGTACTTCATCCGGATTGGGTGTCTAATCCGGTTTTGGTGGAAAAGAAGAAAGATGAGCCCGTCATAGTGAAAGTATGGCGGATGTGTGTTGATTACACCAACTTGAACAAGGCATGTCCTAAAGATCCATTCCCGCTGCCTCGGATCGATCAAGTGATTGATTCCACAGCCGGATGTGAACTGTTATCATTTGTAGACGCCTATTCTGGTTTCCACCAGATCCCCTTGTTTGAGCCAGATCAAATAAAGACATCCTTTATTACCCCGTACGGGGCTTATTGCTATCTCACTATGCCGTTCGGTTTAAGAAATGCCGGCGCAACTTACCAAAGGTGTATGCAAAAGTGTTTGCACGATCAGATAGATAAAAATGTGCAGGTATATGTCGATGATATCGTCATAAAAACCAAGGAGAGCAAGACTCTCATAGATGATCTCCAGGAAACCTTTGGGAACCTGAGGAGATTCCGGATGAAGTTGAATCCGGCTAAGTGCACCTTTGGTGTGCCGGCGGGCAAGCTGCTCGGTTTCCTTGTTTCCAGCCGGGGTATTGAGGTGAATCCCGGCAAGATTCGTGCCATAGAAAGGATGAAGCCGTCGACAGATTTGAGGGAAGTACAGAAGTTCACTGGGTGCCTCGCATCCCTGAGCCGTTTCATAAGCCGGCTGGGAGAGAAAGCCCTGCCGTTATATCAGTTGATGAAAAAGTCCAACACATTTGTCTGAACAACGCAAGCAGATGCAGCTTTCAAGGAATTGAAACAGTTGTTGTCAACAGCGCCGGTATTAGCGTCTCCGATGCCCCGGGAGCCAATGTTGCTCTATATAGCGGCAACCAACCGAGTTGTCAGTACTGTGGTGGTAGTAGAGCGAGAGGAAGGAGGCAAAACCGTGCAGCGGCCGGTATATTATCTGAGTGAAGTCCTCTCCACCTCAAAGCAAAATTACCCCCACTATCAGAAGATGACCTATGGTGTCTATATGGCGGCTAAGAAGCTCAAGCATTACTTCCAAGAGCATCCAATCCGGGTAGTGGCCGAGGCCCCTATCTCGGAAATTATAGGCAACAAAGATGCCAGCGGCCGGATAGCAAAGTGGGCAATAGAGCTTTCACCATATACACCGCAGTACGATAAGAGGGATACAATCAAGTCCCAGGTCTTGGCTGATTTCTTTATTGACTGGGCCGAGATACAGTATGAGCCACCATTGCCAGATGCCAATTATTGGAGGATGCATTTCGATGGGTCCAAGACAATCCATGGCTTGGGTGCCGGCATAGTTCTCAGTTCACCAAAGAATGACCAGCTGAGATACGTCCTGCAGATTCACTTTGCAGCATCAAATAATGTGGCGGAATATGAGGCACTTGTGCATGGCCTGAAGGTGTCTAAGGACATAGGAATTCGCCGGATTATGTGCTTCGGGGATTCTGACTTAGTGATTCAGCAGTGTTCCGGCATATGGGACGCGCATGATGCTAACATGGCATCATACCGTTTCCTAGTGCAGCAGTTAAGTGGTTACTTTGAAGGTTGTGAGTTCCGGCACGTTCTCCGGGCTCAGAACGATGCAGCCGATGCATTATCCAAGCTGGGGTCTTCCCGAGATTCAATCCCGCCCGGCATTTCGCTGGAGCATCTGAGGAAGCCATCGATCAAACCCTCGCCGGAGTCATCCTCCATTTATGTCCCGCCAGGTCCAGACGAAGCAGTTCCAATGGACATAGATGCCGGAGCCAAGACGGATAACCCGGGGACTGTTTCCTCAGTCCCGGGGACTGGGCCGGCATATGCTGTTAATACAGTATTCCGGAGCAAAGCTAAAGGCAAGGGTAAAATGTGCCAAGAGGTTGTGCCGGTATACCCGGGGACTGCTCCGGCATACCCGGGGACTGATTCTTCAGTCCCGGGGACTTCGCAACCCATGGAGATCGATTATGTGTCGGTCGAAATGATGGAAATAGATTAGGCAGTGTTCACTGTCAGGGAAGTGCCCTCATGGGCACGTCCTATCATGAACTTCATGGTGGATGGTCAAGTGCCGGCGGATGAAACCGAGGCCCGCCGGGTTATAAGGAGATCCAAAGCGTATACCATCATCAACAAAGAAATATACAAGAGAAGTACCACCGGAGTATTGCAGAGATGTGTCGAATCTGCGGAGGGTCTGGAGATGCTCCGGGAAATTCACCAGGGGGAGTGTGGTCACCATGCTTCGTCCAGGGCATTGGTGGCAAAGGTATTCCGGCATGGCTTCTATTGGCCAACGGCACTGCAAGAGGCAGAAAACTTGGTCCGGAAATGTAATGGGTGTCAAAGATATGCCCACCAGATTCATCAGCCGGCATCTGCCCTGAAAACTATCCCAATAACCTGGCCCTTTGCTGTTTGGGGCCTGGATATGGTCGGGGCTTTTAAGCTGGCCAGAGGGAAAATGACCCATATCCTGGTCATGGTGGACAAGTTCACCAAGTGGATTGAAGTGAAGCCCATAAGCAAGTGTGATGGTCACACAGCAGTGAAATTCTTAAAGGATATAATCTTGAGATATGGTGTTCCTCATAGCATCATCACTGACAATGGGTCAAACTTTGCCCAAGGGCCATTTGCCAGATTTTGTGAGGAGGTGGGAATCCGGCTGGACGTTGCGTCGGTTGCCCACCCTTGTGCCAATGGCCAAGTAGAGAGATCGAATGGGCTAGTATTATCCGGCATAAAACCCCGGCTGATAGAGCCCCTGGAGAAAACTCCGGGATGTTGGCTAGATGAGCTGCCGGCAGTGCTGTGGAGTTTAAGAACAACTCCGAATAGATCAACAGGCTACACACCATTTTTCCTGGTGTATGGAGCTGAAGCTGTGCTTCCAACAGATGTAATACATGATGCACCAAGAATAGTGCTATATACTGAGGAAGAGGCTAAAGAAGCCAGAGAAAATGATGTTGATCTGCTAGAGGAAGCAAGGGAAATAACTCTGTCAAGAACAGCAGTATATCAGCAGAACCTCAGACGCTATCATGCGCAGAAGGTAAATCCAAGGAGATTTCAAGAGGGAGATCTAGTACTCCGGCTAAAGCAAGGAACAGAAGGCCGGCATAAGTTAACTCCTCCATGGGAGGGGCCATTCATTGTGAGCAGAGCTCTGCACAATGATGCCTATTATCTTATAGATGCGCAGGACCCCAAGAAGAATAAGGCGGACAGGTCCGGAGAAGAAACCAAGAGGCCATGGAACATAGCTCTACTGCGCCCCTTTTACTCCTGAGCAACACAATGTATGTATTTCCATATTTTCCTTTGTATGCCGGCGTGTTATGCCGGCACAAGACTAATGAATGAAATACCGGCATCCCGAAGAAGCCGGGTAACTAGCTCCGAGGTATATTTGTTGTTTATTTACAGTTTTTTGTTATATGCCGGCTGGCTTTATTTGAATGTTTCCTATGTCGGCCTAGTAATGTGTCGGCATTAAAGGCCACTCTTCGACTCAGCTGCTGTCCGAAACCCGGCTTCATGGCTAGCAAGAGTAGATGCCGGAGATTGTCTACACATGGAAAACGGCTAAGGAAATGTAAAGCAAGCGAACCGACATTTTCGTTAAAGCTAAAGTTAAAATTTAAAGTGTCGGATGATTTGAAGTCTAAGTCTCAAAGTTAAAGTACTGTATGTTCGAGCAAGCAACCTTGAGACTCATACGTCGAAAGCCAATTAAGGTAGACAAGTAGCCAAGGTTGTGAAATTGAGGAAACAGGAAAACAACTCGGTGACTTAGCCAAAAGATGATCCGGCATTAGTAACAAGCAAACCAAGATAAAACTTGTTCAGATAGCAAACCAAAGGAAAGTAAACGTATATCTTACAACTGCACCCGGCATACCGGGGATCTGATAAAGCTTAAAGTGTTTTTGATGCAAAGATTCAAGGGGCAGACGCGGGGCCGCCAGCAGGTGGAGCAGTAGCAGTCGAAGTGGCGGCTTCAGGTGTGCCGGACCCAGCAGATGGAATGGAGCCATCACCTCCGCCCGGGGCAGATGCCTGTTCCGGAGCTTCAGTGTCGGCTTCCTCAGCTTCACCTTCATCTTGGCTGGAGTCGGAACCCTCAGCAGCAGCAGATGTCCCGGCATCGTCATTCTTCTCCGGCTCGCGGATGTCTCGGACGAATTTGTCGGTGTCGGCATAGTCCACATAACTGTGGGCCAACTCTCGCCGGCGCCGGATATGTTCCGGATCCGTGGTCCAGATGGATCCTTCGCGCACGGTGCGCAAAGTCTCCAAGTCTGCCTTTTCATACCAAGACAAGAAGTAGCTGAGGGCTTCGTCGGCTCCAACCCTCGCGCCGGAATCTCGCCACTCCCGGAGGCGAACCTTGGCAAGCTGCAGGTCGTTGCCGAGGTCAACCGGATCAGTGGGAGTCCTTTGTCCCGGCCAAAGGGTAGAGAATGCCTCCTGGGCGCCGTAGAAGAGCTCTTCAGTGTAAAGGGTCATGGCCTCCTTCCGGGACTGCAGGGCCAGCAGCTGCTCCGACATGTCCCAGTTGGGCGAGTCAACCGGAACACCCCGGTTTTCTCGGTCCAACTGCAAAGCCCTCTCAACGTCAGCGACGGAAGCGGGAAACATGCCTGCAGAATAGAAGCAAGGTTAGCAAAAGGAAAATATGTCGGCATAGATGCTATGCCGAAAAAGATTACACTATGTCGGAAAGGATAAAAGGGGAAAGGATTTGAAGCTTACGGGCGAGGTCGGCATTCAGCTGTGCAACTGTAACCTCCCATTTGGTGGCCTGCTCCTTCAGGCTATCCAGTTCAGCATGGGCGGTGGCGGCATCAGTCTCGGAGGTAACAAGCAGGGTCTGGGTTTTCTTCAGTAGGCCCTCCCTCTGTTCCTTTTCGTCCAGCAGCTCGGTGATCCGGCCCTTCAACTGCTCAACCTCGGCCTTGTGACCGGCATCCCGGTCGTCCAGTTGCTTGGCCACATCCACCGAGGACACACAATCCTGGTGGCGTGCCTCCAGTGCAGCCTTCTCATCTGCAAAGATTTCAAGTTAAGAGGATTTGAAGAAAGAAAACAGTGACAAAGAGTAAAGGATTTGAAGTATAAAGTGGCTATCCGGGTAACAGCAGGATCCGGCATACCAGTAAGCTCTTTCACCCTCGTAAGAAGCGCGGCGACTTGTTTTTCAGTGCCAGCTGCAGAATGTCAGCACAAGGTTATGGGTCGGTAAGAAGAAGTATTGCAAAGTAAAGAGAGGAAAGATATCCGGCATATAGCGGTATGTCGGCAAAGATTACCTTTCAGGGACAGCTCCAGCTGAAGCTTGCTGTGTGCGTCGGAAAGCTTCCGATGCTCGCACACCAAGTCATGGAACATGTTGGCCCAGGTGTTGTTCATGAGCTGCAAAAATGCCGGGATTTGAAATGTCAGCAGAGAAATTTGACATGATAATTAAAGTGAAGATTTTATCAAGTGATCATTCTTTTAAAGACCCGGCACAGGTGCTGCGCACCTATCCCGGCTCTCGGTGACTAGGATTTGAAGCTCGGATCGAGCTTATATCCCGGTCAAGAGGATTTGAAAGATAATAGAGATGTGAAATTGTTAAAGACCCGGCACAGGTGCTGCGCACCTATCCCGGCCCTCGGTGACTAGGATTTGAAGCTCGGATCGAGCTCATATGTCGGCAGTTAATTCAAAAGAAGCTAGCTAAAGGACTATGAGAAAATCCCGGATGTCCATATCCCGGACAGCCGACATTTTCGGGGACTGGGGATATGGGTGTAAATAGAGAGGACTTACGTTGGTGGCATCGGCCAACTTGTGAAGTCTTTGCTGGAGGCTGAGGAGCTCGCTGGCGATCGGTATGGGCTTCGCTGCCAGGAAGTCGCTTGGGTCGCCACTGGTCTTGGCTTCGGCCAGCTTCTTGCTCCTTGAGTCCGCAGTGTCCATGTTGCTGGCGTCGTTCCACTTGATGCACTGCTCCTTAAGAGAGCCGAGGCTCTCATCACTTTTCGTCGCAAGAGGGACGAGGCCCTCGAGTTCTGGGGTGTCGAAGAAGCTTTTCCGGTACCCCGGCCGGGCTGCTGCCCTGCCAAGATGCAGGGCCAGAGCAGAGCTGGTCTGGGACGCTGCCTTAGGAGGAGCAGTTGCGGCAGATGGTGTGCCGGACTTGGCCGTCCGAATCTTCAACGTGCCGGTCCGGGCCGGGGCAGTGGACTTGGCCGGTGCAGTGGTCTTGGCCGGTGCTGGTGGCTTGTCAGCTGGAGGAGTCTCGGGTGCGGGCTGTTCCGGCGCGGCCGGTGCTTCTTGGCCAGCGGGAGCAGGATCCGGAAAAGTCCGGACTTCCGGCACTAAAGGGCCTTTGCCCTTGATGTCTGTGCCGGCGCTCTTGTCGCTTGCGCCGGCGTCGTCAGTTGTGCCGGCGTCGCTGGTGGGCGCGCCGGAGTCTGGGGCTTCTTGATGGGCTCCTGTGTCCATGTGGACATCAGGAGCCGGAGGTTCCTGTTGAGCCCCCGAGTCCATGTGGACGTCGGGGGCAGAAGTGTCTTGTGCCGGCGAAGGGACGTCCTTCGCCGGGGAGGTGGTCTTGTCGGGCGCAGGCGAAGATGCCGGCGCCGGTGAGGTCGT